>CM063502.1:84620499-84657999 GCA_032207245.1 Pardosa pseudoannulata | reverse complement strand
ACATATTTCAATTTATAAAATCGTAAATATAGTTCAAATTATTGATGAATTATTTTTTTTTTTCGAGTTTTTTTTTTTTTTACACATTAGTGACATATTTGCAAAATATTAAGCGAATAAAAAAATCTATGACTAATTTTTTATATAATGATCCTTTAAAATTAAGTCTGTAAAATATTATATTAACTGGTACCAAATAATGTCAAATAACAATTATTTTTATGACTCAATTTCGTTACATCTCTCGATTTTAACTGTATATGTTTCAATTGATAGAAGAAAAAATACCCATAATTTCATTTTTTTTTAAAAGTGATGTAATTGTACAATTTGGATATCAAAAGATTCATAAAATATATAACTATAATTTAAGGCTATTGTATAAAATTTTATACATTGAGAATTAGAAGTAAATTTTTTATATCTGTTCATCAGAAGTAATAAATAAAATAAGAAAAAAAAATAAAGGCAGAAAGTTTTTAAAAAAAAATAGAATTTTTTAAAAAGTGACCTTTACTTCTGATATACAGGTATTGAAAAATAGTCATCCTTTTGTTTTTACTAAATTATATGTTTGATAATCGGTACATAAATTTTTTTTTTCGAAATTCTGCGTTAGCAAACCTGAGATTGCATAAAATAAAAGAAAAAAAATCATGCACAAATGTGCAAAAGTCTCACTTTTTTAAAAATAGAATTTTTTTTAAAATGCCCTTTACTTCTGATATACAGGTATTGAAAAATAGTCATCCTTTTGTTTTTTACTAAATTGCATGTTTGACAATCGATACATAAAGATTGGTTTTTAGAAATTTTGCTATAGCTAACCTAACTTAGATTGCATAAAATAAAAGAAAAAAATCATGCACAAATGTGCAAAGTTCTCACTTTTTTAAAAATAGAAATGTTTTAAAAAATGCTCTTTACTTCTGATATGCAGGTAGTGAAAAATAGTCCTTCTTTTGTTTTTTATTAAATTATATGTATGGCAATCGATACATAAAGATTTTTTTAAGAAATTTTGCTATAGCTAACCTAACTGAGATTGCATAAAATAAAAGAAAAAAATTATGCACAAATGTGCAAAAGTTTCATTTTTTTAAAAATAGAATTTTTTTTTAACGTGCCTTTACTTCTGATATACAGGTATTGAAAAATAATCATCCTGTTGTATTTTACTAAATTATATGTCTTACAATCGATATGTAAAGGGTTTTTAGAACTTTTGTGTTAACGGTCACAAACGAGAAAAGATCATAAAAATGTGCAAAGTTTCACTTTTTAATAGAAATATTTAATGCTCTTACTTCTGATATGAGTAAATTAAAAATAGTCCTTCTTTTGTAATTAAATTATATGTATGGAATCGATAAAAATTTTTTTGAGAATAGCTAATAACGAGATTGCATAAAATCATTTATTCGACACTGCAATTAATTTCTTAAAAATAGAATTTTTTTTAAAATCCTTTATTCTGATATTTGTTCATCCGGTATTTACAAAATTATATGTCTTACAATCGATAAAGGGTTTTAAAACTTTGTGTTGACAAACAACAGATCTTTATCAGAAAATTTAATTTAATATCTTATTATAGTTTAATTGAATTGAAAATTAAAAATCAGTTTAGAGAATTCGTAATTAACTTTTTTGTGAGAATTCATAGACTGCATTGAGCAAGTCATTGAGATTTATTCGACACAGAAATTTTCTCTTTTTTTTTACAAATGAATTTAAACTCTATTGCCAATCTCTGATTGCGAAAATTTCAATATCACTTACGATTTCAAGGATACATATACATACAACTTGACGTAAGATAAACTTTCCGGGTTCAGGGCGTTGATAACTTTGAATTGGGTGACAAACAACAGTGATTCACTATCAGTGAAGTAATTTCGATCTATCTGTACTTATATCATGATTCATTGAAAATGAATCATAAAATACCACAGTATTATTAGTATTGTGTCGTAAGTTATCTCAGAAGAACTTCAAGATATCAGACATGTCACTGCATTTTGAAGATTAAGTAACGAAAATTCCGTGTTGTTTTTGTTTACAAATTCTCGTAACTAATTTTATCTCCTTCTATAAACACACACCTATTGGAATGATTAGATAAAGTTGCGTGTTAAGACAAATTGAGACCTGAAAAATTTTACACTTACGAGAATCTGAGATATTGGATGAAAAAAAAATGCTCTTTAATATCCATAGTCAGAGAGAAATGGTTAGGAAAATATTGCTTTTTTAGTGCTTCTTTTTTCTTTTTTTGACGATTTTATTAACTAACAATGAAATTTAAACATTAATCTTAATACCTTTGTATGATTATCAATGAATAATTTTTTCTTTGTTCTTTTTCTCAGTTCTTTTCTTTGTTCATTTTCCTTTTCCTTCCCCGCGTACACTAGTTGTACTGAGTTTATAAAATCGTAAATGAATAGTTCAAATTATTGATGAATTATTCTACCCTTGTTTCTTCCCGAGTGCTTTTCCTTTTGCACACATTAGTGACACTAAATTTGCAAAATATTAAGCGAATAAATCAAATTATCTATGACTAATTTTTTATTTTTCCCCTCTGTTAATGTTATCCTTCCCCCTTATACATTAAGTCTGTAAAATATTATATTAACATGGTACCTTAAATAATGTCAAATATCGAATTATTTTTATTGACTCAAGTTATCTTTTTTGTACACATGCATGTAAAATAAAATTTGAAATCTGTATCTCCACTGTTTCAATTGATATTTACGCATATAATTTCGTTTAAGGGAAGAGATACTTCAGATATGAGAGACAAATAGATACTTTAAGTGGTTTTTTCTCCAACATTTGTGATTTCTTGAATGCCATACATTAAAAGAACTAAGGTTTTTTTTTAAATTTCACTTAAGGTATACATGTTAAATTTTTATAGAGGTGTTCTATGATGTATAGAATAAAAATAAGCATGGAATTAGCAATAAGTTGCATATTTTCATACAAAAATATGTACGAGAAACAATCAGATTTGACTGTTTTTCATTGTAATTGTCCTTAAAAATACTTTATAAAATATAATTTTAGAGATATCTGAAAATCCATGCACAGAATTATGTAGAAAGCTTTAATAGATCTCAAGAAAATTTGAAAAAAATATTATAACTGAAATTATTTAAACTTTAAAAATGCCTAAAAAGTAAATAAGTATAAATTTAATCAAATGATTTACTTTTCACACACTTTACTTTTCTGAATACGCTTTACATTGGAATCTAAAACACAGAAAATTACAATGTTTTCTGTAACACTTAAAACATTAAAAACAAACAGAAAGAGTACCAAATTTCCTTAATAGAAATGTAAGGGAAAAGCGTTGGTTATGTTTGTAATGTTTTTAATTAAAAGATTATGTTTCTCGGGGAAATAAAAGCAAATGTCACACAGGACATTTCTCGATGGTTTCAATTTTAAAGTCTGAAATGTACATAGGAGATTTTAAGTAAATTCCATTATTGTAGATTTGAATTTAATCATGATTTTACAAGATGGGAGTATTAAAATTATATATTTTATAAAAATCTTTTGGTAATGTTCTCGTACATGAAAATTCGCAGAAAATATAAACATGCTAAGAAAGTACATATTTTTACTGTTTCGTGTTTAAAAAATTTAAGCATAAAATACCTTTCATATACTTTAAAAGTACGCCTTCGTTATTCTTAGTAATAAATAAATAAATAAATCAGAGTAGAGTTGGGTAATCACTGATCATCCTACGGATTTCACCGAGACACTTTTTCCCCAATTTATAACAGTCAGGAAATGAATTGACTGTGGATTTTTACGCAACTCATTACTATGCATAAGCGTCCTTCCTTTTTGAAAGAATTTCCTACTTACGTTTCTTTATGCAGCATGACAAACAAAAGATTGTTTAGAACGCTCTTTAAACATTCAACTACTACAGAAAAGAGGAGGTGACTAATTTTTATGCTATTATAAAGTCGAGCTGAGTCCATAAAATGTTATCTTACTTACGTAATTCAATTATATGTGTTCACCTTGACCAAGAATATTCGTACTTTCATAAATATTTAGATTAAAATGAAAACTTCAACTACGAATATCTTCCTATTAGAAGACAGGCATACACACACACACACACACACACACACACACACACACACACACACACACACACACATATATATATATATATATATATATATATATATATAAATATATATTACTAATTAGTTTTCTCATAATTTTTATGTAACATGTTTTTCTTTTCAATGTCAAATTCTTATGTAATTCTAACGTGCTGTAAATTTGACTGATTAGGATAATCTTGATTATTCTGCTTCTTATTTCAAATCTCAAAATATACATAATAACCAATTATGTTTTACTAAGTTAAATAATAAAATGTATCTCAAATGTTTTTGAAAAATTTAGTTTGCTAGTTTATTTGTTCATTCTGTTAATTAGTAACTCACTTTTTTTTACTTATTTGTTTTTTTAAACTTATTTCTTTTCTATGTATGTGTGCATTTATCGTCAATGCAAAATTCTTCTTTCAAGGTGTTTGTTCTAAGTGGAAATAGTTGCAATAAACGAATGATAACGGTATCCGAATAAAATTTTACTTTTCAACTTGTGATTTAGAAACAAATGTTTTTTCGATTTCTATGGAATTATGTGATTGATGGCATTTAGTATATTAGTAAATGCGTCGTCAATGAAAAACAACAGTCCTTGTCAAACTTAAACGAAAAATATCCTGATTATAATTTTAGCAGAATGAGATATTTAAAGCAGACTTGTAAAAAATGAAAACATATCTAGGATGGCTGGCAATAAAAGTTTTCTAAAACTGCTCTTTCATGCTGTAGACACATTATAAAGTTTAAAACGAAGCTGACCATAAAATAACAATTAAACCACTATTTGAATTTAGTATAATTCATAATAGAATATTTTAACTCTTTCAGTTTAGGCGCTTTTTTTTCTTCCACTAACATTACTTCTTTTAAACACTGCAGCATGTTGAGTGCTTATGTTTAGTTATCACTAGATTCAGTATATCAAAAGATTGTGAACGTACGTAACTTTTGCTATATTAATGCTGATAAAGTTTGGTTAGCAATCATAATATAATCCTTATAAACCTCAATCTAGAATAATTTCTGACAATTCGCTTAGTTCCATCCTGAAATTAATTGACGAATCATTTTCGAAGGCATACTTATCAAACCTCTAAAAGCTTTCTGAAATTCCGTGTATTTACTAGAAACTACCATGATGTTTCTGATATATACTTGGGTACTAGTTGTATGGATTTATAAATATGTCGTTGCAAAGATTTTGAGCTATTATTATCCCAACTAAGGCTTTCAAAGCCATTTCAGCTAACTCAGGTAATAAAGTTCTCTTGGAAATTTAACAGCACTCTGTAAAGCTTCCATCGGAGAAGAGATGGAAGTCCATTTTCGCAGAGTGTAAAACAATAACTCATTTACTTTCAGTGAAAGATAATTTATTCAGCCTAGTGTAAAAAGAATGCTGTTCTGAAATATCAGTCGTTTTTCAGATTAAAGAGCTCGTATGTTCAAGCTCTTTTTAAGTTGCTGTTGGTCAAATGAGAAAATTATATTTCCAGTAGGTAGGAATAGTGTAATGGTTTTGCTTGTTTACTGGAATATTTTCAGATTAAGGACGATATCATATTGATTGTGCTAATTGCATATTTGATACCAGCCATGTTTTTAAAGCATCAAAAAGTTCTTTCTTATTTATAGGAAATGAAAGTAAAGTTTATGCAGGACTCTAAGCTAATATTCTTAGCCTACGTTCTTTCAGTTGCAATATTTATTCATCATTAGTTTTATAATTTTCGATGAATCCTCAATAATTATCATTAAAATCTAACAGTTCCAATTACAAGTTTGATAGAGTTTAACTTTGTTATATAAAATCGGTGAGAGAATAAGCATTCGGTGAATATTTCCCGTTGAACTGAGCCATACAAGAATGGAGGAAATAATAATTAGTCTTCCTTTGAGCTTGAATATCCGAGAAAGTAAACTTTTAGTGAGAATCTGTAGGGAGTAGATGTGGAATCCCACCAGGGTTCAGCTTTACTTTCCTACGAAATTTGCTTCCGTGAAAACAAATCTTCATTTGCAATGTTGGAACTGTCTACGAAAAGTGAGAGTAATTGCACTATAACACGCTTTCAAGTGCATTATTAGAAAGCAAATCTTGCTATCTAATAATGGCAACATCGCAGGGTCAGAGAGTATTCGCAAGTGTACCAAAAGTGCAAGATCCTTTTTATAATGAATATCAAAATTATTTGATGCCTATTCTAGATGATTTTATGTTAGATTATATTATGTTTTAATATATTGTCCTTTCCTTTTATAAATACTGTTTCAAACGCAACAAATAACCGAAGCATTTTTTTCCCGTTAAATCCTACAAAAGTTCTTGGCATAGGCGTATTTGAGCTCAAAACAGCTATTCTCTGGCAATAAAAATAGAATAATTTCACCTCTGATGTAATTAAGATGGTAATTATTATTATTATTATTATCTCCAATGCGTTGTTACTTGCCTTTATAGTATTCGCTACTATGAAGCAGCAGATATTTGTTGGCTATTTATTATGGAAGCACCATATAACGTTACTCCCTACGAACAACACAAACAAAATTGGGCCATGTAATTTAGAAGCTCACCTCCAAAAGTATCGTTTAGGAATGGGGAAGACATTGTGACTACAAACCTATTTCACGTTCCCCAGCCACCATTAATGAACACTGCAGATCTTTGTCCTGTTCGACCCTTTGTTTATGAGGTCGATGCTTTTCCGATTGAGCTACCCCGGCTGAATAGAGAGTAAATATCAACTGTTCAATATTTTAGAAATCCAAATTGAAAATCTGTATCTGTAAATTGGAAAAATGATGTTTATTTTCAGGAACTGAAAAAGAAGAAAATATTAAAACTTTCATTTGATAAACAGTTTCTCCTTGATTTTAGCTCTCTTATATATTTATTATCTATTAGGGATGAATATATTCATCCATTTTTCGTCAAGTGATCCAGCAGCTAAAAATCAGAGCTGATAGCATAGAGAGTAAAATAGGAGTTAAATGAAATACAAAATTGTGCTGTATATGCATTTGCCTTTCCTTGCTGAAATTTGGTTAGCTGCTTTTTGTTAGAATTCAGGCTCTTTGTTCTAAGTCAATAATATCTCATGTATTACCTTTTTTTATTTCTCACGTGAATGTGTATGGATGAAAGAACAATGAGACTAAACTTTTTGAAAATCATTTTCAAACAGATATTCAGCAGATGGTTCTACCAACTTGGTAAGGTTGCGATTAACCATCATTTCTCTGGACTGATTTGACTGAAAGGAAAATCAGCACGAAATAATTCAATTATAATTACTAAAGGTTAGTGAAGCTTCATCTCCTACAAAATATATAAAATATACTCATTAGGATTTACAATCAGTTTAACGTTTTACATTAGTTCAACAAAATAATAATATGGATTTCATCAGCAGTAAAAGTACAGAGTGTAAATCTTAGCAGTTTTACAGCAGTGAATTGTTTAAGGTCTCCTTAATTTTTTGCTTTTGCCTAACTTGAATTATAATTAATTAATTAAATTATAACTATTATTTAAAATGAAATACAAACAGATATTTAGAAGATGTTTCTGCCACCTTGGTAAGATTAAGATTAACCATCATTTTACTAGACTGATTTGACTGAAAGGAAAAATCAGCACGAAATATTGCAATTATAATTTCTAAAGGTTAGTGAAGCTTCGTCTCCTACAAAATGTATAAAATATACTCATTAGGATTTACAATCAGTTTAACGTTTTACATTAGTTCAACAAAATATTAATATGATTTCATTAGTAATAAAAGTACAGAGTATAAATCTTAGCAATTTTACTTCAGTCAATTTTTAAGGTCTGCTTAATTTTTTGCTTCTGCCTAAATTGAATTCTCGTTAATAATGCTTGAGATCATCCGCTTGTATCATTAATTTATTATCGTTCTGCACTTTACAGAAATCATCATCTATTTCAACCCTTTTTTTCCATTAGTGCTTAGTATCAATTTTTCTTTTAAGATTATGCTTCATTTCTATACTTAAGTGTCAATTTAATAGATTACGGAATGTTTGTGATAAATCGACATGAAATTCTTTCGATGATATTTTCTCCTCTACGTGTTCCCGGTAATTTGTTTTTACTTACATACTGTCGCTATAGTTTCCTGCTTTTATAGTCTATCCAGTACAATGAAAAGTATAATACATAAATAATATATATGTATATATACATATATAAGCATCTATCTTTCTCTATATATAAATGTGTGTGTGTGTATATATATATACATATGCATATATATAATATATATATATATATATATATATATATATATATATATATATATATGTATATATGTATATGTATATATATATATATGTATGTATATATATATGTGTATGTATATATGTATATATATATATATATGTGTATATAAATGTATGTATGTATATATATATTTATGTATGTGTATATATGTATGTATATATATGTATGTATATATATATATATATATATATATATACATATATAACTATCTATCTCTCTATATATGTGTGTGTCTGTATATATATACATATGCATATATATATATATATATATATATATATATATATATATATATATATATATATGTATATGTATATATATATGTATGTATGTATATATATGTATGTATATATATATATGTATGTATATATATGTATGTATATGTATATGTATATATATATATATATATGTATATATATATATATATATATATATATATATATATATATATATATATATATATTATATATATATATATATATATATATATATGAATGACATGGATGAGTGGTTAAGGCATCGAAGATACATTTTATTTCATACATAAAACTTCTTTATTATAATCCTTCTGTCCATGGCTATGCTATTTAGAAATCCTTTGTTTTCATACTTTGCCACAACAAGCGTGGAGGATGTTATCAGCCCGAGGTCCCGCTCAGAACTGACTCTTTTGGCGTTGCTACCTAAGCAAAATTCTTATGTGTACTTCCGCGTCGGCTTCTTCACTCTGTATAGTTCCGTTTGAGGATGTGTCTTTCTCCTATTACGTTATTGATAATGATTTCTAACTATTTTTAATTATAACTCGCTTAATTCTTAACCCCCATTTTTAAACCTGATATATATATACATATATATATATATATATATATAGATAGATAGATAGATAGATAGATAGATATAGATAGATAGATAGATAGATATAGATAGATAGATATAGATATAGATAGATAGATAGTTATAGATAGATAGATAGATAATAGAGGATAAATGTAAGCATTTCAAATTCACCCTGTATTCTCGAATTAAAAAGCTAAATTTAACTGAATTAAATAAATATTATTATTTCTTCTTACAAAAAATATGCAAATCTTATAATTGCTATTAACGTAAGAATATTAAATCATATGTATATTATATCTTTTTAAATTATTTCCAAATATTTACTCTTCTTTTTTAAAGCAAATCCTAAATGTCTGTACACGTTACTTAACCCATTTAATACTCATACTATTTCTACCGAATATATGTTGATGAGTATTTTAAATGTGAGTTTCATGGGAATAACGAAATATAAAAAAAAATTTCATTTCTCCTTACAAAAAAAATTTAAATCATATTATTGCTGATATAAAAGAGTAAAAATATTTAGGTGTATGTATATCTTTTTAAATTTGTTTTAGTATTTGATTTCTTTCTTTTGAAGCAAATCGTAATAAATATTTGAGTACGTTACATAACCCATTAATGCTCATACTATTTCTGCCGAATATATATTGTTGAAAATTTTCAATTTGAGTTATTATGAATTCCTGGGAATAAAATAAATATAAAATTTAAGGGGGCATAATACCTTTCGATATAAACATCCTTCATTATAATGATTTATTTTTGATTCGTTAAAAAATTAAAAGGTGTACTTTGTTTAGAATATTTATTCCTTAATTATTAAGAAGGCTATAACTTTATAGAAATTTCAAATTTTTGCTACTTTGAGCAATACATTTTTTTTAAATATAAAATATGTGCACCAGTTAAAAAAAAGTAAAAATCCTCATATCCCTAGAATAATTTCTGAAATTTGTAAAAGAGAAACTAGTTTTTAATATCCAATAGAGGCTAATAATCTTTTTTAATATGGAAGCTTTAATTACATTAATACGAGTGATATGTTTTAGTTTATAGCATAATGAAAAGTAATTATATTTTAATTTTCAGTTTCTTAATGGTTTTTAATTTTTTTTTTAATTTTTAAATGTCAGATACTGTTAAAACTTTAGTTTTACAGAAGAAAACTGACATTTTCCTTCATTTCGAGATAAAAATTTAGTTTATAATATACATATTATTCAAGATTTACAAGTGAATTTAATGTTCTTCATTTGACGAAAATTTTGTGTGTTATTTAAAAAATTATTCAATTAGAAAGGAAGAACGAATTCTTTTTTTCTAAGCTTTAGCTTTATTAAAAAACTCATTCTAATAAGAGCAGAATTTTGGTTTTTATGATTAATTGAAAAAAAGGTTTTCTAAGAAAGATGTTAAGTTTGAAAAAGTACTATACCTCCTTAAACAGCTGTGAATAATACAGACGTTCACTTACAAAAATATCTTTTGTTTAGAACATAAGATTATACTAAACACAGAAATCCCCGAAGAGAAAAAAACACAAAACACATAAATATTTTGATGTTATCGCTTACATCGCGATGTTAAAGAAAAAAAAAGCCACGAAACCTGTGTGCCAGGCCTTTTATTAACTATTGGAAGGGGTGTGGTTCCAGGAATGATGTCATTCCTCTAACCAATCACTTCTCTTTAATTACTTCTACTTTATTCTAGAAGATATAGTACATCTACAATGCGCGGGAAAAAATGAATCAACGGGGCTACGATTCTAAATTAAAGGTACCAGGAAATGAGTGTCCGATGCCATTATTATGAAAAATTATGAAATTTTTCAATAGGGAATCTGGATTTTCAATGGAAAGTAGAAAACATTTAAATTAGGATTTTACTTTAATAGAATTTTACTATTACATTTATATATATATATGTGTGTGTGTATGTATATATATATATATTCTCTATCTTGTAACGACTGTAACTATTACCACAATATAAAGTATAATTATTATAAATAATAACTTTAAACATTTTTGGAACAAAATTTTATATTTATAAATATATGAAACACTCCAGATTCGTTTTGAACTTCCATATCCCTTTTAAATTTTTCTACTTTTTATCTTTTAGCGCAGAAAACAAAAGTTACTTAAAATCGATTTTTCGAAAAGCATAATCTATTCATTATGCAGTTAAAAGAACTATAGAAACATTTTGCACTGGAAATGGATATTTTTATCATCATTTTTTTTTTCTTTCAGCATTTTCAGGGAATTGTTAAGACACGAGATAAGTTTTATTTTAAAGTCTAAAAGGTATTTCGTTGATAAAAATGACCTTATTATATGTAAAAGAGATGGGCAGGGAACATTTCCAGTGAAGGTACTTTAGAAACAGAAAGGTAATTGATAGCTTTTAAAATAACTAATGCTTTACCTTGAAATTTTAACCCCTTTTACGTAAATATATTGCTAATGACATAAAGAATCTTCAAGCAGATTGAGTAAAATGAAAACAAATTAGTAAATGAGTCCACTATAAGACTTTGAAGCAACAAATAAATAAGCTATGGTATATTTGCAGTTGGAGCTAGTGTAAGACATAACGTCAGTCTTGTACAAATTTACTTTGAGGGAGGTGTTAAAATTAGTTTTACTTCATCTGCAAGCTGAAATTCGCTTTAGAACGTGTGAAGTTTTAGCAATTTGCATAAAGCTTTTGAAGTTTTAGAAAGAAAATTAGGAAATATTTTTAATTTTCTGCGATTTTTTGAAGTTTGAAGCATGCACAGTTTTAAGCTGTTTACCACCATTTGAAAAATAAAAATATCCCATTAACTCAGCTATTGTGTTTAAAGTAGTCTCGAAGTTTTTGTTATCCAGCTTTTGTTTAACAGCCAGATTTGGTGTATTTGCAGTTGGTTTGGTTTGGTTTTGTAGCGCTACGGTCTACTTTTTGCAACACGAGGGATATTGACACTGGGACCTACTGCTTAAAGCCGATTCCGAACGGCTACCAACATCTATGCCATAGTGGGATATGAACACACGAACTCCGGTTCCGAAGGTCAGCACCGTAACCATTCGGTCATCGTTCGGCTGTATTTGCAGCTGGAGCAAATGTAAGACATAAAGTCAGTTTTGTACAAATTTACTTTGTGGGAGGTGTTAAAACTAGTTTTACTTCATCTGCAAGCTGAAGTTCGCTTTAGAACGTGTGAAGTTTTAGCAATTTGCATCAGGCTTTTGAAGTTTTAGAAAATTAGGAAACCTTTTCATTTTTCTTTGATCTCTTGAAGTTTGAAGCATGCACAGTTTTAAGCTGTGTACCACCATTTGAAAAATAAAAATATCCCATTAACTCAACTGCTGAGTTTATAGTAGACTTGAAATTTTTGTTATCCAGCTTTTGTTCAACAGACAGCATCACAGATTTGTGATTAGGTCAGTATTTCTAACATCACTGTCATTTGCATATTCTACGGAATTGTTTTGTTACTTGCTGTTTTTTTTTAGCAAGAAAGGAAATATTCTGCTCTAAAAATTTTTTCGGTCTTTTCACGGTAATGGTTGCAATCTGCTCTTTCATTCGATGCATATTAAATTATGCTTTTCTAAATTATCCACCGTAAGAATAAAGAGGATATGCAAAATAAAAATGAACAATTGTCTGATGTGCTGCAAACACGACTGGTATGTTATTTGAAACGTTGCATTATTTTCATTCTCTGTTATATAAGGCCCTTAAAAAGGTTTAAAAAGATTTTTTGAGCCTCCAGACTTCTTTTCAGCACTTAAGTTCTTACTTCTACATTCTTTGGTCGAGGCTTTATATTGTTTACTTCGGAGTTCCTAAAATTTTCTTACTATTTTCAAAGTATTTTATACATTTATTGGGGATCATGATATGTTTAAATGGCTCTTCAAAAATATAATATTATATATATATATTATATATATATATATATATATATATATATATATATATAAATATATATATATATATATATATATATATATATATATATATATACTATATATATATATATATATATATATATATATATATATATATATATATATATAATATGTCTAAAAAAGGGGGTAATTAGAAATTACGTGGGCTATAAGCGATTTTAAAAAGAGAACTCTTTCATAATAATAGAATTAATTTAAAAAGACCCACGCCGGCGTAAGGTTTTAGGATAATCCAGTCAGGCGGAAGCATTTTGGAGCAATTTGATGAGCTTGCAAACAATTAAGAGCAGTTAGCTCGTAGACTTGGAGCTGTAAACACCTTTTCCACGCTTAGCTCAGCCATGATTAATGAAAATGAAGCAGGTTTTGCTTTTAGAAGAAACGATGATTTAATAAACTTATTATCAAGAAAGACTGTTTTCCATTCGCCTTAACTCTGGATCACGACATGATATATATATATATATATATATATATATATATATATATATATATATATATACACACACATATATATATATATATATATATATATATATATATATATATATATATATATATATATGTATATTTATATATATATATATAGATAGATAGATAGATAGATAGATAGATATAATGTATGTATTTGAGGGATGAGTTTTTATTTATTTTGTCTTATATGTGTATGTTGTGTTAATTTCTAAATTAATCGAATTTATTGCTAATAAAATGTTGTAATTCTGGAGAACAATTGTACATACTGCTAATTTATAAAATTAGAACTTTTCATTGGTATGAGGCTATAATTCGTTGCATTCTTTTAAACGTCAAAACTTCAGAAAATTTAAAAGAATTATTATTTAGTTTTGAAATTCTTAAAGCATACTTTACAGCTAAAATAATCCTAAATATTTTTTATATTTGAAAACGAGCTTGACCCTGGTATAGAACATACATTTTATTGGTTTGCCTGGAGTCAAATTAAGGTAAACTAAAATTGTTTCAATTTGTAGTCTTAATGCTTATAACTCTTGATATTTACTGGAAGATTTAAATATTTTGATGATAGTAAAAATCGCTTCGTCGATTTCTTGAGGATTTATGAGGCATGATGAGGAACAATTTTCATCGCGTAATCATTTGCTACTGAAGCGGATTTCCTGAGGCATGTTTTTCCTTTTCGTTTGATGTCAGTCCAGGGGCTCGAAACGTAGCATTACGAGCTTTGCGATAAAGTTTGCAAACACTGCAATCGCTTCACCGTATACCGAAATGGAAACAAGTACTTCTGATTTTGTGACTACCTATCTGCTTCTCGGGTAACATAATCTGCGGCCTTGTTTGGATCGGAGATAAATCTGAAGGCCGATTTTGCCCTGCATTGCACGCGCTACTATCAACCGACAACTTTCACTCGGTTTGCCACTCACAAACGTCGTCATTATTTCAGAGTGAAGATTTGACGTTATCGCAGTGATGTGAAACGGAGAATAGGAATTGTCGAATAAAGAAAAAAAATTCTGTTGGAAATTCATTGAGAATGAAGTTTGGTTAGGACGTTATCCATTTTATCTAGTGTGGATACTTAAGATCAAACTCGTGCATCTACATTAAGTTATTTTACAATTTTAGCTGAAAGCGATATAGTACTTTTCGATTTCATAAATCTTTATTGTAAAAGCCTTTATTTGGTTCATCAAAAATTACAAGTCTTGTTCTTATTAGAATACAATTTTTATAGGGTCTTTTAATAAGACTTAAGGAGCCATACGACTATTAAAACGATAAAAAATTAGTTTTTGCAGAACAAATATATGTGAAAAGGAATTAATTTAAAAAGACCCACGCCGGCGTAAGGTTTTAGGATAATCCAGTCAGGCGGAAGCATTTTGGAACAATTTGATGAGCTTGCAAACAGATAAGAGCAGTTAGCTCGTGGACTTGGAGCTGTAAACACCTTTTCCACGCTTAGCTCAGCCATGATTAATGAAAATGGCGCAGGTTTTGCTTTTAGAAGAAACGATGATTTAATAAACTTATTATCAAGAAAGACTGTTTTCCATTCTCCTTAACTCTGGATCACGACATGATATATATATATATATATATATATATATATATATATATATATATATATATATATATATATATATATATATATATATATATATATATATATATATATATATATATATATATATATATATATTATAAATATATATATTTGAATGAAAATTTTAAAACAATCCGCGTAAAAAATTTCCAATATTGTAAATCCAATTTATAAATTTCCAATACTGGGTTATGAATGAAAACGTGTCAGCTGTTTACTGTAAACAAATTTAATTTACAAAACTTTAAATTGACTTTTCTCAAATTGTGTTTTTTTCCATGTAACACTCATGTTACCTCAAGAAGTTTTTAATATTTTTTCAAGAAATTTTTACAGGTGTATACTATATAATTTTCATCCAATTAAACCTAAATTTTCTTGCATATTACCCAAAATATTGTTTTGCAATGATAAATTTTTAATTTTTAAGGAAAAAAATTAATTTTTTTTTTCAAATATATATATATATATATATATATATATATATATATATATATATATATATATATATTAAATACATAAAAATTTTGGTTCAGAGTTATTTTGAGATATTGTAGTATGTTTTAAAACAATAACTTAATTATATTCTCTCTTTAACTTAATTATATTTTTAGTTATGCTCATTAACCTTGATATCATTTTTGTTAACAACAAAGTGTCTCTTATTTAAATATTACTAACAAAAATATTTTTTATGTTTCAAAAATGAATTAGATATGTAAGTAAAGATAATAATTTGTTCTAAATATGTTAAAGAATTTATGTTTGTAAAACTGGTAGTTTTATAGCTATGAGAAATCGAAAGTGATAATTATTTTACATTTTTTCGAATTTTAAGAGTCGTATGATCCCTTACCTTTAAAAAACCATTTAAATTTGCTTTAGTAATATGTTTTAAACGAAATACCAAATGTGTATGTGATATGAAAATAAACTACTTACTCAAGATAATTTTTGAAAAGCATATATATATAGATACTACTCAAAACCCATTTCAACCTAACAGTGCAAGTTAGCGTTTATTCAATTCTCATTCAAGTGGAGGTAATGGTATAACTCAAGGGATCTCCAAACTTCTATAGGAATTTACAAGAATCCACTTCATTCTCGGATCATTTCATTTTTTCAGAGATACGTGATGGAAAAATAACGACATTTTAATAAAAATTGCGTTATATTTTGTCGTGTTACTGTGACGTCGCTGGTTAAGTATTTGAAGCCAATATCACATTTCTACACATTATTAAAAGCTATACATTCAAGATGTTGTCGTGATTCCAAGTTTGGAAAATACTTTTATAGCATATAGTTATTAAAGTCATAGGAAATTGGGAATGAACAACAAAAATTTCTTCTGCGTTGAAAGATTGCAACATAACATCCTATGTGTGTTACGCAGAGCTATTTCTCTGAACTTCCAACATATTCTGCTAATTAATTCAAGAGGAAATATTAGAAATTGGGAAACGGGTAGTTTAAACTTGCATCAAAAAGTATTACCGAGATTTTCACAAGAATAAGTTCATTTAAATTCTAGTTATTAGGAAATTTTAATGCGAGCAGAACATTTTAAAATATTATTTTGTGAATGGAAATAGGTCGATATAATAATCTTCGACTAGAAAATTCTTTATACATCTTGAATTTTCTACATGCTCTGTAATATAAAAAGTTTTATTATCATTAACATTTTAAATATGATGAATCGGAAATTTTATTTGTTAATATATAGTTTAGAGGGGTTTAAACTTGTTGAATTGGAAAGAAAAAAAGTAAAAAAGTAAGACATTTGTGTACTTTGGTGTAGCTTAATTCTGTGAATATGCTAATCATATTCGAAATAAAGATCGCACTTAGAATGCAGTTGTACAGTAACTTAATTTTAAATTTTCACCTTGGACAAATTAGAGGGGTTTTTACATTTGTTGAATTGGAAGGAAAAAAAGTAAATTTTTTCTAAGACTTTTTGTGTACTTTGGTGTAGCTTAATTCTGTAAATGTGATAATCATATTTGAAATAAAGATCCCAGTTAGAATGCAGATGTACAGTAACTTAATTTAAAATTTTCACCTTGAACAAATCGGACCCGCCTTGAAATATTTTTTCGATACGGCCTTGTACAGGTGAATTCCTTATATCCTCAGAGTTTGCTGTAGGATATAAAATAAACAAACTTTAAACAGCGCATGACAGTGCAACGGTTTAATAAAATAAACTTGTTATTTAATGTATTTATGTAAATTCATTGTGATTATTTTAATCTAGCTTTTAATGTTTACTGTGCACAATGACTATAATGCACAGTTGTAATATTGTTCAATTATATCATTGCTATCATGCATATAAATAGGATAAATCTGAAAAGTCATATATCACTGATGTGGTAAGCGTTCATTGGTGTTTTATTTATAAAATAGTTTAGGCTTTAATAAAAATATACTGTAGGATCGCTATTTTTCCTTGCAATTATTAGATTCCTAGGGAGAGAGGCGTTTAGAGGTTGAAACTTCACAGTTCTTTTAATCTATTTTCAAAGCAAGTCCACTTAATGTTGCACAAACTATATCATAGAGGCCATCACAATATATTGAACAAATACAATTGTTTCATCAGCATAATCCACTTAAAATAAGATTACAATAACTTTTTAAAAAAGTTTTATGAAACACATTTTTGAAAATATTCCTCAGATGTTTTTACCTCATTATTTAGAAAAGAAAAGGAATCCAATATTTTTATTTAATATTGACAACATCGCTGAACCAGTGTGGAGGAGTAATTTTTCAAGACAAGAGTAACACTAAGAGTAGAACTCTGGTGGGCAAGATTTTAATCTAATTCGGTAAGCTTTCGATGTTTGACAGAGGACTGTTATCCAATTTTACCGTGACAGTAACTCATATAATAATAAAATACTCAAATAATAATAAAGGTTTGTGACGGGTTTTGAAATACACGTGTGTTGCGTTTTCAATTTTTCTCTTAGCATATTTGTGACCTCTGACGTTAATTCACGTTATTACAAGTACTTCCTAATTGCCGCTGACGTGAATCCTTATCCAACAATTTATGTTTCTAGATTCGGGAATGTATGTGATATCATAAGAAAATAGAACTAGGACAGAGAAATATAATTTATGTAATTCCGCTATTGTTTTATTTACGCTGTACTTTGATATTTCAGGACTTCCATATTTGAACTTGATACCATTAAATTTTCATTTTTGTCTTAACGATACAAGCTTTGAGACAATCAGCTTTAGAAATTCATTATTTTCGACGACACTCAGTATTACTAGTCGTGAATGTGTTAACATTTGGTGAATTTTGTACTGGGACATAACCTAACGTGTGCCTCACACAATAAATTTAAACACCGTAAAACGTTTTCTTCTTTGAAAAGACCGGATAAGAGTGGGCCCAGAGTTGCAGTCTAGAGCAGCAGTAGTGTATGAGAACTAAAAAAATATTTACCTCCGCTGATTGAAAGGTGCTAAGGCTGCGAAAAATCAAATTTATCTTAGATTCTACGCACTGGCTCTTGACAACAAGCCGCGCTGTCTGTTAAGGAGAGACAACAGAATTATGACTGTGTAGTTGAAGCCTTTCCAACTGCGAGTCTAAAATTTTTAGAGCCTTAGACAATAATACTACGCAAATATAATGTTTTATTTCGTTTACAGTCTCTTAAATTATTAGTTTGCACTTTGAATTTACAACCTACTGTAAAGCATATTTATGTTCGTAGTTTCTGAAATCGCAATTCATGTCTTTACAAAGAAAACCTTTTTTTATTCAAAATATTAAAAGAAAAATCCTTATGCAGGTATTTACCCGTTTTACTTTTTACTTTTTTACTTAAAGTGCATAGTCAGTTTCTGTTCATATTTTTTCCCTCTTTTATTAGAAGATTTTGAATCGTATGCGATTGTTTGTTGCACATCAGGCGTATTAACTCTCGAAGCGAATTAAATTGTTCTGACTGACACCTTTCTTGGATTGTTTAATTACCATTTCGTTGTTAATTTAATTGTGTATGATTTTACACAGAAAGGAAAAAGTGTTAATTACCGTTACATCTGCTTCACTTTACCTTTCTTTTATTAATTTTTATAAATGACATGTTTTTAAAATCATGTAATAATCTTTAGTGATATTGAACTAAAATCAAATAAACAGTATTAGTTACACTTAAATGTTTTATATTACTTATGAAGCTAAAATATACAAAAAATATTTATCAAAAAGATATAAAATCTGGTTTTAATAGCCTTTCATATATTTGTGTGTTGATGATTATTTTGTGTGTGGGTTAAGAATAGTTTGGAATTTAAAAGTGGCAGTTTTATTTAGATGTGGCCCATAGTTTCAGATATTTAGAAATAAAAATCATTGGATTATTCTCATAAATATTAACTTAATGTATTCCAGTTTTTACGGACACAGTTAAACAATATTTATATAAATCAAATCAATATATGTATTTATAGATATAAATAATGCTAATGGTTTGACTTCTCTAGCGGTATTTATTTTACAGCAGTGGTCGCCAACCTTATGAAGGCTCTGTGCGACATAGAGTGTCGTTTTTAAAACTTATTGTGAGCTTACCAAGAGATTGTGTTTTTTGACTATCTTTTGGCAGAACAATTAGTACTAAATCATTAGGGTGGGCTTCTCTTAGGTGTTGATTTCTACACTTTTGTAGGCTTCTAACAGCCTTTGATGGTGTAATGCTGCTGGTCTCAAATCGGGTGTCGCTGCACCTTGGCCTCCGCAGAAATAATCAAGGTTAAGTGATTTGGGGGATTTGAGAGATTTCGAAAATTAACTAAAATTCCTATAATCATAAGGAAAGAATGAAAAATTCCTCCAAACTGTTTCAGAACCGTTGGTGCAACAAATTAAAATAATTAAAAAGATTAAAATAAAGCTAACGGGAGTATGATGCTGGAATCTACCGAAATTTCGTCCTTGAACTTTAGAAAACCTACCTGCTAGCTATTGGTAGCTCGCGATCGACGGTTTTACGATAACTTTTTTACAGTTTGCCCTGTGGTGAGTACCGTAAAGTAGGCCCCGGTCTCATTAGTCCTTGTGTATCTCAAGAACAGACCATATCGCTCAAAACCAAACCAATACCGTATGCTTTTAAAACAAACGAAAAATAATAAATCATTACAAAATCTTCTGTAAGTTATTTCCGTTTTCTTTCATTGTTTTTACCGTGTGTTGTCCAGGTCATATTTCCAAGAAAATAATCTCAGATATGTAGGTACTTATTTGCTCAAAACAAAGAATTTGTTTGAAACACAACACTCTCTTTGATAATGCCTCGATGTTTTGGAATATTCAACTTGTGACATTCTTCTATCTCCGGGCGAATCTCATTTTTTCGATGGATTGTTGTGGTTGAATTAATGTGGTTAAAGTGAAGCACTTCTGAAGAATGTTGAAACTATTATTAGAATTGCTTCACTGCTGTAGGAGAGGCTGGGAAAAGGCAAATGAAATGCGATATTAAGAACCGGACGTGTATTTATGTAACTGCTGCTGTTTATAAACCTCGTTTTCATCTGAATAACAGAATATAAAAACTTGAAAACCACTTGTATTCATTTCAACCATATGCATGGTCTCTTGCATCAAGAAGTATGAGAATTAAAATTATATTTATTGTTAGAGATATACCGCTCCCTACATTTAACGCCAACTTTAACTGTATTTCGTCATTAGACTTGAGATATATTTGCATTCCAATCGTTAAATATCGTGCTTAAAATCAGGGGTAGCCATACCAGTGCATGCTAGTAAACTTTTGCGGCCAGCAGGGGGAAATCATGAAATTTATAATTGAAAAAAAATGTCTCATTTATTATAGTAAACATATTATTTGATTGATCTATTGATTATTTTGTACATATATATATATATATATATATATATATATATATATATATATATATATATATATATATATATGACATAACTTAACATAACGTCTACACAAATTAAAAGTACTGTAGAATAATGTAGCCGAGTTGATTGATGCACACTTACAAAAATATCTCTTATTTGGAACAACAGATAACACACAAATCCTTGAAGGGAAAAAAACACAAAACAGAAAATATTTGATGCTATATTACATCGCGTTCTCAAAGGAAAAACTTCGAAAACTAGGTTGTAGGTCTTATATTAACTTCTGGAAGGGAAGTGGCTCCAGGAATGATGTCATTCCGGTAACCAATAACCTTACTTTAATTACTTCTAGTTTATTTTACAAGGTAGTACGTCACAATGGGCGGGAAAATATAAATCAACGTGGCAGCGATTCTAAATTTAAGGTGCCAGAAAATGAGCGTTCGTCGCCGTATTAAAAAAGATGTGTTTTAGAATTTTACTATTACAAATATATATATATATATATATATATATATATATATATATATATATATATATATATATATATGTGTGTGTGTGTGTAATATTAAAATCCCTTATTTACATATTTTAATATTAATTTAATAACTTCCGTTCACAAATTACGTTGGGTTGTGCTGTAATTCTTAATGTTGTTCCTTTCGGTGGCAAAATCCTTGGGCTTGAGTCTCGACGTGGATGACTGTAGCCGTTCGAAATCGGCTTTAACCAGCAAGACAAGGTCTAATTAAACCCCGCGTAGCTCAGACATGCCAACTACTCCGATTTCTCCAGAGTTGCTCTGGAGAAATGAGAAAAATTAACAACTCCGGAAACTCCTCAGATTGCTCTGGAAAATAACAAAACTTTTGAATAACTAAAATACTACAATTCAGCAATTAAATACAAAGTTTTGCAAAAAATGATACTGACTATTACTTTTTCCTCACAATAATGCTGCATGCTAAAAGTTTTTAGTACTATGCGTAAAAACCAAACTGAATTTAGATTAAATTTGAGTAGACAAACTCTAGAATCCCTGATGGTAGAAAAATGGAAATATTTTAATGAGGATCAAAGGTGCTATAAGAAACACTGTTCTAAAAAATAAGTTGCTAAAGCTAAAGGAGCAACTAATACGTTTTCAAATGCATAAATTTTAATTTATATTTTACAGTTTATTACTGTGTAAATATTTTAAATTTAATTTTAATTTAGAAACCATTAAGATAAGCACTTATGTATAATCTGTAATGAGCATGTCAAAATTTCAAGCTGTAGCTCCTGACACAAGCGCCTGAATGTTGTCATGTCTTGTAGCGAGAGAAAAAAAGACATAGCGAACCAATGATGCTATAAGAAACACTGTTCTGAAAAATAAGTTGCTAAAGCTAAAGGAGCCACTAATACATTTTTAAATGCATAAATTTTAATTTACCTTTTACAATTTACTACTGTGTAAATACTTTAAATTTAATTTTAATTTAGACACCAATAAGATAGGCACTTATATATAATCTGTAATTAGCAGGTTAAAATTTCAAGCTGTTGCTTCTGACACAAGCGCCTGAATGTTGGCATGTGTGGTAGCAAGAGAAAAAAAGACTTAGTGAACCAATGTTGCTATAAGAAACACTGCATTTTTAAATGCATAAATTTTAATTACCTTTTACAATTTATTACTGTGTAAATATTTTAAATTTAATTTTAATTTAGAAACAAATAAGATAGGCACTTATGTATAATCTGTAATTAGTATGTTAAAATTTCAAGCTGTTGCTCCTGACACAAGGCCTGAATGTTGGCATGTCTGGTAGTAAGAGAAAAAAAGACTTAACGAACCAATGGTGCTATAAGAAACACTGTTCTGAAAAATAAGTTGCTAAAGCTAAAGGAGCTACTAATACATGTTTAAATGCATAAATTTTAATTTACCTTTTACAATTTATTACTGTGTAAGTACTTTAAATTTAATTTTAATTTAGACACCAATAAAATATGCACTTATGTATAATCTGTAATTAGTATGTTAAAATTTCAAGCTGTTGCTCCTGACACAAGCGCCTGAATGTTAGCATGTCTGATAGCGAGAGAAAAAAAAAAGACGTAGCTAACCAAACTAATCTTTAACTGTGCTATACCTTTTTTTTACAGTTTCTTTTTTTTATTGAATTGCGTAACATATGAAAATCACCAGATGTTAATAAATCTGCTAAAATTCATTAGTATTAGTTTAATATTCTAAGAGATTACGCCTTTTAACTATTAAAACAATCTTAATAGAATCTTAGAAATCCTTATAATTACATCAAAATATTTATTCTCCGGTTTCTTTGATTTCTTTCGAAATGTTTTGAAATTCTTGGAAAGATTTTTCTCCAAGCTGTTTATAGATATTTAATACCCGGAGAATCAGGTGGATAGAAAATAAGTTCTTCAAAATAACATTACCTACTATTATTGATTATTACCGGGGAGATTTTTCAGCTCTATAATTACTACGTCATAAAGTTTTGATTCTGGTGATTGCTTTAATAAGAATTTTTCTTCTTAGAAATTAACTCCTCTTCAAATATTTATAATGTTTCGATAGGAATAAAAAAGTGCAATTTTGGTCTACTTATATTTATTCATTAACTTAATTTATAATCTGCCGTCAATTTAAGTAAGCCTGTAATAATAACTGGAAAAAAATTCTTCAAATATTTTTAATTTTAAAAAAATGTAATTTATTCAAAATACGTTATATTAGTACCGATTATGCTTTTATTGATTTTGATAAAATTGGTTTTGTTGTTCCAAGACTTAGTTTTTGTTACGGTAATAGAGTGACGGACTAAGGTTAAAGCTGGCCCTAGTCAACATTGTGATTCCGGGCCTATTTTTCAGCATTGACACATACTTTGCGTTTGGTAGTTTGGTTTTAAAACATATAGTATGTAGTTCTATTTAATTATCGGATTCCAAGGGAAAAAAGAAAAAAAAGTAATATACGTGTACAAAAATTAAATAAACATAATTTATTAAAACAAACATAAACAAAATTTATTAAAACAAACAAAAATTCTGAAACAAATATACCCAGATTGATTAGTTATACTGCCTTTTTTCTTACTTTTAATTCTACAAACTCGTCAATTAGTTTGTCATAATTAATAGAGTTATTTAATAACTCTTTTTAAAAACTCTTTAATAACTCTTTTTAATAACTCTTACCATAAAGTAATGATAAACAATTTTTGTTGGCATAATGTGGATCTTAAATGTTTTATTCTGGCCATTATTGAGAACGATCTTTCGCCGCTTGCATTGCTTATTGGAAGGGTTAAATAAATTCTCAAAACTATGTTTAAATTAGAGAATGTTGCAATAGTTTTATTTTCCTGAATAAATGACCACAGGGATACAGGCGAAATAATATTTTCTTTACTTATAAAAGTCTTAAATTGTAATACTTCATTTTTCAGTTCTGCTAGGTTTAAATCTTGTTCATAACATTTTAATTCCTCTATTGAAGAGTCACTAACATCACTATCATGAAAAATTGTTTTGAATTTATTGTTAATAATTTTATATCCCTCAGATCTTTTTTTAATGTGAAGAATCGCATACAACAAATACACACACACACACACACACACACATATATATATATATATATATATATATATATATATATATATATATATATATATATATATATATATATATATTAACTTTAAAATATTCTTTGCCACTGAATCTTATTTCAAGTTCTGGAATTTCACATAAGATGCAACACGTTCATGAGTCACTGATATTTAATAGCTACGTTAGACATTTTAAACACGTGCTGACGTGCATAAAGCCTTGATCGTATTTATACACATCGACACTCGCGGTTTAGTTTGGGAGCGCTACGGTCTACTTTTTGCAACACGAGGGCTAATGAGACCGGGACCTACTGATTAAAGCCGATACCGAACGGCTACGAACATCCATGCCATAGTGGGATTCGAACCCACAAACTCCAGTTCCGAAGGCCAGACCTTAACCATTCGGCCATAGTGTCGTGGATACATGGGCACGGGAATGGTCATCCACACTTGTCGACTTTATCAGTCGACAATTCGGCATAATTTGGATACGTTTCAGCAATAGTTATAAATATCTCGTTTTCCTGTTACATAAAAATAAAAATTAAAAACCTAATTTTCGGGCCTTAAAAATTACGCACCATAGGCACGTGCCTAGGTGGCCTCGGCCTTAGTCCTCCCATGCTGTAATATAATTGATTAAACATAAGTTTTAGTAACGTTAATTAAAACTTAAATGTAGAAACTGACTTGATATAAAGAATAAGCTTTTTTTTTTAGTCTTGGTTTTATTCTGTAGTTGTTTATGAAATCAGAAGGCATTGGTAACACGATAGTGTAAGAGTATATTTATTCGCAATAAATATTTTAAGTCTAAACCCCGAGAAAAGATCGAAGTTGAATTGAAATGGCATTACCTAATATTATTGATCATTGTTGGGAAGATTTTTCAATTTTATAATGACTAAGTCCTAAATTTTGGATTTTGGTGATTGCTATAGCTGGAATTTTTATTCTGAGAAATTAAAATGAACACCTCTTTTCAATTTTTAAAATGTTTTCATTGAAAAAAAATTGTTTTGGTTTATTTATGTATATTTATTAACTTATTTAATAATCTGTTGTCATATAAAGCAAATCTGTACTAATATCACTTTTTTAGTCTTGGTTTTTTTAATTGTTTACGTGATCAGTAGGCATTGGTAACACGTTAGTGTAGGACTATATATATTCGCAATAAATATTTTAAGTCTAAAACTCCAGAAAAGCTCGAAATTGAATTGAAATGGCGTTACCTAACATTATTGATTATTGTTTGGAAGATTTTTCAATTTTATAATGACTAAATCTTAAATTTTGGATTTTGGGGATTTCTATAGTTGGAATTTTTATTCTTAGAAATTAACTCCTCTTTCAATTTTTAAAATGTCTGATAGAAAAAAATTGTTTTGGTTTATTTATGTATATTTATTAACTTATTTAATAATCTGCCCTCGTATAAAGTAAATTTGTACTAATAGCTGAAAAATGTTTCTTCAAATCTTACTAAAATAAAAAATGTCATTTATTCAAAATATGATTTATTTATATATTTATACTTTTGTGATGGGAGTCAGTATCAAAAAATAACATATTTGTTGTTTCTGATACCACTTGGTCAAGCATGCACAACGTAACATATTTTAATAAAGATATACAGTGGACTCAGCTTAATCATGATTTTGATAATAATAACCGATTGATAACAATAAACGATATTCAAAATTAGATAAATTTACCCCCACATTTTAGTTCCCACATACTAAATTTCAAAATAAAATGAAAAAACTCTCCTTATATTTATTACTGTATATTATCTTTTAAAACATAAGAATTATATATATAATTAAAAAAATTTGATCAATTGTTGACTGTCTACAATTTTTCTAAGAAGCTCATTGATAAATTGTTCGTAATTATAATGTTTTTGAAAGTCATCGGAGCGGTGTTGTACTCCACGTTTCAACACTTTCAATGCAATTCCGAGGATGAGAAATGTTTAACAGCGCTGCAGCATTGTGCTGACTCATATTTCGTAACCTCTCATAACGATTTTCCCAGCTTGTAAAATTTCGATCTTTTGTTTTAGTGTTAACCCTCTAAGCGGTTCGCACGTACAATTCCGCCAAACCGATGATGTCTTCAAAGCGGTTGTCACGTACAATTTTCGACCTCCAAAAACGTTCCGAAATGGATATAATGTGTATTTCTGCCAGTGTTTGAGGTAGGAGGGTCAGGTCGATTGTTTAGAAACTGCATCCCTCTTTGACTGATATTTATTGAGGGATGCACCCCTACTTCCTGAGGCACAAAGACGATGATATCTTCTCATGGCTTTGTCAATCTCTATTTTGAAGTATTTCGTTTGCGGTAACAGATGTATCTCTAATTGCATCAATTAAATCTCATGGATAACTTTCTTAAAAAAATATAAATAATTCTCTTAAAGAATATTTTTATTTGTACTTTTAGAATCCATTATTTCTTATGGGATGATCTTCGGGACTTGGTGAACTTTATGTGTCTTACAAATTAACAATCTATAATAACTATTTATATATCTATTTATCACCGGAAGTAAAGGGAGAATATCGAGGGTGGGTTTCCCAAATTCCATTCTAGTTGGCAAAGGTGAAGTAAAAAATCATAGAACGTTTTAGCCATTGACACAATAAAACTTTAGAGTATTTTTGGAGACTTTTTTTAGTCGGTGTGTTCCACTCGGAGGGTTAAATCATTTCGCTTTCTAGCTTCCATAACGACAAGCTGCATGTAAGCGAGCAAGGCATAAATTGTGAAAACGCTCCTTGTCAGTTCCTATAAGAATGTGTTGCCTTCTGCTTATCTGACAACCGTTAACCACCTGCAGGTTGTGCGTGTTTCTGAAAAATTCCATGAACGTGTAATTGCCCACTCCTTTGATCATTCCCCATTTCCCTAAGTAGAAGAGGGAGAATTCTTGGAAATTAAAACAGGAGCGAAGGGAAAGAAATATCGGGTTCCTTTTGAATACATTGTGAATATTCCTTTGCCAGTTAAAATGAGGTTCAAAAACTGATAACATTAACCGATGTAAGGATCCCATAAAGCGATAATTTTAACATACAAATGAATAGAGAAATTCGAGACCAAGTGATTTAGATAACAATAAGCGATTGATAACAATAACCTCGATCACATTAAGTGGAATCCACTGTAATTGTAAGAGGAAATAATTATTTTAAAATACTAATGTGATATTTAATTGGTAAATGGTGTTTGCTTCATGCTTCTATTTTAGTTATATAACCCATCATAATTTCTAGCCCTTAGTCTACAGAAGTTTCTGAGATGATTTCTCTATATCAGCACATTTAATTTGCATTTAGAAGCATTTTACACAATTTCTCTATCATGCGCTGTTTTAGACTTAGTTTTTACTTTTCAGTGTATTTATCTTTCTTTTTAAATTAAAAGGGATATTTTTAAAAACGTCTTATATTAGTTTTATTAATCTTGTTTTTATCTGTAGTATTTTATATGATCAGTAGGCATTTATTAAACAATAATATGAGAAAGAAAATTATTCGTTAAAATTGTTAAAATGTAACATCGGAGAGAAGCTCTAAAAGTTCTGCAAATTTTGTTAGATACAAAAGCCGTTTTGAGGTTGACATTAAACTTAATTCTCCTTTCATAAATGAAGCCTTATTAGATAATTTACTGAGTACGCACACCATGTTTTTTAGCTTTTAATGAAATTGAAAATATGCTATGAAACTGTTACATTGACGTTTAATTTCATTTATCGACACACATTTCCTCGGAAGTTTAATTTTGTTTATCGTTATCAGCTGTGAAGTCTTAATTCATAATTTAGTTTGCAATATTTTTCTTCTAATCTAATTAGTGGTCTCGGTGTTTTTAAATACAGCATTAACTGAATATATAACATCTCCAGTTCTAGCGTTATTTTGAAATTTTCGTTGCAAACCATGGAGGGTTATGTGCTAAAACTTTCTGAATGTTATGGTTCGTATGAATGGTTAGTTCTTATGTATTTTTCATCTTTACCTAATTTATTTAGTTTGTACCGCTACGGTATACTTTGTTACTAGACGAGGGAGGATGAGACCGGGACCTACTGCTTAAAGCCAATTCCAAACGGTTACGAACACTCATGCTGTGGTGGAATTCCAACGCGTGAACTCTGGTACAAAAGAATAGCCCTATACCCATTCTGCCACCATTCGACAATCCTTAACTAAAATACTTTGTAAAGACAGGCTTTTGTTTTCTCATTAAATGCCATTCTTAGTAATATATCTATATAAAAAGCTTCACTTTTTTCTTTTTAATAATATCTCGATACCTTACAACTTCCATTCTTTACAATTACCATAGATTTCCAATTATTCGTACTCCATTTCTCTGGCCGAATAACGACCGTAAAAGTAAGGCGCCTGAGTTAGAGAGTTCAAATCTGGTTTTTAGTAGCCGTTTGGAAGGAATAAACCCCAAGGTTTTTTAGAAACCCCATGGTAAAATATAATAATAATTATAATCAAAATGTTAGTGGTTTTTTCTTCTTTTTTAAATATAGGGGGAAATCACAGACTATAATACTCTGTAGAGGAAGATTTGGTTATAGGAGAGTTTAAGCTCACTTAAGGAATACGAAAAGTTAATACATTAGGTGTTGGATTAAGTAGATAAAATCCACTTTATGGTTAAATATTATTATTAAGGTATTATAAAACATATATGAGTTTAAAAATTTTTAGATGTAGTGCTGAATATTAAAAAATAGTTCACTATACCCTTGTTTGGACGCAATTATTTGGGTTGGTTATTTGGTTATGGGAGGGTTTAATCTCACTTAAGGAATGCGAAATGTTAATACATTAGGTGCTGGATTAGTTAGATAGAATCCACTTTATAGCTAAATATTATTATTAGGGTAATACAAAACATATATGGATTTCAAAATTTTTAGATGTAATGCTGAATATAAAAAATAGTTCACTATTCCCTTGTTTTGACACAATTATTTAGGTCTGCTATTTGGTTATGGGAGGGTTTAAGCTCACTTAAGGAGTACCAAATGTTAATACATTAGGTGCTGGATTAGGTAGATAGAATTCACTTCATAGCTAAATATTATTATTAAGGTAATATAATATACATATGGGCTTCAAAATTTTTAGATGTAATACTGAATATAAAAAATAGTTCACTATTCTCTTGTTTTGACGCAATTATTTGGGTCGGTTATTTGGTTAGGGGAGGTTTTAAGTTCACTTAATGATTACGAAATGTTAATATATTAGGTGCTGGATTAGGTAGATAGAATCCACTTTATGGCTAAATATTATTATTAAGGTAATATAAAATATATATGGGTTTCAAAATTTTTAAATGATATGCTAAATATTAAAAAAAAATGTTCACTATTGCCTTGTTTTGATACAATTATTTAGATCGGTTATTTGGTTAGGGGAGGGTTTAAGCTCACTTAAAGAATATGAAATGTTAATACATTAGGTACTGAATTAGGTAGATAGAATCCACTTTGTGGCGAAATATTATTATTAAGGTAATATAAAATATATATGGGTTTCAAAATTTTTAAATGATATGCTAAATATTAAAAAATTGTTCACTATTGCCTTGTTTTGATACAATTATTTAGATCGGTTATTTGGTTAGGGGAGGGTTTAAGCTCACTTAAAGAATATGAAATGTTAATACATTAGGTACTGAATTAGGTGAATTAGGTAGATAGAATCCACTTTGTGGCGAAATATTATTATTAAGGTAATATAAAATATATATGGGTTTCAAAATTTTTAAATGATATGCTAAATATTAAAACATTTTTCACTATTGCCTTGTTTTGATACAATTATTTAGATCGGTTATTTGGTTAGGGGAGGGTTTAAGCTCACTTAAAGAATATGAAATGTTAATAATTAGGTACTGAATTAGGTGAATTAGGTAGATAGAATCCACTTTGTGGCGAAATATTATTATTAAGGTAATATAAAATATATATGGGTTTCAAAATTTTTAAATGATATGCTAAATATTAAAAAATTGTTCACTATTGCCTTGTTTTGATACAATTATTTAGATCGGTCATTTGGTTAGGGGAGGGTTTAAGCTCACTTAAAGAATATGAAATGTTAATACATTAGGTACTGAATTAGGTAGATAGAATCCACTTTGTGGCGAAATATTATTATTAAGGTAATATAAAATATATATGGGTTTCAAAATTTTTAAATGATATGCTAAATATTAAAACATTTTTCACTATTGCCTTGTTTTGATACAATTATTTAGATCGGTTATTTGGTTAGGGGAGGGTTTAAGCTCACTTAAAGAATATGAAATGTTAATACATTAGGTACTGAATTAGGTGAATTAGGTAGATAGAATCCACTTTGTGGCGAAATATTATTATTAAGGTAATATAAAATATATATGGGTTTCAAAATTTTTAAATGATATGCTAAATATTAAAACATTTTTCACTATTGCCTTGTTTTGATACAATTATTTAGATCGGTTATTTGGTTAGGGGAGGGTTTAAGCTCACTTAAAGAATATGAAATGTTAATACATTAGGTACTGAATTAGGTGAATTAGGTAGATAGAATCCACTTTGTGGCGAAATATTATTATTAAGGTAATATAAAATATATATGGGTTTCAAAATTTTTAAATGATATGCTAAATATTAAAAAATTGTTCACTATTGCCTTGTTTTGATACAATTATTTAGATCGGTCATTTGGTTAGGGGAGGGTTTAAGCTCACTTAAAGAATATGAAATGTTAATACATTAGGTACTGAATTAGGTAGATAGAATCCACTTTGTGGCGAAATATTATTATTAAGGTAATATAAAATATATATGGGTTTCAAAATTTTTAAATGATATGCTAAATATTAAAACATTTTTCACTATTGCCTTGTTTTGATACAATTATTTAGGTCTGCTATTTGGTTATGGGAGGGTTTAAGCTCACTTAAGGAGTACCAAATGTTAATACATTAGGTGCTGGATTAGGTAGATAGAATTCACTTCATAGCTAAATATTATTATTAAGGTAATATAATATACATATGGGCTTCAAAATTTTTAGATGTAATACTGAATATAAAAAATAGTTCACTATTCTCTTGTTTTGACGCAATTATTTGGGTCGGTTATTTGGTTAGGGGAGGTTTTAAGTTCACTTAAAGATTACGAAATGTTAATATATTAGGTGCTGGATTAGGTAGATAGAATCCACTTTATGGCTAAATATTATTATTAAGGTAATATAAAATATATATGGGTTTCAAAATTTTTAAATGATATGCTAAATATTAAAAAAAAATGTTCACTATTGCCTTGTTTTGATACAATTATTTAGATCGGTTATTTGGTTAGGGGAGGGTTTAAGCTCACTTAAAGAATATGAAATGTTAATACATTAGGTACTGAATTAGGTAGATAGAATCCACTTTGTGGCGAAATATTATTATTAAGGTAATATAAAATATATATGGGTTTCAAAATTTTTAAATGATATGCTAAATATTAAAAAATTGTTCACTATTGCCTTGTTTTGATACAATTATTTAGATCGGTTATTTGGTTAGGGGAGGGTTTAAGCTCACTTAAAGAATATGAAATGTTAATACATTAGGTACTGAATTAGGTGAATTAGGTAGATAGAATCCACTTTGTGGCGAAATATTATTATTAAGGTAATATAAAATATATATGGGTTTCAAAATTTTTAAATGATATGCTAAATATTAAAAAATTGTTCACTATTGCCTTGTTTTGATACAATTATTTAGATCGGTCATTTGGTTAGGGGAGGGTTTAAGCTCACTTAAAGAATATGAAATGTTAATACATTAGGTACTGAATTAGGTGAATTAGGTAGATAGAATCCACTTTGTGGCGAAATATTATTATTAAGGTAATATAAAATATATATGGGTTTCAAAATTTTTAAATGATATGCTAAATATTAAAAAATTGTTCACTATTGCCTTGTTTTGATACAATTATTTAGATCGGTCATTTGGTTAGGGGAGGGTTTAAGCTCACTTAAAGAATATGAAATGTTAATACATTAGGTACTGAATTAGGTAGATAGAATCCACTTTGTGGATAAATATTATTATTAAGGTAATATAAAATGTATATGGGTTTCAAAACTTTTAGATGTAATGCTGAATATTAAAAAAAAGTTCACTAATGTCTTGTTTTGATACAAGTATTTCGGTCGGTGGGGGGAGAAGAAAGACATTTTCACTGTTAGAGAATCCGCAAGTTTTAATCCACCTCCAATTATAAACGGGCAGTATCACTTAATTAAACTAAAATTCATGTAACGCATAGATTTGAAACTAGGCTAGTGGATTAACTGAAATTGCGGTACTTAACCAAACAAATCTTTGTAGTGTTAAATTTCACAATAACTATATTCTAAATGCTTTCTAAATTGTTTAGAATCTTGAAACGTAACTGTTCATGCATTAAGTTGTATATTTGTATTTCCTCTGAACTGTGCAGGGAAAATTAAAATTTAATCACGTATTATGTAATTCGCTGTTAAAACAACATGCTTAACCTAATTAATGCCCGTATATTGTTTCGCTGATTCGTATATACTGAAATTTATCGAGTAAATGAAAGTTATAAACACTCGCAAATCTCTTTGGTTTAAATATTTTATTGTAGTGTATATTAGTTTCGGCGTAACTAGAACTTAGTAATAAATATTGCAAATTGAATTTTTGTGTTTCTACATAATGCATGCTCTAAGCGAATGTAAATAAAGGAGACTAAAAGATTGGAGCAACTTCGGGGAAAATAAATATTCGAAGGACGATTGTGTTGATAATGTACCGACTCCAGAGCCTTCTCATGTTACTGTTGTACACAATTAAGTTCATTAATCCCGAGTATTTAAAGCGCTCTTCATTTTTTTGGGGGGGTGGGCGGAAATTTTATATATACTTGCTTAAATGTAACAATACATACATTATATGAATATTCAGACAGGGGTAGAGTGCAGTGCTGTTCAGTCTCTAGTTCCCTCGCTTTCTCTGTCGGAATTCTGAAGTTTATTGGAATGTATTTTAACATTGAAATAAAAGTACATTTTCGAAAAAAATATTTTTACTGCTTTCTTAACACATTTTATGCGGCACACGTACTAGTACGTTCTCTGGCGGTTGATACTTAAGCGCGGGTCACGTAACAACATGGTTTGTTTGTGGGTACAAAAATAACGGTATATACAGGAAAACGAAGTCGAATGTTCTTGTCTACTACATAGATTCTGGAAAAATTTAGATAAACAAAACTAGTTTTTACATCAGTCGATGCTGAACCACAGAACGGGAAAAAATTAAAACTATATACTACTATTTCTATTTGATTTTTCATATTTACGATACTATTATAAATTTATCCACTAAAAAATATATTTTTTGTTTACAAAAATCTTATGGTTGTTATTTATATATTTCTATTTATATATTTGTTTATATATATCAATATAAAATACGAAAAGTTGGTTAAAAAATTAAATAATTTTCGATCTATTGAGATTTAACTGAATAACTAAATTTACGAGCAAAACGCCCGCTCCCGGTACAGTTCCGCTGCGAAATGTACCTGCACACAATGTGTTAAAAAGAATTTAATTTATATATAAAATTTCAATTTCTTTCAATTTTTATCTATTTTTTTTTTAAATTTTGATATATTTGCTGCAAATTGTGTTATACATTTACTGAAACATGGTGCACGAAATTATGCATGGAATTTTAGCTACGCGAGATATTAAATTTTATATAATTTTCAATATTATTATTATTCAATATAGATATTAAATTTTATGTGATTTTTTTATTAATACTCTAAGGAAATTTCTGGAATCGCAGAAGGCCGTTCATAAGAATGGTTTATCCACATTTCCCAAAAGGAGAATTAAGAATCAAATGGAAAATGTTCGACATAGAACGTTTTTCACTTGGGAATGTAGTTGAATTCTGAATTCTGATTATTGTATTATTGTATGTACTAAATATGTAATCATGGCTTGAAAAATTAACTTTTCTGTGTTGAAATATCACATAAAATCTTAAAATCTCCGTATCTCGAACTTTTTTTATCTCCATGAAATGTGAAACAAGTTTAACTGTGGTGTATGAAACACTGAGTTAAAGAAGTTCGCTTACTTAAATGTAAGCATCACCTTAGTGGTAGTTAAAGAAATAATTAATTATTTTTGGACATTTCAAACTAGACTTGATCACGAGTGCTGGAATCTAACATCCGTCAGTGGATGATGCTTGGATATTTTTTATGGCGTAGATGCCCTGCAGTTTCTTAGTAATTGAAATCAATTAGAAAAGTCCCACTTTTAAAAGTTTGTCGTCTCCAGCAAACTTTGCTACCCTTTTTAAGGATTAAATCGTGGCGCTAGAAGTTCCAGAAATGTTAATGATTGCTTGGGTCACTCCTCTGATCACTTAAATGCAGTTTCCAAGTGAAGCTATTCTGATATTAGAGAAAAGTTTTGAAAACTTTTAAGGACATTTGTTGTGTTTTGCTTAGTTAAAATATCATATAGCCTTTTTGTTTATCCACAAATAGTTAATTTATAGTGAAAATAAAAAATTTAATAAGTTATTAATCCATATATTATCTCTAGTGTTTTCTAGTAATTTAGTTTGAAGTGTGAATTTTGCATTAAAAATATTTTAAAAGCCTAGTTTAAACTGATATATTTTATCAAATGTTTAACTAGCGTATGATTAAAGGGAATGTTTTGTGTAATTATTTCGTAAAATTTGTGTTTCTTATCATAGTGTATTCATTCAAAAGTTCCAGTATCCCCTATATAATAATAGTCTAAGTTATCTGTCCGTCTGTCCTCGAATTTATGAAGCGGTTGGACCTGGAATGGATAGAGGCATCCATATTGGATTCTTGGTGAGTTAGGGTTAGCAAAATTCAAAGCGAATTCGAAAACGTTCGAAATCCACCCTTTTTCTCCTTTTTGATCGTTTAATGCCATTATTTCAAGCCCTATTTTCATCGGTTAAAAGCAGGCGATTCATCGCTTTATCACATTATACGTAGATGAAAATATTTCTTTCTAGAATTATGACGTCATTCCTTTAACCTTCTTAAAAATTAACAAATACTTAATAATTTTTATTATTAAGTATTTGTAATAAATGATTTAAATATCGTCTGCATTATTTTCATACGTTTTATCACTGAACTTAGATATTATGTAAATAATTTTCTTTTATATTTGGCTTAAATAACAGATTAGGTACATATGTGATAATTTTAAATTTAATCGTCGATTATTTTTGTTGCAATGAAACTTTTATCACCGGTATTAACAACAAATTCGTTTCATAAAAGTCTAGGAATCTATTTCACGGACTAATAAAGATCTAGCGTTTAAGTTATATATCTGAAAACTTAGAAGTTTGTTCGTTTTTGTGTTTGTTTTTTATACATAACCACCATGGTTCGTTAAATTTTGGACATCTTTCATATATACCAACAAATAATCACTGTCAATATTAAAACCCCTGCTCTTCATCCTATCCGTAATATGACAAGATATACAAGGCGTTTCATATTGGATGGGACAAAAAAAAGAATAGCGCAGTGTGACTCCCTAATGGATTTATTCAGCCGAAAAAAATTTATTCTGAAACTACAATTACACTAGTATTATTTGGCAACAGGGAAAAATTATCGAATGACGAAATCGCCTCTAGAGGCGCTGTTAAACAAAATGTCGTCCATGCAGGAGAAAGCGTACTGCGTTTTCGAATACGCCAAAACCTCCTCGGTAACTGTTGTGCAAAGACATTTACGCACGAAATTTCGTAAATAACCACCGCATCGGCATGACATAAGCAAGGAGGTGGAGCAGTTCTACGTCTACCCCAAATTCGTCGCCGGATTGGCCGTGCTGGGCCACAGGATTTGACATGTCTTCATTGGCCGCCAAGATCACCAGATCTAACACCCTGTGATTTTTCGTTAAAGACAAGATGTTTGTGCCTCCACTTCCTCAGGACTTAGAGGAACTGAAACAGCGGATAACTGCAGTGTTGAACTCCATCACAGGGGATATGCTGTCACGAGTGTGGTAGGATCTTGATTACCGTGTAGACATTTGTCTTGTCACCGGAGGTGCACATATTGAACACCTGTAGAAACTTGAATAAATGTAGTTTTGAGGTAAATTTGAATTTTCTAAATATATTAATTACAACGTTCACAATCATGTTTTCTTTTTGTCCCATTCAATATGAAACACCCTCTATTAAAGTTGGCAACTACCAGGCTGTCAGTAAAAATAAATTATTGAGCATGTACCAGATAATTCTCAGCCAAAAAACAATTCATTTGTTTTACTTGCCTCATAGGGTATTTTACAATTCTGAAAAATTAAAAATTTTATTGATCCCGCCATATGATGGGCTACATGCTAGTAATCTACGATGTTTAAGGATTGAATTCGAATCTATCTACGTAATAAACTTTCT
>CM063502.1:84607999-84615499 GCA_032207245.1 Pardosa pseudoannulata | reverse complement strand
TTAAAAAGGAAAGAATGTTCCAAGAAAGCATAAAAATTCTACACTACAGTTTATTAATTGTCCTTAAATAAATATAATTCTGGGGTTTTTAATGAATTAATAATAATTTTAATTATGCATATTAAGAACACTTTCTATCCCTTTTTATCTATTCTGAATTACTGTATTTTTCTTTAAATTGCCCCTTATCCCTGTTTCCCAAAGATCATATATATATATATATATATATATATATATATATGCATTAATAACTGCATTGGTTTAAAGGCTGTGTTATTTAACTTCTTCAGTTTTATTTAATCTCATTTTTCAATTGAATTTTAGTTTAATTGAAGTACTTTTTTGCAATTCTTCCATTGAATTATAAGCAGAAAAATGAACGGTATAAAGAAAAATACTGGTAAAACTGATACAATATTTTAAGATAGTCTAACTATTATTTTATTAACACACTTCTTATCTATGATGGCCGAAAAATCAGTTTATGTTATGTCTGATTATACCAATATTGTTCTCTTATCTGTTTAAATTATTGATTGTCTTAAATTATTCATAAGCTCAGCTGAAAAGCATAATTTTCTTGTTTAATTCTAGTTTTATCTGATAAAAATTAAATAACTCCCCTTGTAAGTTTGCAGAGAGAGCTTTTAAGTAGGAGCGAAATTTTTGTATGCGACGCCAATTCAATTTCAATATTTTCTCAAGTCTATATTTATAAAACGCGTATGGGGTACCAATATCAACGACATTTTTACAATCAGAAGGGCAACCGACTAGATGTAAACACGAGCTATTCTCCGCGGTTTGTAATATTGTACCATTTGCTTTAAATATTATTAATTGTATGCATTAAATTATTTAGATACATGGAAATAAAAAATTAAGCAATGGTTTTAAATATTTACTATGTTTCTTTTACATGCTTTGACTTATTGACTACATGGCAATAACTGTTACATGTGAAACATTTACATTTTTGAATCATGTTGCTTTAGAATCAATCTTATGTAGGTCAAATCAACCAAATAATCAAATTATTTAATTGAGCTTCGCCTACCCATTAATAATATATTTTATTATAGCGGGTAATAATAACATTCCTTACAATCGTCCTTTTTAGTTGAATTCAGTCGTTTGTGAAAGCAAATTTCAAACTAAACGGCAACCATGCTGAGCACTCAGCGTCTAGTTATAACATGATACAATCACATTATATTATTATCGCATTATATTATTCATATTATTATTTTATCAAACTATAATACAATCGTCAAAATATAATACAAATTCTTACGCCGATGCAAAATTTTTATGTTAAAAACTAAAAATTTATTGACTTTTTTTTTCAGTCTGTCCATAGGATGTTTGAACCTCATTCATCGTTCCATCTTGTATTTTATTATAATTTCTATTTTGAAAATGTCTTTAAATAGCTTATTTTATTCAAACTGGAAGGACCTTACTTGCTTAAAGTATAATCTACACCCACTCTGTTCCTTTTTATATCTTGTTAAATTTGGAGTGATGCCCTAACTCTGAGGGAAGGAAATTGGTCATACACCCAGAGAAATTTTATCAATTTATCTATATTTCAAAATGCTTGATTTAATCTTAATCTGTTCTTCAAGATTCATTCATTGTTCTTATTGAAAATTTCTATTGCCTGAGTTGACTGTAATCAGACAGAATCATGACATCATTCTTACACTGCTCTACCTTGTACGCCCACAGCTGCAGCGTTATGAACGGAAGCTTTACGCAGCCTCTCCAACCCTTTCTCAATTGCTTTAATAATTGCTGGGTGGATTACACATTCGTCACGTCTCATGCTACTTCAATACGATTTGGTAAAAATAGCCATCCAGACAAAAACATTTAATTTTTTAATGTACGTTACATAAACTTTTCGATCGAAATTGTTTACTGTTAAATTATTGACATTACGATTTCTGTTCTCCTAAATTTTGTTTACTTGAAGATAGGTGTTGCGAAACTGAAGGAAGGATATTTTTATTATATAACTCTAAGAAAACTTTAAGCTTTATTTGAAGAGAAAATTCAGGTTTGTCTTTTGTTTAACGATGCTGTTAGATATCTCGTTATGTATTTTGTTATGTGCAGAGCACATTTTAGTTTTAGAGTCGATCTGTGAGTTTATGAAGTTTTGTAACTATTGCTAAAATCCTGAAATTCAAGATCCTTGTCTGCAGCATCACTTATCCCATAAAGAAACGTGGTGATACTTCTAAAGAAAATAATTATTTTGGTTTAATAAATCACAAACTAAATATTGAAATTTAATTGTATAAATCAAATACATTTCTAAAGTATTATTTACCAGAAGTATAGTTGTAGCTTAATAAAGAAATAATTAGTTGTACGCAACAAAGGTTTCCGCTTCTCTATTTTAGCATTCGAATGCTTATTACAATCAAATTTAATTTCTACTTAATCTGCTTATTGGATCAGTTTATATCTTCTAACTATTTCAAGTTTCAATAAAATCATGATCAGAATAATTTTAATCGTCAAATGTTATTCCTAGAGATATTCTTTGAAAAATTGGGAATTTCGAATTATATGCCAACTGGCAACAGCGGCAAGACTGAATTATTATTTCATATCATCCGTGTCTATGCTTAGACCTACCTTAATAAGCTATCATCATTCATTTAATTGAAATCCGGCAGTTTATAAGTCCTGCACATTTATTGGTTACGGGTTACCGTTTATTACGAATGATTATTAAGAACATTTGACAACGTACGTCGTATACTGTCTACTTAAAGTCTATTGGTAAGGCCAAAGCTGTAGGTACCTGTTTCAAACCCCTACAATGAAATATTTTCAACAGTTGACTTTGGAGACATAATTAATATTTTTGCGAATTTAAAATTTAGAAAATGAATCCCCCCCCCCCCAAAAAAAATTATGGTTTACTTTTGTTTAATTTTACTAATATATACATAAAATTCTATAAAAAGATGTTATAGATTAGTATCATTCCTATATTAAAGATAAAATTCAGTAATTCTCAGAGACTGACAAAAGTTGTAAAATCTTAGGAGCCAGGAAAAATTCTTAGTAGCCCATGACACAAGTTCTTTCTTCTACTTAATGACTTTAACGCATTCACTGCAGAATGAAACATGGGCCACTCATAATCAAATAGGGTTTTTTCTACACCAGGACAAGGACAAGGGAAATCTTTCTTTGATTAGATTATACAACGGAAAATTATATCAGGTAGTGTAACTATAAATTATTAACATTAACAGTGTCTTTGAGTTTTTGCTCTGAAATACCATCTATCAATTGACTTCTCAGGATTGAATTCCTGCAAAGATAGTCCATTTAAGTGTATAAACATTAGGCTATTTAAAGATTCTCTCCTTAAATTTGAATGCAGTTTTTTTTTTCCACTCTGCTAATCTTTAGGGGCATTTTTATAGTCGCAAAGGTTTTGTCGGAACGTGGTAATTCCCATCACACTTATTACTACCCGTACTTAGACAGAAATTTTTAAATAACAGTACTAATTACTTGGGATATGCAGGTAGTTTGAAACTGCGTGTACACACATACACATAGTATAATTTCAAAATAGTGATTAAAAGTTAATAATATAGATCTTCTTATTTTTGAGGAAATATTAGCTGCATTTTACTTAAAACTAATTAAACCTGTTCATTTTCATCATTTAAGTTATCCATGGAAAATTAACACGCTCTGACGATTTCTCGTCTTAAGCTGCCACTTCAAAATGGACTGTGAATTTGCTTTCACGGCTTTACTGAACTCTAAAGCATTAACCGAGTTAGGTAAAGGTCTCTGAAATATGGAGAAGGAAGGGAGAGAGGAGGGGAGAAAACGGCCGTTTAGGAAGTCATATAGGAAATGGCACTTCCGATAGTTTCAAGTCTATCATTTCGGCTTAATCCTTGATATGCAACAGGATGTGAAGTGTAAAATCTTTCTGAACATCCGGAAATAGAAATATAAAATTGCACTTGGACGAAGATGCATGCGGATGCTGAGATTATAAGCACAGCATTACTGTTGATTAGGATTTCAAAATATTGAATTAGTCCACTGTTGTGTATGTAGGCATAATTAAAGAAGAGTGAAAAAATACTGGTGACGCTTCCACAGATTGTGGGAAATTTTTGTCAAAATTTTCACCTACAGTGTTCTCACCAGTCTTTACATGTGTTTTCAGTAAGGTATAGATTTAGTGGGTATTATAGAAGGAAAATACATCGTGAAATTAACGACTGACATAGCCTTACTTGTGACATTTAAAAGAACATTTTTTCTAAACAATTTCTGTCCAAAATTTTGAAGTGCGAAAAAATGGGAAACTAGGAAGGATAGTTATGGAAAACCTCATTTCCTGTGCTATCGGGAGCCACCAGCATAAATGGGATAAAATTAGGCATAACGACATTTTATCCTTCTGTGCTATTAACGCCGTTTCTTAATAGAAACACAGTATTTTACTGTTATCAAAATCATGGATATTGAGAATAAAAAAAGAGTATTGAAAATGACATTTACAAAATTTTTTTGTCTCAATGGGTGTTGTTTGTAATTTTTTTCTTCATCAAGTATTCTAAATTTTATAGCTAAAATCGTAATAAGCATAATGATTCAGTATTCAAAGTATACAGTGCAAATTTTGCTATCTTTTGTGTTTGCCAATAACTTTACCTGACAAACGAAATTGATTTTAGGTCTAGGCCGAAAGCAATAATATTTTTTTTACATCTTTACCAATACCATAATTATACACTATCGTATTATATCATGACTATAGTATTTGAAATAAATTTTAACTAATTATGAAGCAAATCCAAAAAATGTGGAGAATAAATGGAACAAATTCAGAAAAAAAATATGACTAGCTTGGAATTTAATTGTCGCGTATTTGAGAGATTCTAAATAAATGTTCATCAAAAATTTATTTAGAATCTGCACTCAAACTTTTTTTTTTTGTTTATTAGCAAATGCAATATATTTAGGTTTAATCCATTACTACCTATCGTATTTATTTGATAATAGCTTGTTTATACTTATGGCAGTTGTATAAGCAGTCTCTCACATTTTCTACTATAAGTTCTTAATCTTATTTTCATGATTTGCATAGACATTTTATAATTTTTCAAACCTTGCACATGAAATTTGTTTTCCGATGTCACGTCAACTAAAATTAAGAAGAATAATTATAGGTGTTGTAAAACTTCATTATAGAGAAATCTGTTTACATATAGCAAGTACGACTGTTAGCTAGAAATTTTCCTTTTTATAAATGACACCCTACGATGTTTAAAATTAACTCTTGAGAATACAAATGAAAATGGGCTATAATTTTTAAACTAACAAGAAAGTTACTTTAATTATATATATATATATATATATATATATATATATATATATATATATATATATATATATATATATATATTTTACTGTCGGGAGTTTCAGGATAATAATTAAATCTAAAATATTCATCTATCTATCTATCTATATATATATATATATATATATATATATATATATATATATATATATATATATATATATATATATTGCAGAAATAATTAAATGGATTAAAATGGGATATAATTTTTAAACTAACAAAAGAGTTGCTTTAATTGTATATATATATATATATATATATATATATATATATATATATTACTCTCGGGAGTTTCAGGATAATAATTAGATCTAAAATATCCATCTACCTATCTATCTATCCATCTATCTATCTATATATCTAACTATCTATCTATCTATATATCTATCTATTTATCTCTCTCTCTCTCTCTCTCTCTCTCTCTCTATATATATATATATATATATATATATATATATATATATATATATATATATATATGTATATAACAGAAATAATCCAATGGATTAATTAGTACTAAATCTCCTCAAGAGATGTACGAAACATTTTTATTGAAAAGTTACGAGAAATATTTGGTTTAAATATTTTAATATACAAAAACATGCTGACTAGTTCAAAATGTTCGCGAAAACTTTAAATATTAAAGTTAAAAGAACAAGTTATCATGTATTATTATTTCTAGTATTTGTATTGTTGGAAGATCAAATGATTTTTCGCAATCAATAAAAGTAGTTATATAAGCCACTGACAGAAGCGGGGACGGGAAATATGTGAAGCAGATTTATGCAAATCATGGTTTCAATGAAAGGTATTGAACGGAAAGACAATAGTAAGACAATTCTACAAACTGACCCATTTCGTTGAAGCTTCAGACATATGTTAGTATCTTAAAACATGAAATGGGTCTTTTTCTGTCTGAAACTTTTACGACATAAGTTTGGTTTGGAGAGCTGATGTCATAAATATTCAGAAGAAAGGATTCAGACTTCAATGAGTTAAAGAATATATATACATTGATGTTTGATTTATTTTAACTTTTGGGGAGTTATACATCTATTTTCTTGATATTATAAAAGAAAAGATTAAAAGGATTTAGGGTGGCAATACATCAGGGTAAACTGAAAAATCAGGGAATTCTTATGAGTCTTTATGATTCCAGAAAATATCAGAGTACTTTTTAAAATTCCTGAAAATCCGAGAATTTTCCAAAATTTCACTTGATTTATTTTAACTTCTGTTATACATCTATTTTTTTGATGTTATAAAATAAAAGATTAAAAGGATTTAAGGGGTCATACATCAGGGTAAACTGAAAAATCAGGGAATTTTTACGAGTCTTTATAATTCCAGAAAATATCAGGGTACTTTTTAAAATTCCTGAAAAATCCGGGAATTTTCCAAAATTTCACTCACTTGGACAAAAGTTTTTAAAATTTAATAATATTTAAAAAATATTTAAAATTAAAGGAAACTTGTTTTACATTTTACTAAACAGCTTTAAATAATGACGTCTTTTAAGGTAGCGTCATTTTATATTTTAATTTTAAGGTAATGTAATTTTATTTTATTATTCTTTATTCGTGTTAAATTATTTAAATATTTTTCACTCCAATTTGAGTTTAAGAAACTATCAAAACTTTCAATTGCATCATTTATATATATATATATATATATATATATATATATATATATATATATATATGTGTGTGTGTGTGTGTGTGTGTGTGTGTGTATGTATATACATACATATATATATATATATATATATATATATATATATATATATATATATATATATATGCTGATTTGCACTACTCGGGTTATAAATTTTAACTGTAATATACCCGATGTAAATTAAAAAAGACTCTTTATTCAATTTTTATTACTCTTATTTGAAAGAATGGTAAAATCATTAAGGGCATTCAAATGAAATAAATTGTATCAGATTTCACCTAAAATTATTCTATTTACTAAACACATTGTATGTGGCACACGTACTAGTACGGGTTAGTATAACAACATGGTTTGTTTGTGGGTACAAAAATAACGGTATATACAGGAAAATTGAGTAGAATGTTCTT
>CM063502.1:84559208-84607899 GCA_032207245.1 Pardosa pseudoannulata | reverse complement strand
CGTGAACGGGTTAAGACTGGGCCATGTAACGATATATCGTGAAATATCGATAAAATGTACTCCATCGCGACACTGATTTTCAAACTTTGAGTTCAGATCAACATATGAACGAACACCTATATAGCTAAAGCGATCTCTGATGTGAAATCGTCTTTCCGATATCATGGCAGTATTAAGAGTATACAAGGTATAGTGTTCCTAAAAATCCCATTTCGACAGATAAACATAATCTTTCCGATTTTTCAACTTCTAGTCACATAGCGCATGCGCAATAAAACATCCTTTTGTATAAACGCCAAACAATGGCCGAATGGATAAAGCATTGCTCCTCGGTACCGGGATTTGGGGGTTTGAATCCCGCTATTGGTATTTGTAGTCATTCGAACCGACTTTAAGCAGAAGGTCACGGTCTCATTAGCTCTGGAACATCATCTGTTCGAATTCGTGACATTATGAGAAGAACATGCGGTATATCGTGTTCGGCAATTTATCTACATCGCGAAATCGTTATTTCGACCTTAACTGAAGAATCCTGATAAACATTGGCCAGACGACGGCCGATTGGTTAGGGTGCTGGCCTTCGGTACCGGAGTGCGTGGGTTCGAAACCTACTGAGGCATGGATGTTCGTAGCCGTTCGGAATCGGCTTTAAGCTGTAGGTCCCGGTCTCATTAGCCCTCGTGTTGCAAAAAGTGGACCGTAGCACTCCAAACCAAACCAAATTAAGTTCAACTGGATGGGGTCTGCGTCAAGATATTTTTGTAACACGTTTGTATGCAACTATAATGGAAAAGTTTTATTAAGATCCGCGTCCGACCAGTGCAGGAGATTCATGTTGTGACATGTTTGTGCAGGCTCGTTTCAACCAATTTCTTTCCGATGGTAAAGCGCGAAAAATTGTAAATTGGCTTTAGAAAAAATAAATATTATAAATTTAAAAAATACAATAAACCTAAATATTCTATATTGGTTAATTTCCACATTTTTCCGATTTGATTACCATTTTATCCTGTAACGTAAGGTTAGCAGCCTATTAGCTGCTAACCTTACGTTACAGGAGCAATCGGCAATCGGGAAGAGTAGCGGTGCCCCAGCAGATAAAAATCTGATATAAAGGGATGAGTCTCACCAATACGCGAATTTCTTTCCAATTTCGAAAATTTACAAATAGCAAGTAAATTTTTGAAAAAGCATAATTTTCAAAAAGAATCGAAAATTCCCAGACGCACTAAAATTTGTAAAAAAAAATAAATAAATAAATAAATAAATAAATAAAATAAAATAAATTAAAAAAAAAAAATCAGCAGTAGAAATCAAGAAGCAGGACTTCACCAAAAAACGGAAAATTTCTATCGCTGTACATGCTATAAACGTATTTCTTTTCGTTGGGCACAATTTTAATTTTTATTTAGATTTTTTTGTCAATCTTGAGTCTGTAGTACGAGAGAGAAGCAGCATGTCTGACTTTCGGCGGAAAAAATTCGTCTTAAGTAGAACTAACGTAATTACTAAACGTGCGAAAACTTCAAAAAATTGTAAAATGGCGCAGTTTCGGCGCAATTTTTGCTAAAATACCGTTTTTGGAGCAGTTGGGCGCAGATATCGGAAATTGGCGCAGTTTGGCGCAATTGGAGCAGTCGCAACATCCCTGAAAAAGTCAAACGAATATCACACATATTAGACACACTTAAAAGTAACTAATTGTAGTAATTTAATCCTTCTTATACAGGTATTATAAATAGAAATCATATTTGTGAGAGTATGAACTAGTAATTTTGTAATAAAAACAATCAGTGACATCAATCAAGAGATGCGAAATTTATGTAAATTTATTTCATCCCCAAAATATATTTTGATTCATGTGTTATAGACATCCAAACAATTAAATCTTCTGTCATGCTCTACATTGTGATACTTTTGTAGGTTTAAAATTTAATTCCCAGATTCGTAAAATATTTCATTCTTTCAAAATTAAATTAATTTTCTTAATCAATGTAAACGGTATCTTTACTTAATGTATTTACTAAGCGAATTAACTTCAATTTATAACTACTCTCAGAAATTTACTTCTATTTAAACTACTACAGAAATTTCTCTGCGCGAAAATAGTAAGACTAACGTACAACAATGTAAAAAAAAAAAAAAAAAAAAAAAGAAGAAAAAAAAACGGAAGTAAACAGACCTCTTCTAAACCTTAAAAGGCATCTTCAGTGCCAAAAAGGTAGAAACTTTACGACAGATAGCCAAAAGAGTGAACTTTAAATATGGTCTTTCTTGACAACCTACTCTTATTACCAAATACAGCTGATTTATGAAATGATAAAGCATTTCATGCATGACAGCTGTTTGCGGGAGAGGGGAAAAAAAACTAAATAAGCTTACATTAAAATTTAAAAGTAATCTAAATTAATAACATTCCTGCATATATGTAGTTTGAAAAGATTAATTTTTGAGTGTGGGTGGGGTGTACGGTCCGGTACAAAAATCAGTACCGAGCCTCGTTTGTGCTAGCGGCAGCCTTGAGGGCATGACCGACACCCATACCTTAAATTGTCCAATGCTGAGAAAATGTTTTACTTCAATGAACATCTTCTTCATAACCCAAGTGTTCATTATGAGTCAATCAGAATTAATGTCCTCCTATGATCTTTGGGGTATCAAACCTTTGAACATAAAATTGTTATGTCTGTACTATACTTAAAGATTTTCGACTGGAGGACAAGGTCAAGGCAGTGTAGTCTACACAACTTTCTGTGAAAATAAATTATCATTTATTTTACACTAACTCTATACTGTCTTACTTCTAATAAATTCAAAAACTAATAGCAGTCTTTAGTGTCCCTCCATATTTACTATCAGATAGCTCAAGAACCTAGTATGGTGTATTTAGAAAACAATAAATACACAAGCACAAAGCTAAATACTAGATTACAATTCTCAAAACTGAAACACCTAGTTGAAGATATAAAACCTCAATATTAATGTGAGTAATAACAACATTAACTTCTCAATACTGAAAAAAATATTTTTTTTATCTCAATTTCATGAAATCCTGAAACAAATGACTACACACCCAAAAAATTCCCAATTCAGTCCTTATCTATTAAAAAAATTACACAAGGAATGAGTAGACTCTTTCAATACAAAACTGAAATAACTACACCAGATCATTATTAGTAGTTAAAGCTGATTTTAGAGGTTGGTAAAAGGATGCATCAAAATTTTCAAAATTATAAAAAGTTTTTTTGGTCCACACATTTATTTGTAGAAAATGGATTATCTAAGCAGATACTAGCATATTAACAGTTATGGCTTCATTAGCGAAATGAAACCTAAAATGCTAATTTCAGACATCTAAATTACTACAAAATCATTGTCAGTTATATGCAAGGTTCTTCACACTATGGCTACCTAAAAGATAATACCTTTTCAGGCAAAGTAGATTTTATTAGAATTTACTTAGTACATTCATAATATTTACATGAAACACGATTGTTATAATCAATGGCAAGGCCTGAATTTTAGTAACATCTACCTTTGTGGACAGTTTTGTACTTTTAAATAATTTCTTTGGGATAAATTTTTAAGTGAAAATTTTAAAATTTGTCACTGCAGATCAGTATTATGTCATTTAATAAATCTAAATTAACTAAACTTGATGTTCAGATTATTCAAATTGCTGAAGAATCTGGTCTTTCGTCAACACCTTGGTTGATAGACTAACAAAACAAGAGTTAAATAAGTTGTTTATCCCTTCTGGCCAAAATATCTACTTCACTTGGAAATCCAGATACACTAAATTATTCCTGGCCTATTCATTTTAGGCTACTATTTCATTTAAAATGCTAAAGTACGAAAATCAGTTTTCATTAATTTATAGCTACATATCTTTTATATAACAAAATACATGTAATCATAACTAAGAAGTTTAAAATTTTCCAAGCAAGAATGATGAATATATGGATAATTCAAAATTAATACTATGTGAAAGATTTTTTAATAACATAAAAGTAGAGTATTAACACTTGCATAGTTTATGCAACAATTCTAGTGTTAAAGAGCTGTTAAATGTTTAACTTTTATATTTATGTCTAGGATTTTATTGCAAAAAGATCAAGTGTAGCACTTAGAAATAAGATTGAGTTATTTAAAAAAGAAACATCTATTTCATCACATAATCTGTAATACATCAAAATTGATAAAATTTCTCTTTAAAAATCTCCTCCCCCCCCTGCTAATTTCTTAAAATCTATTTTTCTAGCCATAAAATGTTTTAATTAAAGGAGTTTCCTTAATTTAAAATTCTTCCAACATATTTCCCAAAGCTTTTTCTGTAATAGATATACATTTTTTGTCCACTCACCACATTTTCCACTTATCACTGGCAAATGGGTCAGCTTTCCCATTTAGTCTAAGTTCCCTTTTCCTGTTATAATGCCAACTAAGCTCTCTCTGGGATTTCTGGATTCTTCTCTGGGATTTATTTTGTGCATGTCTCACTCTGAGGTCAACCGCTGTTCCAGTACATGTTTCGATGTACATTCTCTTGTCTGCTGTTCACTGGCAAAGATGTCTTTTTAGCAGCTTCTCAATAAAGATTTAAGTTGTTCTCAAAATCACATGTTCTCTTTCAATGGAGCCACGACTTCTTTATACTTAATAAGTTATTTGCATTGAATTCTCCTTGCCCAGTAGCCTGGGCAAATAAAAAGAATTGGAGCTATAATTCAATGAGACCAGCCATTTAAATCACCATGTTATACAAACACACACACACACACACACACACACACACACACACATATATATATATATATATATATATATATATATATATATAAAGGTGAGCTGAGCTGTGATATATCCCTCTTCCCTTCAAAAATAAAAAATAGAACTGGTGTTTTTAACTTTAATTATATGAGTGTGGTAGTTTCTGACAAAGAATAGTTATTACATGGTAAATAATAGCTCAGAGATAGGATAAAAACTTTAGAGGACTTCCTAAGCACAACATAAGTCCCTGAGGACTGAAAGTGAACTTTTGATATAAAGTTGAATATAAAGTTTACCAGAGTATATGAGACTCTACTCTAGAGATTGATACCACCCAAACAAAAAGTCCACAGTCAGTCCCCAAGGAGAGAGCTAGGGCTCAAAATGTAAAGGGAATATTAAAATATAAAACTTAAAAAAAAGTTTAACAACAAATGCTGGCTAAACTTTGTATTTTCATTTATATAAAAACTTTAAACATACCTGAATTGAGAATGTAATAGTAAATGAATACCCAAAGTTTGATACCATGGTTTTGTAAAATTTACTTAAATATTGCCCAATTTATTTTAAAGCTTCTTAATGACAGCTAGTCTTAATACTAACAAGTGATGAGTGATAACCACAGACAAAATTAAACAAAAGCAGTAACTTTATAAAAATGCTTTTATTTATAAGAAAGCATAAGAATAAAAACCCTGAAAAAATAATAGGCTATATATTTAAAAATTTCATCATATTAGTTTATATAGTGTGCATAAAATTTGTAAGTAAAATATTTATCTTTCAGACTACTAGTTTAAGAAAAATACCATTTTATATACTGAGATTTATACATTTTATATACAGTTTTATATTAATAGATGAAATCAAATAACTGAACTGGACTTAGTAAACAAGAATCAAAACTTATAGTACCTTAAAATACATTTTAAACATTATAAAAACAAAGTTATTTAACCCCTTACTATACAAATAAAATAGAATAGAATATGATACATCTGAAAAATACTATTTAATTTGGATCAACTGAACAGCTATGTACAAGCTGAGAAAGAGAACATTTTATTTTGAAATTAGAACTGTTATAAAATACTTTATTGACTCAAACAATTCCATTTATGTTTATTGACATAATATTTCAGTCTGCTAGTCTCAAATATGTTGTATAAAATTGTTATATCTCTGATCACTACCATGTTAGATAACTGCTATACTGAATGCTCTTGATGTTCTCTCTGATTTACAGATTTGTTGATGCATTTTTGTAATAGGTACTGTTTAAAAAGTGGGATGGTAGGTATCTTGATCAGTGTAAAAAAACAGAGGTGATCATAAGTAAAGCAATTGAATAATATAATTAATAATATATTGTATGGTTTCTGCCAAAAAGTTTTTAATGAGGTAGACTCATCAGTCTACAGAAACATGTAATGAATGATGACCCTAACCTCTCATTGTATATCAGGAGGTGGTTTAAAAGTTTTTAATAATTTTAGTATTCATTAAGGCACAAATAAGTTATGATTTATTGGGTGTGAAAATGCTTAGGAATGAAATGTATGACATCATACACCACCAGTTAAAGGTTGATTATAAAGAGCTTATGGCACAATATTTTATGAGCGGTTCTCCCTAGGAACCATTTAACGATGAAACTTGCTGCAGTAGACCAGAATACTTGCAATTGTTATGTTCTTTTCACCACAACATTCTACTGTTCTGAAAACAATTTTAAAAGCTTTTGAAAATACAACAGCAGTTTTAAAAAGAAAATTTTGCTACAACTTATTTCTAGTATTAAATAAATAAATTATAGTACCATGTCAATTAATTCGAACAAACTTCATTTCTTATAAAATTTGAATTTTGATTTTCTGTCTGAAACCAACTGTAACTGAATTTCCTTATGAAGGTAAGTTTACCTTGACTAGTCTTCAAAACAATCTGAGCATATGATTTTTATGTGATCATACATAGAGTACTTTCACATCAGCTGCACTTCACCTGTTAGAATTAGTTGAGTATGTGAGTTCTCAAGTTATGACATGTATAAAAAATAAATATCACTCAAAGTAAGGACTAGAATTGATAGCTGAAGTCAGCATACCTCTATGACTGTTATGGACATTGCTGCAATAGCTTAATAATTAGCAAAATAAGTTTGGGACAGTTTCTCTAAAATGAAAAAAAAAAAAAAAAAATTGAACACAAATATAAGACAGAAAAATTTCTTGTATGAAATAATAAAATGCTTCTTTGCAAGACAAACGCAGATATTCTGAAAGAATTATTGCCTAATGGTCTGAGTGTTTATTCCTTGATACTACTACAGAGGCATATTACAGCAGGAAGAATATCAATCCATTAACAGTTATTCACAAATTTAATGATAAATATCTGTCTTAGTAATATAAATAAGTATAAATATCTGTCTTAGGAAATATCAATTCTGGACTACACAAGACTGAAATAATATTTTATTCATTGCAGAAATGCATTTTTTGCAGATGAGTTTCAACCAAAATTTGTTAGGCATGGCTCTTGCAGAACAATCCATCAGTAAACAACATCCAAAGCAAACAGTTTAGTACCCTTAAAAATAGGTATTCTTTTATATCTAGAGAACCTGGTAGCTTAGTGCCAGTTAATCATATGATGAGTTCCAAAATATACATTTGCTGAACAATGGCCGAATGGTTAGGGTGCTAGCCTTCGGAACCGGAGTTCGTGGGTTCGAATCCCACTATAGCATGGATGTTCGTAGCCATTCGGAATCGGATTTAAGCAGTAGGTCCCGGTCTCATTAGCCCTCGTGTTGCAAAAAGTAGACTGTAACACTCCAAAACCAACTAAAATATACATTTAAATACCAGAAAACAAAATTCTGCTTTTTATGTAAACTTCTATATACATTATTGGTGTTTTTCAATGAGATCTTGCTCTATGTCATAATTCTAATCTGACGCATTTTTCTGTCAAGAATAGGAATTAACAGTTTTGGATTCACATGGAAATTCTGCAGATGTAAATCATATCAAAAATTTATAAAGCATTGTGAAGAGACATGTGAGAAAGATGGACTAATCAATCAAGAGAAATATGAATCTGGGGATCATAAAAGTTTGATTTTGTGATGATGACATAAAACAATCATGTTCAAATCCAAGCCAAAACATGAACAGGATAAAATTAAATTTAGAGAAGGACATATTTGCTACTAGAATTGCTATATTATGCATTAAATAAACTTATGCTAATCAAACAAAATATATGAAAATTTTTGGGCTTGTCCCAATGAATTGGCATTTATTAGAAACTTAATCATAAGAGACATTTAATATGTTCCTACTTATAAATATACAAATGTAGCTGATATCTTTCTGTATTCATCAGCACAATGAACACTTAAGGAATAGATTCTGTCAATGTTAACAGTATATACATTATAACAAACATCAGTTTTGTCATGTCAGCCAGTGAAAATGATCTAAAAACATATATGATGCTTATGAATCATAAAATTATTTGAATAACAAACAATCATATAAATAAGTGTCACAAAATAAATTAAAAAAAATTAACATGGATACATTCATAGTATATAATAGTTTATAAGGATTTTGTTCTTATCACAGAATCTTTGTGATGATGAAGTATAATTAAATATACTACAACATGATAGAGATATGTAAATATACATATATATTTAGTTTACTATTTTAAATGATAGGAAAAATTAAAATAAATATCTTCTACATTTCTTAGAATTGCATTTACAATATATTCTTTTCTTTTGATCAATCTTAGATTTCTTAGCATCCATTCTATAATCAAATGTCAATTCTTCACCTATGCTAATCTTCTTTTTAGCAAAAAAGGCAACTCTTGGTAACCTTGGATCATGCTGATTAATAAATACAGCAAATACATGAAGATTAGGATCACACTAAAAAAAAAGTTAGAAAAAGATTAATTCTATTTTTGCTAATTGTATACACGTGCAAACAAACACAGGTATGAAATATAAAAAGGAGATATGAAGAATAAAACATACAATATGATATAATGAATGTTGCTTATTCAGTACTCTAACATACTTTTAGCAACAACTTTTTTAATTTTAATTTTCATAATTGAAAAGAAAAGAATATCATATGGTTATAAACTGAAATAATTTAATTAAATAATTGTGAGAAAATGCAAAACTAAGTACTGGCAATTTACTTTTAGATCAGAGATACCGAAAATTTTTATACGCATTGACCTCTTCTCATAGCAACCATCTTAACATTAAACCCAAAGTGAAATAATTCTATTCAACTACCTAACAAAACTTTAGAACTTAAACTTTGGTGTCTATAACAGTAAGATAAAAATAAGTTGTAAATAAAACTTCTTGATTCTTAAAATAACATTAATAGAAATTATTCACTGTGTTTTAAATTATAAAAATATTTTCCAACGCTACTAATAAGAGGGGAAAAAATATATATATATATTTATTCCTATTTACCATTACCTAATACACTAATATATATTAATGTACTGATATGAGAATACAGATCAATATCTATTTTCGTAACCAGAATTTGTGGTATCCTTGTTCAAACATTAATTTTTAACTACCTATTAATGAATAATGCAATAAGTTGTTTCTGGAACAACACCGGTTCATCTCAGTTTGTAGGTTTGTATGCAAAATTATCCATTCAATTGGAAATAACTTATTAAAGAATGACCCAAAATTATCTGAAATCAGAATGAAGAGCTGTTAAATTCTAACAAGCAAGCAAATTTTCATCTTGTTTTAAGTGAATAGTAAAAAAATGGTTGCAATTTTTTTAGTGCTATTTATTTTAACTTTCATAAAAATGGACATGGGTCATAACTATTTTACTTTATATTGATTTTTTCATATACTAGTGAATGTTTCTCTACATATTAATAAATAAATTTTTCTTATACACAGACCCCTCCAGTTTGATCATATGAGCTAATGTTGGTCAGTTTGAACTACTTTGAAAACTATTGTTTTATATCCAAAGGAAGTAAATGTTATTCTGTTCAGAAAAAAAAAAAATTCCATGTTTTCTACATATAGTGATATAACAGGGGAGTAACAATAACATAAAAATAAAATGCTGTTAAAAAAATTTTTAATCACATAATCATAGTTAAAACTTGGTGTGTTTTAAAAAGAAAGTAGTGGTTTTTTGAAGTTTTCACAGTACAAAACTAGATGCTTTAAATGGGATTGAATAACCTTTATTAAAATGAGAGAGAATGATTAAATTTAGAACCACATAGTGAAATAATAAAATAAAATGAAAAGTAAATATATGCAGACTATCCATTTTGTTAGTCACAGTTTCTTAAGTAAGTATTCCTAGAAAAAATATTCTCACTTAACTTAAAAAAAAAGGTCTCTAAAACTCTTTCTTTTTTCAATTTGATATAGATATAATTACATTTATAATTAACTTATCATAAAATTTAACATTCTTAAATGGAATGAAATTTGAATCTTTAAGGGATATCCTGTATAATTTATATAAATATATATATATATATATATATATATATCATGATAAATTAACAAATATATATATATCAAAATAAATATATATTATCATAATAAATTAATAAATGTATATTATCTATTCTTTTCTGGTCCTTCTGTACTAAAAGGAGTAACAATAGCTACAAACTCCATATAAATGGTTAATAGGGAGTATTGAAATTTATCACACTTACACTGTGATTAATAAAATGAGATACATTTCCAAAATGGCTGGCATCAATAGTGAAAATGGATGATGTATTATTAAATTCACAATCCAAATTAAACAAATAAGATTGTCTATCATAATCATAAACACGTCCTCGATCATCAGCAGCATTAGATGTAATTATCTGAAAATAGAAATTAATTGTATTTAACAGAATAACACCTTTATGTCAAAATATACTAAAAATTTGTTCACATTTTTCTGCCAAGATCATTGAGAGAAAGCAGAAAAAAACTTTAACACAGTCATGGATAACAATGTAGGTAAATAAATATTTTTTGTTATTTATCTATGGCCTGGGTACATTAAAAAAAAAAAAAAAAAAAAAAAAAAAAAAAAAAAAAAAAAAAAAACTGGATATTTTGGGGGAAATACTTAGTTGGGAGGGACTTTAAAATGGGTGATCAATTTTTTCTTTCTGAAATATATCTTATTCTTAACTTATAATTTGATTTATAAATTAAAATTTTGATTAAATTATTTTTAAAAATCCTGATTGTCATCACAATTCAGAATGAAATATCCTAAAACTTCAATGAGATGGCAGGATAATTTACATTTACTCATTTTAAGCTATGGCAATTAAAATGCAATACTGTTCTGCATGAAAATCATAAAAGATATAATTCCAGCTCATTCTCTTACACAAAATGATCTTCTGATCCCAAATATGATGCCCATTTTCCCCAATCATCTTCTGTGTTCTGTGGATGGATTCTTCCCTAACATTAATCCTTCTCAGTAATTTTGTGGCTATTTAAAGGGGGAAGGATTATTTTTAATATAAATTTCTTTTAAGGGCTATGAAGGTAAAAAAGTATAAAATATGAGCATATGTAGCAAGAAGAAAGATTTAGTGGCTGATTTTCCACCTTAAATTGTAAAAATATCATAAGAAAGTAACTGTTTGCTCTGGGCTTTTTCATAACTTTTTCACTTATTTTCTATTTATTCAAGCTTTCTGGCCCCTCTAATCCTCTCCCAAACATTCCAAATAATAAAAATATGCTCAATAGCCAAAACATTATGACCACCTGTCAGTAATGAGTTAGCCCACCTTTGGTGGGCAACACAGCTTCAACCCGCCCTGGCATGGATGCCACAAGTCCTTGGTAGATGGCCAGAGACAGATTGTACCAGATGTTTAACAAAGGGTTATGCAAATCTGAGATATTCCGAATTGGTGGTCTTTGAATTCTGAGCTGCCATCCCATGACATCCCAAATGTGTTTTATCAGATTGAGATCTGGTGAGTTAGGCAGCCAGGACATTAACTGGAATTTAGCATTATGTTCCTGGAACCATTCCAACACAATTTTAGCCTTCTGACACGGGATATTGTACTGTTGGAACATTCCATTTCCAGCTGGAAAAACAGAGGCCATGTAAGGGTACAACTGGTCCATAATGACGTTCAGATACCCTGTAGCATTCATGGTCTACTCTACCACACCCACAGGTCCCACAGATGCCCAAGAGAACATCCCCTAAAGCATAATACTGCCACCACTGACCTGTGTATGACCTACTGTATATTGAGGGAGCAACTGTTTGTCTGGAGAACAGCGTATCCTGACATGGCCATCGATGTGATGAATGATAAACCATGATTCATCTGACCAGGCAACTCTCTCCCACTGATCCATGGGACAGTCGTGATGTTCCCGGGCCCAGCGTAGGTGCAGTTGGCAATGACGCTTGGTCAGTAAAGGCACATGAGTGGGACGTTTGCTGCATAGCACCATATCCAACAGTGTCCACTGAACAGAGTGCTCTGATACTATTCTACTTGGCCCTGCATTGTATTGGGTTGTCAGCTGAGCCACTGTCTGACTCCGGTTTTACTTCACCATGCGAGACAGTCTCCGACGACCTTTTTCTTTAATAGCGTGTGGACGTCCAACACCTTGTCGTCTACTGCTGGTTTCACCATTCATTCATCCACTTTGCATAAGTACTAACAACTGTAGTTTACGAACAACCCACGAGTCAAGCAGTTTCAGAAATACTTGTTCCGTGCCTTTGAGCCATTACAATCTGCCCTCTATCAAAAACGCTTTGATCAGCAGCCTTTCCCATGACACACAGAAATAAGTGAAAGAATGATTCTTCACTCTCCAGCAGTTAAATACCACTTTCATCTAATCACGAGCCTTCCATGTCATCCAGGCGAGTGCATTGCAAAATGTAGGGATGGTCATGTTTTGGCTCTTGAGTGTATATATAATAACAATTTTGCTTAAAACTGGGTCAGTTGGAGAATGTCCCAAATTCCTCACAAGAAAGTTTGGAAGATTCACTGTACGATGATGGTGCTGTCAATAACTTGTGGAATTCCTGGTTTGCACAGGAATTCTCATGTTTAAGCATAAAATGCATTTTGCATGATTTAACTTTACATTGTTCCTATGACTATAATCATGAATATTAATGATTATCTTTTCTCAGTGCATTTTTTTGAAACAGTACCTGAGTGTAAAGTGATTAATACCAAGCATTATTTTACTGTTTAGTTTATGCTACATGGGTACAAAAACCATCCCAACAATTTCTGCTATCTTTGTAAAGAACTAAATTTACAAGGGCAGTGAAAAACCCCTTTAACTGCTTTATACAACTGCTTATACATTTTCCTTTATATGGAAAGTTTGAAATTGGAACAATGATTAAGCTCTAAAGTTTTGCTGCATTGCTTGTTACTGTTGTTACCTGCTTAATACAATCATGCAAAGCAGAAGCATAGTGAAACAATTTTCACAGAGGATGGAGAGGGTTCACCTCCTTCAACTCATATCTCAAAATTTATGCAGCATTAGTCTCTAAAGTTTACTACATTGATTGTTACTGTGGCTTGACCGACTGATTCAAAGCAGGGACATAATGAGAAGTTTTTCATTGGGGAGTTTTCCCTCCCTTCAACACATCGTTAAAAATTTATATAGTAATCCTTACATATATAATACATGCATATAGCAGACCTTATAGCATTTACAATGTCCACATCCCCTCCTTAGTTATATCATCCTCTCAACGGTACCCTTTAAATCAATACCATTTGCTGTGCCTGTGGTTTCGTACAAACCTTGCTGCCATCTCCCAGATTGTTACTTTTGTATGACTTTTACTCTTGGGTTCTTTATAAAGCACAAAATTCATTATCTAAATGCTCCTTCAGCTAAGATGTTTCACACAACAGACCTTTTCAAATCCCAGTATCACCCAAAGTCTATACTCTATAGAGAGAAATAGATAGGGAAGACATTGAGCCTCATCCTGGACCACAAACATCAACTAATGATAATGAGTATACAGCTGATTTAGTTCATTGACAACCTCACAATCAGGCACCAATCCATATGGCAGTGAGACCCTCCCGGCTTGTCCTGGTGGTAGTGTACAAATCACAAGTATTGAGCTACTGTACTCAGCCAGCCTCTTTCAAAATACCTGGAGTGTACCACAGGTGGGCAAGTGAGCACAGTAGCAGTTTTAAGAGGAATTTGGAATACTACTGTATGCTTTAATGGGCTTATTGATGCCAGAATTAGTGATGGTGACATAAACCATGTGGACCAAAAAGAGGGCTAATCTTGTAGTCAGAAAAATTTTTCTCATTGCACATTGCGATGGAATCCAGATGGCCAAAAAGGAGGAGCAGGCCAAAAAGGAGGTGACAGTTGCATTAACAACCTCACCTTATTATCCCATCACAGATGAATGATCTTGTCTGGAATTTGGAAATACCTAAGAGTAAATTTCAACTTCTTCTTAGATGTAAACATCTGCAGGAAAAAAAAAAAAAAAAAAAAAAAAAAGAGAGAGAGAGAGAGAGAGAGAAAGTATTCCTATACAAACCATGAAGCATGTAAATTGTTCAGAGCACCAATATTGTACAATGAATCTACCAAACATTTTTGCTAGGATTTCATAATTTCTTCCTCTCCTCACCTGCTTTTAGCCAAACTACTGCTATATATTTTATTATTTCAGAGTGTTTGGGAAAGGAAAAAGGGATATGGAAGTTGGAATATAGAAAAAATAACTGACAAAATTTTAAAAAATAGAAAAAACAATAAATTATCAAACAGAGATAAACATTGGGAGGAGAAGCATCCACAGAGAATTTTGGATGATATAGGTAAACAGAAGTCATGTTTTGACTTCAGAAGTTATTTTAAATACGAATCAACAGAAGTAATGTTGAATGTCAATAATAAAAAAGAAAAAAAATGCAGAGCATTGTAAATTAACATCAGTTATGTCTGACAGGCATTAAAAGTTAAGCATTTGATTCAATTTTCTTACAATCTCATATTAAAAGTTTCTTGTTTTGACTTAATGAACAAGGCACTCACTTTATATAAATATTATTATAATAAGTCAATTTATCATACAGCCTATTATGATACAGATTTTAACTTTAAAATTAATTAAAGCAAATAATTTATCTCATAACTTTTGTACTTCATATATATTTATACTGGTATGATTTTAGAAAATTAAGTAAAATAGTTAAATTAACAACATACAATTGGTATATTGATAATCTAAAACTCAATTAAATAATTTTTTAGATGAATGCCACAATTTGTAGTACTTAAAAGATATGGACATTGAAATCCTTCCCAAAATATAATCTTAAAATGTTACATTAGTTTATTACCTTAAACCTGTATAAAAAACTTTTGCATTTTACCCTTTATAAATCAATATTAAGAAAACAATCTATAACTTAAAGATTAAGACATCATTCATAAACATTAGATAAAATGTGTACATTCAGAACAATGGGAATAATTTTAAACAATAGTTGAAAAGTCTTTTTTGCTAATAAAAAAGATAATATTTCTTAACAATGATTTTTTTTTCTAGTTTGCATCAAATTTTATATTTAATAACTTTTTATCAAAGTGCTTTACTATAAATCATAAAACTCGTTGACCACAGATAATATAAAGACTTAAATAAATTAGATATCTGAATGAAACAAAGTAAAATTTTTTGTCTACACAGTACTTACTTCTCCAATGTATTCAGCTACAAACTGTCCCTTTTCAATAGTCTCAAGGGTTTTGAGACCCCAGCCACGATTGAATGTTTTGAAAATGCATACTTTGATCTGAAATTTTATGCAAAAGCATAAAGTTCATAAATACATAATTATTTTTGGCAAATTATTTATAAACAGTTTTTAAAAAATTCAGTCTGATAATAGGAAAATTTAATTTTAAATTTTGTGCTAATTTTCAGAAAAATGTAATTTAAAAAATAACTTATAAAATTTAATGATGACTCTCCAATTATTTATTTTCTCAAATAGAATTTTAAAACATTCAAATATTAGAAGTTAAAAACTTAATTGCATGTTAAAAGATAATGAAATTAGGTTGCTGTACAATAAATGCCTTGTTCTGACAGTTAGAACATTTTTAGCCATGGTAAAACTGCTCTTTAAGCCTATAAAAAAGATTCTGAAAATTTCTACTGATTTTGACATTTTGCTTATTTTATGATATAAATTTTGATGTTATCATTTCAACAGTTTATTATAGACAGAAGAACCAATTGCTATAAATCAGAAATATAATTTTATTCAATATATATATATATATATATATATATATATATATATATATATATATATATATATATATATATATGAAACTTCTTAAACAGATATAGTCTGGTATTAAACTTATGTAAATTTTTCTTTTGTAAAAAACCAAATTTCAGACTAATACAAAATAAAACAAAGTGACTTTTAGCCTTAAGTTGAAAAATTAAATATTTAAAAGAGAAAAATAATACATCCTATGACTAAAGTTAATTTTTTATTTCAGTATTACTCTAATTTGTATACATTATTAAGAATATGGCTTATACTATACGTTTCAACAACAGTTAATGTGAATACTTTTCTGTTGATAACTTAAGAATTATAGAAAACGGCTCTATTGAAGGAAAAAACCCAACTGATAACAGTGAAATCAAAACAATTGAAAAAGGTTAAAAATGAAACTAATAATATTAAACTAAGGGAGAAATGAGTTTACCTAAAATAGATTCGGTCATACCTTTCGACCATGTTGAACTACACGATTAACGCAGTTACTATCACAGCTGCATTTTCTATTGCATTCAAATATTGTGTATCCTGGCTCTAAAATGAGATGATTATATTTGTCATATGCAAAACATGCATCAAAATGATGTGGACAACAAGTGTTTTTCTGAGTATAACAATTTTGGCATTCACAAAATACTATAGGTTCTTCAGGAATATTTATAACAGTATTTAGATTATCACTGATAAACTCAAAATTATTAGGAAATGTCTCCAGGTCAACATTATTTTCAAATTTAACATAAGGTTTAATTTTTGAATTTACTTTATCTTGCCATTCACTGAGGTTTATTAATACCCATTTTCTTGCATATCCAAACTTCATAAACTTTAATATATCTTTGAGCTGAATAAATTTTTTAATAGGTGTGGCACAAAGCTTTCTCTGCATTTCTTCAGCAGACATACCTAATTTTTTCACAGCTTTTTCAGATTTGCCATGAGCTGCAGCAAGCACTTTAGTGATTGTTAAAATGTCTATAAGCTCTTGAGAATACAATTCAGTAATAAAATACTCAATAAGGTTATGATCAAGAACTGTTTGGGAACTCTGCAATGCATGGTAGTATTGAATTTCAATGAAATTTTGAAGATTACTTGAAGGCTCCCATGAACAATGTTCAGATCTTAATTTCTTCCATTTAATAAAGTAATAAGTTTCTCCCTAGGGGAAAGAGATACACATCTTAAAAAATGAAGGAATCATAATATTATACTACAGAAGGATTTCAATTAAAAGACAGAAATAAAAGGCCAGAGAAAAATAATACATTTTATCATGTATACTTCTATAAGATTCCAACTAACTAGTTATAATAACACTATATAGAGTTTATACAAAAACATATAATTGAGAATTTTTATCTAAAAATTAAAAATTGTTCATGTCTAAATATAGAACAGATAAACATTTGAATACTGGTTAGAAATAAAATTTAATTAATAAAAATGCCTATTAAATTAACAAAAGGGAAATCTAATAAACCTGAACTAAGTCTATACATAAGTATTCAGTTCACTAGCCTCAAATGATATATTATAAATGTACCCAAAAGGACACTGATTGGTCTATAAGAAAGATGACTTAAATTTCCTTTTTTACCAGTGGCAATATCAAAATAGTACAAATAACTCACTGATATATATTAAGAAGTCAGCTGTGAATAATAGGACCAGGTCTTATTCTACATAGTTCTACTTTAACACTTATTGTGAATTTTTTAAAGTAAACCATTGTTAGGTTTTTTTCTAATGTTGTAATTTTATCAACATAAGCAAGCCTTGTTTATGTTAATAAAATTATAACAATGTACCAGAGCAGGAAAACCCAACATATCCAAAATATTTTTCAATCAAACACAGATAAAAACTGAAAATGACTTGGAATATTATTTTTCAAATTTTCTGCTCCTTTGCTAAAGCATTAATATGCATTTTAGAAATATAAATATTACATTACATTATTACATTTTAGAAACTTTCTTATTTGTATAGCTATTGAAAAAACTTGTTATGGTAGCCTTTGCTTTTATTTTCTATTAGCTCTGCAACTAAACTTACATGCAAATTAATGAAAGAATAAAACACAAAGGGTTTATCTTTATTCTTATGGTAAACTAGATTATATTACTAGAAAATATTTATTTTGACTTCAAAAATTTTAGAAGCATTAATAAGTAAAATTTCTAATACAAAATTAAAAATGAAGGTATATGTCACTTCTTACTTATAATAATTAATGTGTGTAATAATGTATAATTAATTATAGCAACTACTTAGCTCAAGGTAAAAAGGTTAATCATTAAGATATCCTTTCTTCAGCAGTTATTATAGATATAAAACATGCATTATGTCAGGAAAATGGTATTTCAGTAAGAATCTCGCTGATTACAGAAATAATATGATAAATAACCCACACATGCATAAAAATGCAAATCATTATTACAATACCAAAATTATTACAAGGTAGTACACAAAATTTTTAAAAATAAGAATAAAAATTATAACCCAGTCACTTCTAAGGTTTTACAAAAATAGCAAAAAAAAAAAAAAAAACTATTTAATATAAAACACATCAACATGATAATAACCAATTCAAGATCCATTTTAAAGAGTATTTTTTATTGATTTATGTATTATGTTTGACAAAAATAAATTTTTTAAAAAGGCACCGAGCATATATAAATCAACACAAATATTTATGGTTAAGATGCAGAAAGATACTTTGAAAAAAAGTTTTGACAAACTTGATGCAATGGATTTATATGTATTTTATCTATAATGTATAAAATGTGTTTTTACTATGTTGGATAAATCTGTATTACTTAAATCTACATATTTCATTTTGGTAGCAAAACCTGGTTATAATGACATTTTGAACCATATATTTTAGGATAATGTGTTGAACTCATAAGAACTGGGTCAAGTAGAGCATAACAATATGATCAGAAAACATGGATTTGAATTTATCAAAATTTGAGTGATTAGACAAAACTAATTTTGAAATATGGGGCATGCAAATGAAAGTATTACTCAATACAATATAATTATTCCAGCTAGTGATTCTAAACGATGAACTATTAGTAAATGAGGATGATGAATTAAGCTTAAATAACTTTTAAATATGTTATTGAACTGGCTTTTAAATATAGATGTATATGAACACTGTATTATGGAGAGTTCTTAGACTATACAGTACATCGATTTTTAAATATTATATTTGAAAAATTCAAAAATAATCTCTTTGATAGTAATTAATTACACAAGGGAATGAACGAGTGAATATGTTTCAGGTAGAACAGTAAATGTAATTATAGGCAAAGAGATAAAACTAACAAGATGAACTTTTAAAATTTAATTAGTTAATAGTAGTAACTATGACAACAATGAGGATATAATTTTATTAATAAACTTAATAGAGTTAATTAATTCTGCCAGTAATACATTAAACCAGCTCATGGTATTTCTGTAGAAATTACCAGAATTAAGAAGATCTATGAAATATGAATGTAGAAACAGAAAGCATAAACCCATAATTTTTTAAATTTTAATACCTGTGTCAGATAAATAACTAAATAACTTGTTAAAAAAAAAAAAAAAAAAAAAAAAAAAGTTTTTAGGTTTGCATCTATGCATGTATAGGCATGTTAAATGTTTTCCCATCCACTTCAAGGTGATGATATTTAAATACATAAAACAAAATATTTTAATACCAAAGCTATTGCATCAACTACAAATCTTCAAAATAATGAATATAAAGTAAAATACTATTACTTACATCATTGACTTTATGTCCCAAAATCATATCAATATTATAAATCGGCCTGGAAAAAGCTAAAATATATAAATTAAAAACACTTCATTGAGACTTCCCTAACAAAGCCATACACAAAATTATATAGGAATGAATTATTTATCAAATGGCTGAAGTTATAAATCTTAAACTCCTAACTAAGAATAATACACAAGTTCATAAATTTCAAATTACTAAAAAACTTTATTATAAAAAACTCATAATCCAGTCTTCTGTTATAAATTAACTAGCTACTGTGCAAACAGCATAATCACTTTTAGTTTTACATTTTACTTTAAATAAATGATAACTAAACTGAAAATAATAAATGCAAGACATGTTGAGTCAGAGCAGCTGAGTCGTCAAAGGCAAGAATCTCATAACTGGCAGATAGAAAGATTAAGGCTCAAGCCAGCCAAAGGTCCACTTTGTTCATTATAATGGCATCTGGAGCATGTAAAATAGATTTGTGGTTTCAATGTTTATGTAAATTACTTGGTCCCTCTTTGAGCAAAGATGTTCTTTCCCCCTAGTGGTGCTTTTCAAAATGAAAGATGTACCCCTTCACCTTAATTCAAGTAGCTTTTGGCTCATATGCTTGTCTTGTTCAAGTGGCATTAGTAACAACAACAACAGCAATAACAGACATGTTACCATTGCCTGTCCTTATAAACATATACTGTTAAGGCATGGGAGAGTTCAATCATATAATTTATAACCACTGCTGAAATCTTTATAAGACTGATTCCCAAACTTAAAAATGTGAATAAAAATGTTTTTTCTGTTGTGAGTAAAAACCCACACATAACAGATGTTACTGACAAGAAGTCAACAGAGTCAAGTTAAAGAAAACAAGATTAATTATAATCATTACTTAATGTTTCAATGCTGTTAGGTATGCCAACATTCAGGTACCCCTGTCAGGAGCATCAACAATGTTTTAAAATTTAATAACTAACTACAAAGTACAAGTGTATGCAATTTACATACATAATAAACAAAACAAAATAACTGAAATTTTACATAATTATGTTTTATCAGTTTCTAAATTAAAATTGAGCAAATTAAATTAAAAATAAACAGACAGCAGTAATATATAAAAGGTAAATTAAAATTTATGCATTTAACAATGTATAAGTAGCTTTTTTAGCTTTAACGATTTCTTTTCCAAAAAGTTTTTCTGTAGCAACATTGACCTTGATTAAAATAAAAAAATTAAATAACTTTTATGAAAGCCTCTGACTTGTTATCTGTAGGTAAATCAGTTTAACTAATGCTTTTCATTTAATAACAACAGTATCAAAACAAACAATTGATAACAGCCTTATTTGAAAATTAAATAAAGTATGTACTTACAAGTCATAAAAGGACAGAATTTCAAATTTTGACTTTGGCATATCTGAACAAAAGTCTCTAACTTTGATAAAGCTCTTATTTCAAAGTCTTTAAAAATTATGTTCTCTTTACGGCTTTTTGTCTCTTCAAGACTTTCATTAGATACCATGTGTTTTTCAAAATTGTCATCTGACATGGGAGCTAACAAAGAATAAAATACCATAATTAAAATACCTTATTATAAAATATATCTGAAATCATTAAGCTTTATATATTAAAAAAAAGTTTCAAGTCAGCATTATTTAATAATCATATATATATATATATATATATATATATATATATATATATATATATATATATATATATATATATATATATATATATATATACACATGAGGAAGATTTTATACATATTCATTTCTATAAAAGGGGAGCAATATGAAAATATACTACTAATAGTCAGTTTTCATGAAGATGCTTTGAACATAAAAATAAAAGATAATAAAAACATTTAAAATACTAACTAGTATAATCATACATTATAAATGATGAATGGAAAACCATACCTTAGAAATGCTCTCAGAAACTATGCCTTATGTTCTGTTTCACACTGGGTATGTAAAAGATTATCCTTTCAATAATTTAGAATGCATTGATGAAATCTCAACAGTTAAAGTAAAAGCAACTGAGATGGTACAAATTCTTAATAACAGTATACATTTTATTAAAGCTAAGGTGATAGATTTAAATAAAGGTTTAATTATGATTAGAGGTAAAAATAGAAATTCAGACATATTAAGAAATTCAGGAATGTAAATCTATTGTACCAATTATTATTACTGGATAGAGAGAAAATACATAAAATGAAAACTATTTGCTAAGAAAACCATTTTTATAATCTCATCACTTACATATTTACTTTCACTCTATTGTTTAAACTGAATTAAGTTAAAAGTAACGGTTAAGTTAAAAGTAAAGGTTATTTAAATTTATGACAGTTCATTTATAACCAGTCATTTAAAACCCACACTTAAGAAGATGACCTCCCCTATGCTAACCTTTGGCCATATACTAATTAGCAGAACTGTCACATGATTAGCAGTTATGGTTCAATAAACTATACATGAGATGCACCAAAGCAAGACACAGTAGATAGACAATTGGAAAGAGGACACAGCAAAAGGTGGGCAAAGACGAAATACAAGAGAGAAATGATGGCAGAAAAATAGTGTATGCAATAGTGCTTCTATAGTACTATCATCAGCCAGTTTTGTTATGCAGTTGCAGTTGAAATTTAAATTGATTACAAGAAGTATAGTGATGGAAATGGAAGGTAAACAATATTAATCAAACCCAAAAGATAGCCATTTTTTTAACCAGCAGTAAAATGTTATATTACGGTTTAGAGATAAAATAATCTGTATCTGTATCTATAAAACCCTCTTTTGTTGTAATAGAATTTATGTATTTATCGTAGGCTACCAATATTAATCAAACCCAAAAGATAGCCATTTTTTTTAACCACCAGTAAAATATTATATTAAGATTTAGAGATAAAACAATTTGTATCTGTATCTACAAAACCCACTTTTGTTGTAATAGAAATTATGTATTTATCGTAGGCTACCAGTTAGTTATAATTTTACTCTGGTTTTTGCTTAATCAATTTGAACTTTACTTTTATACTGAATTAACAGCATTTTAATCTTTAAACTGTTCCCATCAACTTTTTCTTACTTTGTATGTAAGTTTGGGGCATAGATATACACTTCCAAGTATTTAAATATACATAAGCCTATTTCAGAATTTATAGACTAACAAAAACCAAAATTTTGGTAAGCAAAAATAGTGAAATGTTTCAAACTGCTTGGGGATAATAACAGTTTTGCCAATGAAGCCCAATCAGTAAAAATCTTTCCATCAACCTCAACACTAGCACAGAACAAAAACATGTTACTTTAGAACAAATTATAAACAATGAAACATTAATTGAAAAACAAATTCAAGATATAGTTTATTAAAGAATATATGGATTCTTTTGTATATTTAAATGAATTAAGCTGCTTGACGTTCATGAAGTTAAAGAGATAGAAGGCATTAAGCCAGTTACTTCACATCTATATAAAACAAATGCACCTGAATATAGCATTATAAAGCAAATGGTTAAAGAATAAAAAGATAAAATTTGATCACTGTATGCTAGTCCAGTTTTACAAGCAAAAGAAAATACAAGTAAGTACAGGTTATTCGTAGACTATCTTTCTAAATAGCCATAAAGTAAAGGATAAATTCTCCCAACCAAATATAGGTGATTTATTAAAAAACATGAGCAGTGTCAATTTATTTACCACCTAGCTAATGGATATAGAGGATTCTATTGTAATAAAAAGAAAACAGTATTAGCATATTGGATGACACTGGACAAGAATGATTGTCTGAAAGAACAATTTTTGATTTGGTTAATGCACTTTTTGAGTTTCGAAAATTAATGTATCAAAATGTAGAACTGCTGTTTCTAACTAAAGCCATTTGTGACTTAAATGAAATCATCACTCCTGCCTAATCACGGAAGGGAATATTCAAATGATTAATGCAAATTTGGGAGAAAAAAAGTATGGTTCTTAGGTTTTGTCTTGGCATTTTAAACTTGGCTCAAGGCACAGTCTAAGGGAATTAAAGAATATTCTATATTATAAATATCTATGAAGTAAAAAGATTTTTAGGGTATACTGGATTTTTTAAGCACTTTGTTTCTAAAACATGCAGAGGGAACTAAACCACTGAGTAGATTAACTAAGAAAAAAGTCAAGATTTTTGGTAGACAGAAGAACATAAAATTTCTTTTTGTATTCAGAAAGAAACTGTCACTAATCAACCTGTTTTAGCTCACTGTAACACCATATTTAAGAGACACAGAACTACACAGGCACATATTTTGATTTATTAAGTCGAATGCTGCTACAATATGGGAGAGATGAAAAAGGACATTTAGTATGCTGTGTGAGTAAGGAATCCAGACATAGAAAAATATTATTTGAGCATGCTAGAACAAATGATCTATATATGGACATTGGATAAATTAAAACATTATTTTCTTGGAATTAAGTTTGTGATAATTACTTTGCTAATCATTAATTTATGGGAATTCCAAAAAGAGGACAGAGATAGCTATATGAAATGACCTGATTCCAGAATTTGATATGGAAGTGAAACATAAAACAGGTACAAAAATGACCCACAATGATGCAATTAGCAAATTTTAGAGCCAAAAGATATCTTGTCTTGACAACCATTAAAGAACACAATTTAGAAGTTGGCTTTACACTTAATTAAGAAGAAAAGGTTTTAGTAATTCAACATGCCAATTGAGAACAAAGAAAATTAATAGTTATTTTTAGAAAAGGTGAGTATGAAAGGATAAATGCAGTAAAACAGAAGGCAAGCAATTAATTATGTCTTTAAAAGAAATAAGCTATACATAACAGTTAAAAAATAGAAAATTTTGTCTATGCAATATCTAACAGCAAGTGAAAAAGTGCTGCAGTGAAATTTCAATGCTTGGTGGGACATTTTATGACCGATAGAACTGTTAACAAAACTAAATAATTATACTAGTTTCCTTATGTGAAGCATTATTTATGGAAACAAATAATTATATACTCTGAACGCTTAATGAACAAAGTTTTTGGGGGAAAACATTAAAGCTATTGTACCCCATTAAGCCAGGAAAATGTCAATTCCCTCTGAACTTTAAATCATTTGGGTCCATTTGCAAAGATTTCTCAGGGAAGTTAGAATCTACATATTTTAGAACTTATGAATAATTTAGTAATTGTTCACGTTTTTCAAAATTCAAACAGAAAATTTGTAGCAGTTGATGGGTATGCTTAACATAATAAGTTCTGCCTGCATATTTTGAAAGTTATAAAGTTATAGCTTTTGTTTTATTAATCCTCCAAATTTTTCCCAATTCATATTCACTGTTATGTTTAATGTTAAGTTACTTTGTTTCTCCTTCATTAATCCATTTTTAGATTAAATATGAATATCAATATATCATTTTACTACATGTAGTTCCATGAGAATTTTCTTGAGCAGGATTTTTAGGTTTTACTTTGAACAATATATGTTTCTAAAGATTCTTTATAAAAACCATACATGATGCTTTACCACTTTCATTTTTAGAAAGAATAAAAGATTTTTAAATGTGTAATTTCAACTGTACCTATAATGTAAATGCAAAAATTGCTACCTACAACCAAATTGTAAAATAATGCACTCAATTTTGAATGTCATCACTATCAATATTATGCTATTTAAGGTACTTTCAGCACAGATAGGAAAATCTAAAATAAACATGAAATCTATCCAATTGCATTCTTATTCCCAGTTTGTAATATAAAATAAGACTATTGCATTAAGACAGCTGACAACAAAGAGGATATTTAGGAAACTTTCATATCTGATCTATAAGGATGAATTTTGGTCACACAGGATGTTGCTCCTTTCTAACAATTTATGCTTTTGGAAATAAGAAATTTATTTATGGAGAAGAATACAAATTTTATTTTTACTCTAAATTTTGGTAAAACCTTTGACCCCTCCTGTACTTTAATGAGTTCTGTCAACCTTCCATTTTATGATTTTGTATCAGATATACAAATTAAAAAAAGACAGTTATCAAAAGAGGATGCCTGGAAATCACTACACAAAATATCAATGAGTGTGTATCCCACAAAAAGGGTGAGATATTACTGCCATTTGTCTTCTAGGAATAAATCAGTATAATATTTTTCATTTTAATAGCAATAGTATCAAAATAAACAATAAATGACAGCCTTATATGAAAATTAAATAAAATGTGTACTAACAATTTTCAAAGTGAACAAATTTTAAATTTTTACTTTGATACATCTGTACTAAAGTCTCTAAATTAGATAAGCCTCTTATATCAAAGTCTTTTAAAATTATATTCTCTTTATGAGTGTCTACCTTTTTAAGATTTACAAGGGTAAGATGAAAAGTTTCTGGCTTCACCTGGAGATGGCATTCTGGAAATTACTTTAACAAAGGTACTTTAAGCAGTTGTCTTTTTAAATACTTCCAGCATATTTCAAAGCATTCGTGTTTGGTTGTTTTTATACTGTGCTGTTTTAAAGTTTTCTTCTTTTGTGTTTATTCAAGTATGGAGAAAACTGAAGTGCAAGCTGTGATAAAATATTTTTTTTAAAGGTTTATCTCCATCAGATGTTATAACTGGGACAATCTGCTTCTTTATTTACAACTGTTAAAACATGGGTTACAGATTTTAAATGTGATTGTATAAGCACTCTGAAAGACTAAAATCAGCCATTACAGAAGAAATCGTTAGAAAAGTTAAAAAATATTGATTGATTGCCAGTTGAAATTGACAGAAGTTGTCGGGATATTCAAAGAATGAACACATCATATTTTGATCGATATTTTGGGAATTAGAAAGTTGTCAGCAAGATGAGTGCTGAGTTTGCTGATTTTGGATAAAAAACTACAACGCATAGCGAAATTGGATCAATGTTTAGAACTATACAACTCAAAGCCAACTATTTTTTTGCAGCATTTCATAACTGTGGATGAGACACAGATTCACCACTATACTCCAGAAACCAAGCACCAATTAAAACAGTAGATAGCACCAAGCAGGACAAATCAGCACCAAAATAAGCAAAAAGTGCACCATCATTAGAAAGCTTATTGAAACAGTTTTTGGGGATGCTAAGAGAATTTTATTATAGGATTATTTAGAAAAAAAAAAAAAAAACAGGACCATCAATTCTGAATATTATGCAAATCCATGGTTCGTACACTTTTTTAATGGAAAAAATTAAGCACCATTCAAACTTTTTAAGCACCTCTTATCAGAAACATATCAGATAAAATAATGGTTATTACATTAGGTTCAACAAAAACATGAACAAAAGAGAGTGTGTATAAGTGAGAAATCATTGTATTTCACAGACACAGAAGTCAAAATTTTGGGGAAAAAGAGGGAAAAAAAAGAGGTAGTTGAATAACTATTAAAAATTAATGTTCTGATTTACTTAATACAAAAACAAGTGCCTAAATACGAAATATGAAAGTATCTAAATAACTTTTTATCAATATAAACAAGTACTTAAGTTTCCTAGTAAAAAAAAATTAAAACAGATTCAAATCAGATGTTTCTTCAATTTGCCTAATTAAAAAAATAAATAAATTCACCAATACAGTTGAACTTTATTATATTAAACTTTGAGGAACCATATTGTTTGTTGGACTTAACTTAATAATTTTTACTAATATAAACAATCCCTCGAGTCTCCTAATCAAAAAATGTTGAAAACAGATTCAAATCAGAAATTTCTCAAATATCCTAATTAAAAAAAAATTAATAATATAAATGCACATTTTAGATATCAAATTTTTAGGAGACATTTCTATACACAAATTTTTAATTTTGTGACAGGAGAATTTCTTAAAGAGCAATAAAATCTATTCCTTAATGGTTTGGAAAGATACAATAAATATCTTTAAATTTAATTTTAATCAATGTCTAAAAATTCATGATTTAAATAATATATGCACTGTATAAGGCTATTTTTTTAAGTGGACAATTTAAAAAAATTTTATTTTAATAGTAATATTTCGGGACGATCATCGAATAGGACGGGATTTTTTTCGGTATCTGAGCAGGGGGTTCGAATTGTACTTTAGACTAACAGATTTGTAACCAATTAGTTTGGTCTGAGAGCGCTAGAGTTTTCTTTTGTGATTACCCGACGGCTAAATACTTCGGAATTTCATTCACACTGAACGATTAATCCCGAGCGACCTTTTATGATTTTCATAGACGATTTCGAAATATTCAAATAAAAACTGTCGGCAAGAAAACAAAATAAGGACTTTAGGGGAAAATTAAACACTCTTTAAGCACTTTTTAAGGCCTTAAAAACGCATTTCGAAATTAAGCAGTTTTTAAGCACTTTTAAGCACCGTACGAACCTTGAAATCTTTTGGATAAGTTGCATTCTCAGATAATTACATAAGTTTCAATCAATAAAAGACTAGACCCAAGTGGTTTGGGAGTCCTGGTACACATATGACTTTAAGTATCCTTATAGCAAAAATTTATCTAGGTCAAATCTGGTGACTGTGAGGGCCCCTGAACCTTAGATTTGTGACTAATCAATCAGTGTTCAGTGAACAGGAATGTCTTGAGTTTAAATGCAATGTGGGTTAGTACACCATCCTGCATAAAGGTAACAACAGGTAATATATGTCTTTTCTGCAAAGCAAACTTAATTTTATAGTTATGCTACACAACTTTCAGAAAACACATCTCCTGACTCATCTGATACAGAATAATATGATCCAGCTTTGCCTTTGAGTGATATGGGATGCCTGATAGAACCTGTAAGTGATCTTACTCCTTTTGCTTTCATTAGGACTCCAGACCTTAATGATTTGGATTATTTTGCTGCATCCTTTAACAAGTTTTCAGTTTAAAAGCGAAATAAAGATATCTCATTGCAGCATCTTTATACATAATAGGCTATTCTCTCTGTTTCAATTTCTTTTACACCTGTGATTGAAGATAAGTTTTGTATATTTCTATTAAAAGTGTACTTTTTAACAAATCTACAGCAAGCTACATATCTAACTCACTATGACTTGAAACCATTTTATAAACATTCTTAAGTATTTCCCCTTTATCCTTGATATAATTGCTGAAAAGCTATAAAAAATAAACCTATATTGGGTTTATTAGTTGAAAAATATAAAAGTCAACAAACACTTCACAGGAAAATATATGTACTGATAAGTCGCTGCTTTCCTGCATATGAAAATTTGGATTCTGCAAGTAAGAAATTAGATCAAGGTAGGGTATAAAAATTTATAAATTATCTGTGTTTCAATCCAATTACAAGTGGAACTTTTCAATATAGAAAGAAAAAGATGTATCACTTTCAGTCATCAAGGAAGCATATAGTAAGAGTGTTGAAAAAACTTCTAAACCTTAAAAACAAAGATTATAATTCATACATAAATAGATTTATTATTTTGTCTGTTAAATATTTTACAAAACATATATACATATATAAGCAGACAAATGTTTTTAAAAAAGGGAGAAATAAGTAAAAAAAACTTTCTTCCTGATACCCTTCAAAAAAGACATAATTCTACAGACAAATTACATTAAAGTTACAGCATTCCAAGAAGAAAAGAAACCTGTTTGAATCTGGTACAACTTAGAAAAATATTTGGCACAAAAACACAAATGAAGCGTTTCTGCCATATCTTCCCTTTGTTTAAGTGGAAGACATTTTCCAAAATTAGATTCATATGAAAAAAGGATAAGAGAAGAAGTAGCATTGTTTGTTCTGAAACTGCAAAAAGAGAAAAGAATAAGGACTTAATTTACAAGTGCAAAAACTGTGATACCTGACTGTATGTCAATCAATGTTTTGATACATCATACTATGAAAATATTTCAAATAACGAAAACATACATCAGACTGACTTTTAAATATTGAACTTATATTGAAATCTTTTTTGTAAATTTTATAACCATAAAGGCTAATTTTAATATAAAATGCAAGATTTTTAAAGTAATTTTTTAAATTATAATCAGTGAGTATAATTTCATAAAATATATGCCTATATAAGATATTAAAAGAGAAATTCAAGTGGCAAAAAGTAATGCGTTTTCTAAAGAAATGTATTTTAGCAAATTTTTTGTGAATTAGCTTTAATGTATTTTGTCTTTTACAGTAGTACCGCTACCAGAAAAACTGGAGCTCTCAGGTGCCATCTGCAAACAACTCACACAATTTTATAATAACTCTAGAACAGATGAAAAAAAATTAATACATAATTATATTGCTTTCCCCAAAATCCTGTAACTTCTTTTCTGTTGGTAAACCAGTTTAACATACAATTTTATTTTAAAAACTATAGTATCAAAACAAACAATCAATAGCAATCTGATATCAAAAATGGATAAAATATGTACTTACTATTTATAGAATGAGTAAATTTCGAATTTTTACTTTGAGATATAGGAATTAAAGTCTCTAAATTTGATAAGCCTCTTACAATAAAGTCTTTAGAAATTATCTTCTCTGTGTGACTTTCTAACTCTTTAAGACTTCCATTAGATACCACATGTTCTTCAGATTTGACATCCTGCGTGGAATCTAATAAAAAATAATTCAATCAAAAATATCTTACTATATGATACAAAATGTAAAATGTATCTGGATCATTCTTCATTTTTTTAAAAACAAGTTTCCGGTCTGCATTATTTATCGACTGAATATATATGTATGAATTTAGTGCAGCGCATTCTCATAAGGTCACACCCTCGGAAGAGTTGGGTAAGTAAGGAACGACAGAGAGACAGTCGGAGTCGAGGAGGATGACTGACCTGGTCGAGTACAGGACCCATGGCACTTGAGCTCATTCAATTAAACACCGAGTAGGGTGTCTTGTCTATGTTAAACTTTGAGTAGGAAGTCTTGTCTATGCCGAGTCTTCATCGTGGTTTAATTATTTGTCTTTATGTTTAAATATTTTCTGTGCTGTTACGTCATTAAATGTTTGTTATCGTTAATTTAGTCTGTCATCGAATTTGTCTAACAACGTCCCTAAACACAAACCCTGTGTGTGTGTGCATGCGTAAATTAAGGATGAAACGAATATCTAGTATCTAATTTATGAAGCTGAATTTCTGGTACCCTGGAGGTGTAATTTTTTCTTTATCTTAGTTCAAAAAGTGGTTTTTAAAAATTTAATAATTCATCGATTTTTGAAAATTTTAAATTTAAAACAAAATTTTGTAGAAGGTGTTCAATTCTCTTGAGAGTCTGTAGAGGGCGGTTCTCGAACCCAGTGTGGAGAGAAGACCTACTATTTTTTGCCCAGATATCAGGGAGAATTGCTGCCTTGGGAATAGGAGTAAGACGTGCCTTGTGTCTTCTCCTTCTTACTATACAATCCATTAAACTTTTTTTTTTGTTAAGTTTTAAATGAACCACCGTATTTGATTTATTTACTTACACATTGTCCTCCTCCTTACTACATTTTATGGTCCGGTAGACCAGAAGGATAAATATTATTTTTAATATGAGTGATTTAGTAAGTCTAAACTGTACTTGCGGTGCTTTGTAAAAATGAAAGTTAACCGTTTGAAAACCTCGATTGAAGATCTCAATAGAATTCGAGAGGACTTAATTATTGTTCTTGATCTGTATGTAACAAAGATCAAATTGATGAAGGATTCCCTACAAGAAATCTCTAGTGGATACACTTCCTTATCAAAAGGCACCAATTTCGGAGACAACTTGAATCAACTTGCTGATTTAGAGGACACCTTGGATGATTTAGAGCTGTGTGCTAAATACCTCCTTTCTAAATCAAAAATAAAAAAATTACCAGAAATCCCTCTACCCCATTTTAGTGACCATTATGAGGAATGGAGTAATTTTAAAACTATAATTATTGAGAACATGAATTAATTGATTCGGAAAAATTATACTATTTAAAAGCTGCTTTCGAAGGAGAGGCAAAATCCATTCAAACTGCTGATGACACCTTTGAGTCATAATTCAAACAGTTTGAAAAACATTAAGAAAACAAATGCTTAATATCTGATAACCATATAAAAAGAATGTTAAACTTACAAAAAATTAATGTAGAATCAGGATAGAATATTCATAACTTAATTGACACTCTTTTAAAGCATTTACGAGGATTAAACTCCTAAAATTAGAACTTGATAAATCAATGGAGTTAATTCTCAGTAACGTCGTTGCTTCAAAATTAGATCGCAAATCCCGTAAACATTATGAAATGTTGTTAAAAGCTACAGAATTATCAGACTGTGAAGACTTTATCGATTTTTTACAAAGAAGCCAAATTCTTGAAAATATCCAATGCGTTTCCTTCAACCCGAAACCGGAATTTTCATCTAAACACAATATCTCTTCTAAGAATTTCACTGCAAATAATTCCAAATTCATCCACCCAGTTTATGAATCCAGTCATCTGATTTATAAGTGCAAAACATTTCATTATTAAGGATGGAATATTCATCTAAACACAATATCTCTTCTAAGAATTTCACTGCAAATAATTCCAAATTCATCCACCCAGTTTATGAATCCAGTCATCTGATTTATAAGTGCAAATACTTTTCATTATTAAGGATGGAATCGAAGTACAAACTAAACAGCTTTGTTATAACTATTTAGAGCCCCATAGACTAGTACAGTGTCATAGTGACAAAAGGTGTAGATTAGTGCTAAGAATCACCACTCCTTGATCCATAAACTAGATGTTCGAAGAGATAAGAGTAATTATAATCGAGAGTGAAACAACTTCTCCTGAAGAAAGAAAGAATAGGGATATGACCCTGGGGTTCCTGCGACGAATTACTCACCCACCCCCTCAGCGCACTGTAACAGCAGTTTGCTCTCCGGATCTGAAAAGCAACACATTTTACTGTCCACGGTTATTATTTACATTCAGGTAAGAGATTGGGCATTCCATCCTATTAGAACTTTACTGGGTTGCTGGTGTCCTTCCTTTGCAGATATGTTGATTTCTAACGATAGGAGGGGAGGTATAGGAGTCATCTTGAAATGTTTACAGTCCCTAAGATTACGGGTTTAATGCCCTCACAACCCCTGCAAATTGAGAGTTTTGACCTTCCCCAGTCATATAAAATATGTGGGCAATAAGTTTAGTGAATGTGGTAAGACAGATGCGCTATTGGGAGCGGAAATATTTTATGAACTTTTAAAATATAATAAAATAAAATTAAAGAATGAGCGTTTAATTTAATTTTATTATATTTTAAAAGTTCATAAAATATTACTGCTCCTAATAGCGCATCTATCTTATCACATTCACTAAACTTATTGCCCACACATATGACGCTCGCTACTCCTCTTCAAGTTAGCATTCTTATCAATCCTCTTCTTCATTCTTCCTTCGCTTTCATTTTAAAACTTTCTCTTTTTAATTTATTTATTTAATTTAATTTAAAAAATAAAAATAAAAAATATATAAAATAAAAAGAAACCCAAAAATTATTAAAATTTTATAAAATTGATGATTGCATCAGCATAAAAATCTCTTTATCCTTTTTAAAACTTCCTACTCTTTTTTAAAATCCTTTATTACTTTACCCACTTTACTGTTTTATTTTATTCTGCTATCTAGGGCCACATTGTATTTCACCTTTCATGTAATTTCTTATTTTAATTATTTGTAAAACCTTTAATGTAATTCCCAATTCCTGATGCTCACCCTGAAAGAATCTATCACCTTTATGACGGGGGATACAGATATGAGCTAAGGCACCCCGTGCAACCAACAACTGAAGTAAATATTAAATGAAACTGTGTTTGGTTGGATCATAATGGGAATGATTACAGATGCAAAATCTAAAAATCAGTCGTTTAATTTTTGTTAGAGATAACGTAAACACTAATATGAAGGATATTTGGGAATTAGAATCCATTGGGATAACATATGGTCCTAAAAACAATGAAAAACATTAAACCTTGGCGATATTTGGCAAAACTGTGTGTTTCAAAGAATGATGTTACGAGGTGTCATTACCCTGGAAGAGAGACTGGAATAATACGATAATTTAGGTGTAGCAGAAAGACGATTTAAGACTCTCACAAGAAGATTACAATGGGATAAAAATTTACGCGTTCAGTACGAAGAAATCTTTAAAGAATATTTGTAACAATTAATAATTGAAAAGGTTTTCAATACAGCAAAAACTGTAGACAAATCTGTATTTTACCTACCTCGTCAAGCTGTTTTTAGAAAAGATAGCATAACAACAAAGAATTGTGTTTGATGCTAGCTCTCATGAACCTGGACACTTGCCTCTAAATGACTGTCTTTGGTCGGGCATCAATTTCATCTCTAAAAGCTTTACTTTATTGATGTTTTCGCCTGAATAAAGTTGCCTTTATAGCTGACGTGTAAAAGGCCTTCCTTCAGATATTGTTAACAGAAAAAGATAGAGATGCAGTCAGATTCCTGCTCAGGGACAATAGAGCGATTAAAGATGAGAGCATAAAAATGCAAATTTATTGCTTTAAAATTATTTTGTTTGATATCAGTTCTAGCCCATTCTTACTAGCAGCAACAATAAAAAAGCACCTAGAACTTTATAGAAAGAAGTATCCTTCCGCTACTAAATTGTTGAACAATTGTTTTTATACTGATGACTTCATCGCTGGTAAAGACAATATCGCAGATGCTTTAAAAATTTCCTGAGATGCGAGAATTGTTGTGAAAAGTGCAGGCACGAACCTACGAAAATGGGTTTCAAATACCCCTATTTGATGTGCAAGTGGAAAGATAACGGTTTTATTACTGTTCCTCATTATTCGGCAGATTATGCAGGAGAAATATTACCCAAAGTCCTTGGCCTCTCCTGGAATATTCAAGAAGACAACTTTTGCTTAGACATAAAGAACCTTCTAGAATTCCTGAACCAACAGAACATAAAACGATACCTGCTGCAGGAAGAATCTTTAACCTAATTGGATTTCTAACACCTCACACCAATAGAGTGAAATGCTTTTTCAGGAATTGTGGAGAAGAAAGTTATCCTGGGAAAATGAAATTCCAGATAGCATTAAAGATCTGTGGACACAGTGGTGTTTAAAACTACCAAAATTACTAGAAACGTGTGTTCGAAGATTTATTCTTGACTTATTGATAAATAGGGAAGTTGAAATCCACAGTTTCTCCGATACTAGTCAGGAGGCGTACAGAGCAGCTGTTTATCTAAGAGTAAAGGAGAGTATAGCTTGACAGTTCATCTTGTTGCTTCTAAGAGCCGAGCTGCACTGCTAAGAAAACTTTATCTAACAAAACTGGAATTGCTAGGCACCTTGCTTGCTGTTCAATTGACTAGCGAAGTCAAAGGAGTAATTCACAGGAAAAAGGTTTTATCCACCTTCTTCTGGACCGATTCCCAGATAAATCTTTACTAGATCACGGGTTCTAGTAGAAGATGGAAACCTTTTGTGACGAAACATGTCAACAAAATCCAGTAAAAAAACCTCACCAGATTCGTGGTTCAATTGTGAAGGTAATGACAATACAGCGGACCTTCTTGAAATTAGAGAATCTTGGAATTAGAGCATAAGTTCTCTTGGAAAGCGAGAAGTGGTGGACTTGACTGACATTTTAAACTGAAATGAGCTTTCCGGGATATGAAACACCTGCAACTGTTCCAGAAAAGTCCAGAAAACAATTGTCACAAACTCAGAAAAAACTGTTCTATTGTTTCTTTAATTACCCAAACATCTAGAAAAAAAAATTTTTTTTTTGGCTTAAAATTCTTAATATCAGTAACATTTATGCTACAATACTTCATATTTTAATTTATGTTTTCAAGTTCGTGCACAACATGAGACAACCTAGTGTCTCATGAAAGAAGTGTCAAAAGAGAGATAACTTGATACTTAGAGAAATAGAAGCTGCAGAGGTAGGGATAACAAGATCTATCCAAAAAGGTGAGTTTTCTGTAGAAATAAAGAAAATTGAGAAGGGTGAGTCTATCCTTGTTGGGGTAGAGCTTCGCACTCCCACAACACAGGTTCGACGTTCGATCCCCGGACTGGGAAAGGTTGACTCAACCTTTCATCCTTTCAGTGGGAGGACAAACTGATAATCAAGCATGCTTGAGAACTAAACACTGGGGTTCCGTGTAAGGTTGACCACCTAACCGGAACATATGCTTCGCACCTCAGTGCCCTTGGTCTCGGAAACGGAGATTAGCACCATAGGCCCTGGCCCCCTAGAGGCTGTTGTGCCGAGGAGGAGAGTCTATCCTAGGTAATAACATATTAGCTGCACTGAATTGTTTCCTAGATGACAATGAGTTACTGAGTTTAAAGCAGACTGTCTCTCTCACCTTTAAATATTATGTATATGTCAGTTAAATTTGTAAATACTGTGTTCCTACTTTTCTTCATTTATTTATTTGTATTTCTCATATGTTAAAAATGTGTAAATTTATTGAAATTATGTAATTTCAATCATATAATTATGAAATTTCAATTGGCGGGGAGTGTTAAATCCCTTTGAGAGTCTATAGCAGGTGCTCCTCGAACCCAGTGTGGGGAGAGGACCCACTATGTTTTTGCCCGGATATCAGGGAGAATTGCTGCCTTGAAAATAAGAGTAAGACATGCCTTGTTTCTTCTTCTCCTTACTATACAGTCCATAAAAGTACTTTTTTGTGATTTTAAATGAACCACTGTCTTTGATTTATTTGCTTTTTGGGGATCTTATCATTTTTTGGACCCATCATTGAGCTATCTACAGAGGGTATTTGAAAAATAGAAAAAAAAGGTACCGGGTGGCGTAGTTGTTGATAAACATATAAATATATATACGCTATCAGTGAAGACATATATAAACCTTCTTTTAACCTGGAGACGGGGAAAGAAAACAAGACCAAAGAGACTATTTGTCCTTTCTGAGAATTTATGGCTTGGGTATCTTCAAACTAAACCTTACTACCGATGCTTCATTAAATTAAAAAAATTTATGTTACTGGAAGCCAGAAGAGCTTTTAAAATGACTGTCCAACTGAAACAAAAGGTTGCTCTCTGCTTCTAGCATTTATCCAGAAATTAACTTTATCCATTTATGAATCTCCAAAGATTAATTTAGAATAGAAATGAAAGTGTATTAAAATATAATTAATATATGATTTATATAATATATTATACAATAAATTAATTAATATATGAGCTAAATTCATTACTTCTACAAAATGCTTGTCAACAAGGATGTAACATATATTTTTAAATAGATAAGCTGCCCTACAATATATGCTGCACACATGATAATAAACCCAAAAGAAATAAAAAGTTCAATGAATAAGCCAATGGGCACATTATCAGATTTAAACAGTAGGTACTGGTTTTATTATCACTCATGAAAAAAAATTAGTCATTGCTATCCAAATCACACTGATTCTTCTGGTTTTTGATTTTATTACAGCATTAGAACACATAAAAACATTTAATATATAATTTAATATAATTTAACAAGACTTTTGATTTTAATAGCAATAATATTAAAACAAGCAGTTAATGACAGCCTTGTATAAAAATTAAAATAGATACTTACAGTCTGTAGAATGAATGAATTTCAAATTCTGATTTTGGCATATCTGCACTAAAGTCTCTAACTTAAATAAGCCTTTTATAACAAAGTCTTTAAAAATTGTGTTCTCTGTATGACTTTCTACTTCCTGAGAACTTTCATTACATACCATTTGTTTTTCAGATGAGTCACTCTGCATGGAAGCTAATAAAAATTTAAACAAAAAATAATTTAGCTATAAATATCTAGTTGTATTATACAAAATGTAAAATATACCTGAAACCATTAAATTTTATATACTCGAAAAAAAACTTTAAATTGGCGTTATTTATAGGGTTACTACCCCAGTAATTAATCCCGAAAAAAGTACATCGAAATAGAATAATTTTATGGTGGTGTAAAATCAATAAAATATTCAGTCAAAATTAGCTGTTTGGGAATTTTGCCAACCTGTGCTGATAAATGTTTTTTTTAGTTTTGCAGTAGTATAAAAGTAAATCAGCTTGCAGAATAACTTTTTAGATTGCTGTAAGTACTAAATAATAATAATTCACATTTTAAACTGCACATAAATTCGATTGTATTTCCTTATACTGTCTCTAGAGTTATATTTAGTAGATTATTCTGTCTGTTATAGCTGTTAGAATATTTTCTTATAAATTATTCTTTTCTTTTTTACAGATTTAAAAAAAAAAAATTAAAACGCTCAAAATAATCTATAAATACACCATCAATTTGCCAACAGGCATTTTTCTTAGTTATCAAAAGCCATCAGATATTGCAGAATATTTAGGAGATTTTAATTGTTGAAATTAATGATCTTATTCATAGTGGCATTAAATTGAATGGTTCTACTATAAAAATTGAACTGAAAGCTTTTACTTGGGATGTTCCAACTAGGTTTTTTATTATATGTACCAAAGCACATAATTGTTACTTTGGATGCTCAAAATACTAACATGGGATCAGTACATAAGCAACAGAATTTGTTTTCATGACATATGCAGTATTGATTATATTCATCATGATATTAGGTTAAAATGAAATCATGTCAGTACAAGCCCCTTACTAAATGTACAAGGATTTGGTTGTGTAACCCAAATTCCTTGTGTAAACATGTATCTAATATGTTTGGGAGTGATGTATAAGTTTTTTTTTTACACTGGACTAGGGATAAACTTGTGAAAAAAATTGTGTTACATACCAACAAGTTGTCATGGGTGCCTGTCACTTAGTCAAATAGTTACTATATCAAATTCCTTATTAAAATGTTAAAAAAAATAAATAAATAAGAATATGTCTGTAAGACTGAACTATAGACCAAGAGGATTTAAAGAGGTGAATATAGGTAAAACAACAGACTTTGGAAGAAATTTCAAACTAAATATTGATACTACAGAACTATTGGTTAGTATATAATTATATTTTATTATAAATCTTCAGTAAGATAAATATCTTAGAACAGACTTAATAATAAATACACATTCAGAAAATTAAAAGATTTATTGTCTTAAGAGATATTTACTGAAATATCAGTAAAACTTGAGACTAGTAACATTTTTTCTATTAGAGTTCATAAAAAAATTTTTGGTATAGAAGTAGCATTAATTGTGAACTCTGATAAGTATTTAAATGTTATGAATTATATTCAGGTAAATATATTGCATTGTTAGGGGCAAGTCTTTGTTGTCTAATTTATATTTTAATTTACTTTTAATCATTATGTTTTCATTTGTATTAATATATTATTTCATAATTTGTTTTCTTTAATTTTTCTCTCGTTGCATATTTTCATATTTCAGCACAATTTAGGTTGTGTGTTGTCTAAATTCATATTTATATTCTACGTTTACATTTCTTTTTATTTTGGAGTACCTTCTCAAACCAATGGCATAAGCCTTGGAAACATGATATGACAAATGTTTTCAAAAATGTCAAATTAATTGGAAGTAAAATTTAGCTGGTTGAGTGAAAAAAAAAAGATGTTATGTTAAAAATTTTATGACTTATATTTCATAAATTATTATTCAAATTTTTCTTTGCTATTTTAATTTTTTTATTAATGGTTAATTTCATAAGGCAGATATTCCTTAAAAAGAGCTACTTATTATGTCTACTTTTATAAAAATCTAAACTTTTATCAATTGGATTATAGTTTTTATTTATTTCGCCTTTTGTTTCCCCATTTAACAGTTTTTCCACAATTTTGTAGGCTTATTTCAAATATAGGAACTTGTATTTCTGTATATTTATTAATAATAATTTAATTGCATGCAGAAGTATATCAAGAAATAGTCATACCACTATAATGTATACATATGAAGAGAAATCGTTTGATAATGCAAATGTATTTTATGAACCAAAAGTTTGGTACTTTTTTAAGGATATATACATAATTGTATGCGTGTATATATATATGTATGTGTGTTTATAGGCACATGATTTTGTGCATATATATATAGCCACATGGTTATTTGTGCGTGTGTGTATATATATATATATATATATATTTGTATGCAATATTTTACTTATCTTAAATGTGTGCATAAAAAGGTATGCATTGGTACCATTCTTATAAAATGTAAACAATATTAAGATAAATCTAGCAATGTTTTCCAGCAAAAAAAAATTATTTATTGTATTTTATGTGCAGGTAGGCAAAATGTTTTATACAAGCATGTGAGAAACCAAGAAATTGAAGTCGTCATTAAAGACTGGTGTAAAAAGTGTGAAAATATCTTGTATTAAATAGAGAATTTTAGTAAAACATTTATTATTTCTTGCATTATTAAAAATATGTCTTGTGTTTAAAAATGTGAACACAAATAACTGCAGATCAATTATTGAATAAGATAATTATAATAAAAATACAATTAAAGAAAAAAAAATTTAATAAATTAATAATGCTTATAGATATACATTTTAACGCTTAATCCTATTAACCTTAAGTTCTATTAAAGTTACTTTTGGAGATGGTGGACAAAAACCAAAAGATATATGCATTAAACCAGTATTCAGTTGTAGGTTTGGGTTTTTGACATGACAAAGCATCAAAAACTGGTTTGACCTGTCAAAAACTTATGACAAATAATCTCAAATATAAGATATCACAATACCTATTAAAAAGGGAGAAATTTATTTTCAAGCAAATATATATGGTACATTAATATTCAAATTAGTTTTAATTTCTAAAATGTATATTTATTAATTAGAACAATTACATTAAAAATTTATGTGTACATTGTCAATTCACATTTTCAATTACACAGTAAGCATTTTGGTTAATTTAATTTTTATCTTTAATTTGAGAATGCATTAATAACAAGTTTTAATGTAAAAATTATGACTTAATAAATAATAGCATTTATCCTTATTTTGGCAGTTATAATATTCACAGTACAAATTTTATAATATACAAAGTACTGGAAAACCTGGAATTTTTTAAGTTTGAGTTATTGTATTACTTAATTTTTTCATAAAACTAGTACAGAAACTATGTTAATGATTACTATTGAAATTTAAATTAACTAGAATTTCCATTTTAGACCTGTCTTTTTTGTTGATATAAAGTATTAATTTTTAAATATTTACTTTTATACTTTGAGATTCCTGTAGAATTCTACCAGATTTGTTATGATGTTGCAGATAAAATTGATAGATTAAAAAATGTTGGCCAGTGTACTTGATATTGAGAAAAGGAAAACTTACAAATAAGAAAACAGCAAATTAGGTCAGAATTAGGTAGATGTCAAAGTCAAATGCATTAAAGGAGCTTAATTTTTTTTTCAAATGCTTCTAATTTTATTATACGTAGTACAACAAATTTGTAATGAGGATTTTATATTAATGAAGAATGTATAAAAAATCAGAAAGGATGTGTAGGCACTTAAAGATAAGTTTATGATGCTGTATAATAGTTGTTGATTTTTTCTAGTTGACAATTGCTAAATATATAAGTGCTCCATGAAAATCAGACTTTGTGTGTTGTTGATCTTTAAAAGCAGAAAGAACAAGAAAAATCATGAATAATTTAAGTAAAAGAAAGGAAAGGAATATCAATGAGATAAAAATGTTACAAGCATAAAATTTAAATAGAAATAAAGAGTTAGATGAAGTAGAATAAATTGAAAAGTTAAAACATTTAGCATTTGGTTTGGTGTTTAAATTATTTTCTATGTCTATCTGCAAAAATAAAGTAAAACAAAAAATCTTGGTTTAGCATTAAATTAGAGCATACATTTTGCCAACTGAGGTTCTATTAATTGTTCAGTTGAAATAAAAGTATATATTTATTAAGATAATTTAGATAAAGTAAAATAAAGCAAGAGTTTTACTCTCAAAAGCTTCTCCAGAAATTTACTATATATTTTTTAGATAAGCTTTATAAGATTATTTATTTCAATATTCAATACAAATTTCTTTCTGAAACTAATAAAATTTATTTTTAAACTAAGTAGATATGTATGATTATATTAAATTATTATCTGTTATCACAATATTTGATGTGCTTTTAAAAACTTCCAACTCATTTATGCTAAAATGACCATCAATAAATTATTGAATGATATAAAAATTATGTGTGCTATATACATTTATAATATATATGTATTTTGGTTCTTAATAATTAGCTTATTTTATTTTTAACAATTTGCACTCTACTGGGACACTTATGCAAAAAGTAACTGCTACAGTGATTTTAAAAGTAAATTTATGAAAGTATAACAAATGTATAAAAATAATGGCATATATATTATTTAAGTAAGAGATACACACATGCATATTTATATATATAAATATACATGTGTTTATGGTTTGTATACAAAAAAGCACTGTAATGGAAGCTAGGAAATTTTTAGTTTTTTGTCTGGAAAAAAATCGGAGAATATTGAAATTTGAGTTAGCACCCTGAATATTATTTATATAATGTATATACTGTTATTTTTTATACATTTTGTTATACTTCCGTAAATTTACTTTTATTTTCAAAATCACTGTAGCAATTATTTTTGAGTAAGTATTCTAATAGAATGCAAATTATTTAAATTAAATCAGGCTAATTTATTATTAAGAGCAAATAAACAATGTTTTGCAGGGGAATAGCACGTCCTTTTGAGATCTAAAACCCCTAAAATAGCATGTCCTTTAGAGATCTAAAGCAACTAAATTGTGTACCCAAGTCGAAATTTTCACTCCTATATATGTACTATAAAGCACAGAGTGGCACACGATATTTTAGACGCCTTATGGATCTAAAAAAAAAAAAGAAAATATATATATATATATATATATAATAAAAACAAAAATAAAACAAAAAAAATTAATAAAATTTAAAGAACTGGATGTCAGCATCCGCATAAATACTCTCTTTCCTTTCTCTCCCTTTTTCAACTTTTTATTTTAATATCTTGTTATTTTTATTTTATTATTATTATTATTATTTTAAATGATCGTATTTTCTTTAATTCTTCTTTATATTTAACCTAATTTTAAAGTAACTTCACTTTATTATGTATATGCATTTTAACGAAGCACACCTGTAAAGATTGTTTAATTCGCTCATCACTGGGAATACAACTGTCAGTCAAGGTGCCCCGAAACAACTTACTACTACTACTCAAGGAAAGCACACAGGTGTTGGCACAGCTCGGAACTCCTACAGTCCTACGCAGCTCCATACGTAGATATTTTTTGACATCTTAAAATGTAAGGCATTTTCATGAAGTGAGGTATTATAGGTGTCTAATAGAGATCAGTGTGATATATTTGTCACCTACGGTTAATTACCAATTAAAAACACAAATTAGTACCAGTAATTGACATCCATTAAAATTTCACGTCAATTACTGGTGATGACACGAAAATCATTTGCTTTTAATAAGAAATTATTGTTTCCAACATTCATTATCTTAATAATTTCACTTATTTCTTTATTTTTATGATATTTTTGTATATTTTGCTTCAAATTCAAAAACAACGTGTTTTGATTGTGACTGTCAAACACTGGATCTGGAAGTGTTATTATTATTAGTAGTAATAAAGCTATTTGTGAGATAAATGCTACAGACACTAGGCCGGGTTTCTGGAAGTTTTATATACTGGTATATCAAGTGGTAATTACTGATAAATATTGAAACTTTTCGATTATTCTTAATTAAATATTTTTGCTTTGAATGTCAGATTTATATTCCCAGGTACATACTCTCCAATGTTAAATTTTTTCTGAATGAATAACTTTTACCAAATTACTAGAAATATATGTCAGTTTAAACACAAACTTTTAATGTGTCATATTATCCCCCTAGTACAATCTACGGGGAGAGGGGTGTCATTAATACAATCTATGTTTATCTGATGAAACATAAAATTTTAATATACTTAAAACATGTAATGAAACTCTTATATGGCTGAGCACAAAAATATTTACCCAATATCAACCCATCACCTTCATATGTTTGTTCTGTTTTAACTGGATAATATTCTGTTTGCTTCTGAATATTGGCATCGTGATCATTATCATTTGCATCAGAAAACCGAATTTCTTCGATCTGTACTCGTTCATTTTCCGTTGGAGAAGGAGATACAGACGGGAAATATTCATCACTTAATGAATTACAAAAATTACAGTTGCAATAATCCAGAGAATCTGAATGTGGGTCATAATATGTAGGAATTTCAGCATCAAATAAATCTAGTAAAATCTTCAATTCATCATTATCGTCGTTCATAGTAGCAGTTTAAAAAAAGGCAAACGTTGGTACGTAAACAACAGGTACGTAAACAGTAGTGTATAGTACCAGTGCACACCTTGGCTACACAGGCGACTAGAATCTGCGCGCGAACAAAACGCACTCGAGCTCTGATTGGTCAGGGGGAGTTCATCTTTTCTGATTGATTGCAATGAATGTGTTGTGAAAACATTCCCTGCAAGTTTAAAAAGACAACAGCTGTTGTTTTAAATTTAAGTACTTTGAATATTGAGAAATATTTCTGTGTCATACTGCAGTGGAATCAATATAACACAGATTATTGTTTCAATAAAAATTGTACAATTTTTTTTAAAAAATGTTATACAATTTTAATAGTTACTGAAATTTTGTACGGACATTTCACATTAAAATGAAATATTTACCATCCCGAAGTTTAACTTGATACGAATGTCGAAAAAAAATAAATGTTTTTTAATTTTTAATAAGAGTTAAATTTATTTTAAACTATTATTTGCTGGCCAACATTGTTCATTATTTATATAATGTTAGTGGTATTTATTTATTTGTAAAATAACTATCAATAATTTAGTGCATTATAATTTATATTAAATTATTAGTTTTTTATGTTATTCTAGTTCAACCCTATCATTTATTAGAAAATTTTCCAGAATTTAAGCCATCACAAAAATGCAACATTTTTATAAAAGGTATCACCTAAAACCCTAGTAATGCTATAAAATGAAAAAAAAATTGCGTCAGTATACACTTTTAAGTTTCTGTATAATGTCAAAAAATATTTGGTACTTGTTTATAGAGAGATCTATATATACAGGGTAGATATATTCAGTTGTTCACAAATAACTATTATCCAGTTTTTAAGAGGGGGAAGGTACTCCCATGTATAATTATAGATCATGTATATAATATTCCTCAATACATAAATTTTGCAGAAAATTTCCCACATAGCACATACGTTCGTATTTCGTCCCATTCTTGTTTCGTTCGTCCAAACTTCGTCCCATACTCGGAAGTGAAGTCCCATTATTGTCATTGACTAACGTAAATTTAACCAACATGTTCAAAATTGGCAATTTAAGCAACGAAATCTGAACATAAAGCATAAGGTAATGTATGAACATAAATTCAGCGTTTTTTGGACGAAATTCCTACCAAAATTGTACGTAGATTATACGTAAATTCTAAGAACATTTGCGTATGCGTTATTAAGAAAATCATTCCACTCCATTTTATTTAATTTATCGAACACATAATTTTGTCTTCAAATCTTTCTTTTAAGGAGTTAAGGTGAGTGAATTGGTTAATCATGTTTTCTAAAAATGTATGTAAACAACAAGAATCCCGTAATTTGAATAATGTTGTCAAATCACAAATAAATGTTATTATTGACATATCTCACAATTCAAACTTTCCTAATGTAAACATTACAGAATTTTACATTTTACAGAATTTACAGAAGAAAAATGTAAATAATTATCTAGAAACATTACAGAATAACTTTGGAAACTGTTCTCTTCACAATAAAATCTGATAATATATATAGTTTAAAAGATGGTAGCATAGATTTTATTTCAAATTTTGTTAAAGTACAAACTAAACATAACACAGAAACAGTATTTATAGGAAAGAAATTTTTAAATCTTTCTAATTTATATTTAAACTCCTGAAAATCATCATCATTATTAGATATTACAAGCTTAGAAATGAGTCCTGTGTTCTTATGGCCCTTGTGCTCTATATTAAAAAAAGTGTACATTTTCAATTAGATAACAGTTATATTGTATTTCCATTAATACTCTCTAAAATTAATTAGTGTTTTCAAAATGTAGTAAAAAAGTAATTTGTTTTTCAAATTTTATCTTCAATAAAATTGGAAAAATATACATGTTAAAAATACTGTGTTAGGTAAAAATCTTTTCTTTATTATCTTTTATAATAACCTAGAATTATTTCTAATTTAAAACTTAATGGCTTTAGTAAAACTGTTCACAATAACTAAAAGCTTTTTTTTGTTTTTTTTTTGTACCCCTTTTTTTTTGAACTACTTATTTTTATAATTTAAATTAAAAAACTTTAACTGGTCATTTTAGAATATTTTTAATTTAAAATTACAGTTTAATCTTAATCTTGTAAAGTTTACATAAACTCGAATATCAGCATTTTTCTTATTATTTAGATATAAATATATTTATTATAACTCATAAAATTGCCTTTTGCCACTGGCATTCCAATTGTGTTTAAAATTAATTTTTAGTGAAATCTGAAATACATGAAACTCTTCAGGAAAAAAAACATTGAATAAAGGTATACAATTTTTTCTATTACATTTAACTAAGACATTACATTTTACTGAAACATTAGGTATATGGTCAGTCTACAATTTCCATTGTGTAAATAATTATCTAGAATCTATAATAATACCTAATTTTTCAATTGCCACTGAATTTTTCTGTACTGATTTTTTATTGGTATTTTTTCTTCTCTAATTTGGAGATTTTTCGACATTTACCTTGACTTATGAATACATAAAAATGGTTTAGCTATTCAATTCTATTTTCTTTTTTGATTTACTATCATGTAAGGCAGTCACATTTAAAAAAAAAAAAAAACTAAAATGCTCAGTTCTTATGTTTTTATGAAGATTTCTTTCAAAGTGTAATAATAAGTAAATGCTTTATGTTATGTAGCAACATACAATGAGCAACATCAAATTTCAGCTAAGTATTTGGGTACGATTGCAGTTATAATTTAGATTTAATTGTTAATATTTCAAATATATTTATATAATTTTTTATAAAATCAGTACTATTATATTATTTATGTCTATTAATTACAGAATCACTTCTTAATTCTTTTACTGTCTATGAGAACTTAAACAAAATGAATATGGTTTCAACTAACCAAGCAGGTATAATTTGCACTATTTTACTATTAATTTTCAGATTAATTAAAAAAAATAATTCTTAAAATCTTTCTTAAAAACTTGTACTTAACTTTTTTAAACTTTTCTTAACTTTTTTTAAACTTTTAATGGTTCTTAAAAGTTAAAATAATATAGTTCTTAAAATCTTTCTTTTTACTTGTACTCTGAATTACTTATGCATTATTTCTTTCTATTTTTAATAGGAGCTCTTCATATTTTGAATAGCACCACTCCCAAGAAAAATTCTGATTTAACAATGTAGAAAAATAACTCCAATTTTTTTTAATTTTATCAGATGTGCTCAAATTTACTTTTATTATTTTTTTCATGTTTTTTTTCATAATTCTCTGTACAAATAACCAGTTATATGCACTAGTAAAATTAGAGAAAATTAATTTTATTAATTTAGTGGAGACAATTATGTAAAATGAATTTTTTTTAATAAAAACAGTATGCACATATTTAGGGAGGGAGATAGAAATTTTTTGGTTGTTGGACATAGTACTGTTATAAAATTTAAACCATGATTTTTATGTAACTTTTTTTTTCTGCAGGTGCTGTGAGAACTGACCAATTATGGAAAGATACATCTAATATTCACAATATATATTAGAATATTTTTAAAAATAAAAATATTTAAAAACATAAACCTTCTCTTAATTCTTTTGACTTTTTTTATACAGATATGTGTGTACTGGTAGCTCAGATGATGACTTCTACTGATTTTCTGCAATGTCTATAGATCAATATGAAATCGCTTAAAACAAACAGTAGACTACATAAGTTTATATTTTGATTTAAACCATAAATGAAATTCTTTTAACAATTTAATGTTTTTCAACAAAGTCTAAACAAGACTTTGTTGAAAATTTAGAATTGTAAAAGATGATTCTGAAAACTCAACTGGCATTTTTCATAGTGGAATATTTAAAGGAGTAGAAAATTTCAATGTATAGATTCAAAACATATAATTTAAAATTATATTTATTCTAATTGAAAATGTATATACAATAAGAGGTGCATAAGAAACAAAATTTCTTTTAGAACTGGCTTTGATGACAAACATTAATATGTGCTTTTCAAACATTTATTCCTTACTAATATGAATTTGCTACCACATCCTACATTTTATCTGAAGATCAGTATTTATTACTTAAAAAATATGGGAGAATTATGCTGATTAATTCCATTTTAAACAGCTCATAAAAGCATGCTATTTATTTGGAGTAATTTGTATAAAATTTATTTGCACATTTTGTACAAATCTCTCATTTAATCTAAAAATAAACAATACTGTTATATATTAACATTCCTTGAAGAAATCTGTTCAAATATTACCATAGCATAGGGAAAATGACTAGATTGCAGATTTATTTTCTATTTTTCATGAAGCAATATTTTGAGAAAGTAGAATTGATGTGTGTGTGTGTTTGTATATATATATATATACATATACATATATATACATATACATATATATATACATATACATATATATATATATATATACATATATATACATATATATATTTATATATTTATATATATATATAT
>CM063502.1:84524208-84556708 GCA_032207245.1 Pardosa pseudoannulata | reverse complement strand
TGGTTTATTTAATATCTGTTTTTTCTGAGCTTTTTGTTTCTTTGTTGAAAAAAATGTTTTCTGTGGGATTATTTTCTTGTTAGCAGGTTCTCGAGGATTGTTGGTAATTATGTTTACTGGTATATTAATGTTTAATAAATGATCTACAGAATTGAGAGAGTTCATAATTTGTTTGGCCATATCTGGATGTATTGATGATTTTGATTGTATTTTAGAATACAAAGCATTAATTTTGTTTAAAATGTATTCTTCGTTTATTTCTGAATTACTTGTTACATTATCAGTAAGTGTATTGTATTAGGTAGTGTGGTTTTTGAGGATAGTGTGATATGAAGAGGACCAGAGTATGCTGTGTGCATTTCAGATGATTAGTGTAGTAGAATAATGTATTTTGTTTCCTGTGGCAACACTTGTTTTTAATAATTACATTTGGCAACACTTCTGTACTGTTTACATTGATGCAACTATGTAGCCTTTACACCTCGTTGTCTTCTAGTTGATTAAAGCCTAAATCTAGGGTATTATGTTGTTAGATTATCTTTCGCCTCACTACAATTTAATCAAGCAGTCTCATATATATCACAATATAGATGTATTAATCATGAAGAATCTGTGTACAGATTTCCTCATAGGACACGATCTTCTAAATAGCCACTCATCAGTAGAAATCAAATTCTGTGGCGACAGATTGCCTCTTAAAATCTGCTCATTGGCCACTGCCAGAGTTCCAGCTGCATCTTTATTTGCCAATCTCACACCAGATTGCAAACCAGTCGTCACAAAATCCAGACGACAGACTGAAGCAGATAAAATTTTCATTGCTGCTGAAGTAGAGAAATTACTCAAGGAAGGTGTGATCGAACCTAGCAACTCACCATGGCGAGCACAGGTTTTTGTAGTTAAAGGAGAAAATCACAAGCCTAGAATGGTAGTTGATTACTCCCAAACTATTAATAAATTTACAATGCTGGATGCCTACCCACTCCCAAAGATTGAAGAGATGATTCATAACATATCCCAATTCAAAGTGTTTAGCACCATTGACCTCAAGAGTGCCTATCACCAAGTACCTATCTTAGAGTCAGACAAGCAATATACAGCCTTTGAAGCTTCAGGAAAACTCTTTCAATTCCAACGAATCCCCTTTGGAGTTACTAATGGTGTCCCAGCTTTTCAAAGAAATATTGATAATATTATCAAGGAAGAAAAACTCAAAGGTGTTTTTTCCATACTTAGATGATGTAACAGTTTGTGGTAGGGACCAACAAGAGCATGATCAAAATTTGCAGAAATTCCTGAATGCTGTTAAAAAATATAACCTCACACTGAACCCAGATAAATGTCAATACTCAACAAAATGTGTCAGAATACTAGGATATCTTATTGAAAATAGAGTTATTAAACCTGATCCTGACAGGCTAGCACCACTTATGAACTTACCCATCCCTAATGACATGGCAACCTTACAAAGAACTCTTGGTATGTTTTGCACATTACTGTCGCTGGATTCCAAGATTCTCAGAAAAAATTCGCCCTCTCCTGACAAAAGTATTCCCACTCTCTGAAGAAGCTGTGAGAACATTCAACTCCATCAAGGAAGATGTTGCGGAAGCTTCTTTGTCTGCAATTGAAAACAACATCCCATTTAGAGTTGAAACTGATGCTTCAGAATTTGCCATTGGGGCAACTCTCAGCCAAGCAGAACGTCCCATAGCCTTCTTTTCAAGAACACTTAATGCTGCTGAGCAAAGGCACTCTTCTGTTGAGAAAGAGGCTTATGCCATTGTGGAATCCTTAAGATATTGGAGGCACTACCTGATAGGAAGACATTTTGAAGTCCTCACTGATCAGAGATCTGTGGCTTTCATGTTTGATCAGTATCACTCAAGCAAAATAAAAAATGAAAAGATTATGAGATGGCGACTGGAATTGGCTAACTTCAAATTTGATATAATTTATCGTCCAGGTAATCGGAACACTACTGCAGACACAATGTCAAGAATTACAGCAAATATCTATACAGGAACAGAAACAAACCTCAAAGAGTTGCACAATAGCCTATGTCACCCTGGGATAACACGTATGCACCACTGGATTAGAGCTAAAAACTTGCCATTCACATTAGATGACATTAAAAGAATGACTAATTCATGCCCTGTCTGTAATGAGCTAAAACCTCGTTTCCATAGGAATGAGGGACAGTTAATAAAAGCAACTTCTCCATTTGAGAGGCTAAACTTAGACTTCAAGGGTCCCCTACCTACCTCATCCAAGAATCGTTTCCTTTTAACCATAGTAGATGAATTCTCGAGATACCCCTTTGCATTTCCTTGTACAGATATATCTGCTCCAACCATAGTAAAAGTATTGACTAATGTATTCTCCCTCTTTGGGACACCAGCCTACATACATTCAGATAGAGGTGCTTCATTTATGTCACATGAACTGAAATCGTTCCTCACTTCCTTAGGGGTTGCTACTAGTAGAACCACTGCTTATAACCCACAAGGCAATGGACAAGTTGAAAGATATAATGGGATTATATGGAAGACAGTACTCTTAGCCTTAAAAACAAAAGGTGCAAGGACAGAATGTTGGGAAGAGGTGCTTCAGCCAGCTCTCCACTCAATTAGATCATTACTGTGCACTGCTACCAACGCTACTCCTCATGAGCGTATGTTCACTCACCCTAGGAGATCCTTCAATGGTCGATCCTTGCCTACATGGTTAACTCAACCAGGTCCTGTTCTAATGAAAAATCATGTACGACATACTAAATATGACCCTATTGTACAAGAAGTTGAATTGATCGAGGCGAATCCTGACTATGCATATGTTAAGCTTCCTGATGGACGAGAGTCAAGTGTCTCTGTTCGACATTTGGCACCCAAAGGTGACTCAGCAGCCAATCTCAACATGCAACCCATTCATCTTCCCCAGACTGATTCTTCAGAATCTCTAGAGGATGTCAGGGTTTCTAAGGACAATGAGCAAGATACCACCATGCCAGAGATCAATTGTCCTGACCTTAGTAATGTGGATTCTGTAAAGCCACTTACCTTGAACAATTCCTTATCTCGTCGACAGAGAAGGCCACCAACTTATCTTAATGACTATGTGACTTATTAACTTTCTAGTGGGGGTGAATGTAGTAGAATAATGTATTTTGTTTCCTGTGGCAACACTTGTTTTAATAATTACATTTGGCAACACTTCTGTACTGTTTACATTGATGCAACTATGTAGCCTTTACACCTCGTTGTCTTCTAGTTGATTAAAGCCTAAATCTAGGGTATTATGTTATTAGATTATCTTTCGCTTCACTACAATTAGTTAACATTATGAATATGTTTACATAAATTGTTCAAAATTGAAAAGTCATGACATGTGCATTCATATGCTGACATACAGCATACACATTCACGACAGATAATATTGCATGTGTTTGTACATGCATGTGCTTTTGGGACTGTATATGTTTTGCTTGGAAATGTGGTTTATTTTACTACCCATTTATCTTGTGATATCTGTTGGCAATTCGAAATAATATTTTGGCCCTCTTTGTGTCTGTGATAGGAATCTGTATGTTTTTTTTTTTGTGATCTTACCTTTATGGTGTTTAATGAGTCTTTCAAACTGTTTATCTGTGATGTAATTTTGCAAACTTTCACAGCATTTATCTACTCTTTTGCATTTTCCCTTCAGAATAAATATGTTTAATCTCTCTGTGAAAATGTTCTAGATGCATGTTAGTGTTTAATTTTGCTCCCTTTCGGTAACAGTATGCCCACATCTCTTTTCTGCTTGCATAATATTTTGTAAAATATAAATGAAAATTTTTCGTATCACAGTCTTTTTCTAATTTTGTTAAAAATTGAGAAAGAATTTTGTGAAAAGTTTCTTCATCTAACTCATACGTTATTGACTTTAAAACTTTATACACATATCTTCTCTTTAAATATTAAATATTTAAAATTATAATTTTAAAGTATTAGACTTTTAAACGTGTCTTCTGACATTAAATATCTTTAAATAATAATAATAATAATAATAATAAGGTATGGACTTTAACAACGAAAACATCATAAGCAGAAAATGTATTTCAAACTTGAACTTATTTGGTGATAAAATAAATTTGGAACTCAGAATGGTTTTTAAAATTTTTTTGGGAAACGTCTGTAAAAATTTAATAATTATAAAAAGAAGCTTTTGACTTTGAATTTAAAACATGCAATAAAAAAAATCTGCATTAGTAATAATTTGAAAGTAATACATAAAAAAATGTAAAAATGTTCAAATATAGTAAAGTCTTAAAACTATTAAAAGTTTTAAAGCAGAATTATGAGATATTAGACTAAAAAACACTATATAAAAAATAAAAAAAAAATTATAAAAAACATTTGCTTTTTAAACTTTGCGAAAACGTCCTAAACTTCATTAATACACTGCCTTAAAATTAGGTAGTAGACAAAACGTAAAACGGCAATTAAATAATAATAACAATAACAATAAACGCGACCGAGAGAGATCGTATACTCGACATTCCGGCAAAGAGCCAAGTCGAAGAATGAGGATGAGAGCAACTCAGAAAAATTGGCGACTATATTGGTCGCCAAATTGGCACCAAAGAATATCGCCAGAATGCATGCCAACCATCATAAAACGGTGTTAAAACATAAATGAATATTTCCCGGCAACCTTCTTTTCTCTCTCCCCCATGACACCATGAACCTTTCTCAGAAATTCATATATTACATGCAGCTTTGTTTATTGACAACACTGTCTGCAACAATGTAAACATTAACAATGATTTTTAAATTATCATTATCCAGAATATTACATTTAGGTATATTAAGATATATATAAGTTATAAAACTTATATATAATCCTTTAAAATGTAATTATGTACCTATTTTATACTCTTAAAGAATAAAATATATACATTCTTATTTCTATAAATTACGAAAATTAATTTAGCCTCATATTATGTATCTTAAAAATTTATGGAAATTTGAGATAAAAAGAACATATGCTCTTGCATAAAACTCATTTACATCTTATCCCTTTTATATTCAGATATCCCTTTTTATTGAGTTTTTTTTTTAGAATTAAGAGAGGGATAAGTTAAATTTTAAACTTTCCTTTTGAAACTTATTGTTGGATAAGTACAATATTAAATAATACATTGTCGTTGCAAGATAATTGTAAGATATTTTGGAGAAATCATCCCGATTTGTAATTTTAAAGCAAATAGTTTCTTCATTATATTTTGAAATATTACATAAGTATATTATTTATAATCATTTAATATATTAATCTTACCAATATATTATGAGTATAAAATATTTTAATATTATATAATAAAATACCAATGGATGAAAAATTCTTGATAAGCATAAGATAAATGATTCTATTTCCAAAAGGCTATATTGTGTGGAAACTTTTATCAATATTAAATATAATTTTAAAATCGTGTAATTTCATCTTAATCTAAAATTATGCCTAGACGATTATGAAATGTAGGCGTAATATTGAAATAATTTTAAAATTTTCATCTATTAAAATAAAGTACTTTGACATGTGTTTGCGGTAATATTACCAGAATGCACCAAGTAGAGATGTAAAAAACCCGGAATTTCGAAGAGGTGGGAATAAACCCGGGAATTTTGGGGAATAAACCCGGAATTTTGGGAACTTTGGGAAGAAATCATTTTAAGAATGTTTACATTTATTTTTTCAACAGTGGCTATTTAAGAACTAGCATATTATTTCTAAGAGTTTTTTTTTTACTTTTGGCAATATATATATATATATATATATATATATATATATATATATATATATATATATATATATATATATATATATATATATATTCAAGAAATAATAGCAATGAGCATTTAAATGATTTTATAGTAGTACTTATGTAATTAATTTCCCTGTTAGTCTTATCAAACACATAACTGGTTGCTTCAATTTTAATTGCTAATATAATTATTATATACATTATTTTTTACCATTATTTATTATGTAAATTGCTTTATGTTAAACTTTCCCCCCTCCTTTTATAATATAAAACGTAATCCTTAAATTTAAAATAACAGTTTATTATTTTTTGTAATGCATATATCATTGAAAGGTGTAATTAAATGACACTGTTGTGACACTACAGATTATTGCCATATATTTATGTAATAATAAAAATATTGGATACTTCTCAAAGGAAAAATATACTCAAACTTTCATTCTAAACATGTAAAAATTGTCTTGTGCTATTAGGATAAAAGTAAACAAAATTACGTCAAAATTCCCATGTTTTGGAAATTTTTAAAATTCCCTTCCCAAAAAACCCGGTTTTTTCCCTGGTTTAAACCGGGTTTTTTTTCCACTGCTCACAACTCTAAACAAGAGCCCATGCCAGAGCCGGCTCTAGCTGTTTTTCCCTCGTTTAAAAATGTGAAATCGTGCATTATATGATATAATTAATTTACTACTATAAAACGGTTGTTTGTAAATTACTGATTAGGCCACATTGTTTTCGAATTTTCTTATACAAGGTATATAATTTTGTAAAAGAAGTAGGATAAAGACATTGTACTCTCCCCCCCCCCCAAAAAAAAAAAAAAAATTCTCGCTACGTCCGTGCCAAGAAAGCACAATTATTTAAGCTACAACAATATTTTCTGCAAAAGCTAGAAAAGAAATTAGTTCTAAAAATTCAACTGGTGCTTGATTGACACTATTTCATGTGGCAGATCAAGTGTGTTTATATCCCTGATATTAAATCTTTTTTTTTTACAACAGCAATAACAGAATTATAATAATATGCACTTATATTTTATATGCTTATACATTCAGTTATTATCATCTATGTCACTAGAGAATTAGAACTTGCGATCTTCGAGTAAGCCAAAAATTGTGAATTTATAGCTTCGGGGAGAGGATGGGGGAGGCAAAAGCAGATATTTGATAATCAGAAAAGGGGTCATGTTTTTACCTTTTTTCTACTATTATTCTTATTATTGTTTATTTAGTTACAGCGGCAAGATCTTAAAAACCTGTAAATATTTTATGTACATATAATTTTTAATATTTAATATTGTTACATAATTATGATAGTTGAATAATTATTTCCAAAACTATGCACCTTTAAATCTCCACGTCAGAACGATAACCGAATAGGTAGGGCACTGTTCTTATGTAGCGCAATTCGTTGGCTGGAATCCCACTTCAAGCATGGATGTACAAATCCGATTGGAAGGCAGTAGTACTTGTTCGACTAACCCTCGTGTAACGAAATAGTATATAGTAGTCCTCCAAACAAAACAAAATCACCACGTAAAATAATGTAATAAGTAAAAATGTAAATAAAATACTTATATCTTAATTTTACTTTTAAAACTCTTGAGAGTAACTTTTTAGGGGATCACTAATTCATTCATATAAATAAAAATGTTCATCTTTGCTGTAATAGTTTCTTATAAGTAAGATGATTATTAATTTTCCAATCATAAGTACAGAGTTAATACTGAGTAACATATATTGTTTAAATTCATAAAGGTACTTTGATGAAGATGTTTGCATTCACTGCATTATGCATGCACCCCTTTTTATTTACATTTAATTTATTGCAAATAAACTTTTTTCAATTTTAACCCTTGTTTTTGAAGTTTTTCTTGACCGAATGGGTAGGTTTCTGCTGTTTGTTACTTGAGTTCGCCGGTTCAAATGTGACTGCTGTAATAAATGTTCCATTCGACTGCGAATTTTTTGAAGAATTACAATATTTGTGTGCAGTACATTGCCTTGTAATTTGATTTCCTAATCCTGTTGACCAAGGGAAACCCCAGAAAAAGAAGCCATCGAACGTTCATGAAAGTTGCTGAAAAATAGGCTGCATTAACTTTTTATTTAGTTCAATAGTTTAAAAGTAGACTTCAAGATTTTCGAAAACATGATGACTATTTCAACATATTTTCTACCCCATTTTCTCTAGAAATAAATAGCCTTCATATCTTCAAATGGAATGTATTGAACTGCAAAGTGACATTCAACTGAAAGAAAAATATGGGAATGTTTCTTTACTGAACTTTTATTACTACCCCGCGATAAATATCCTAATTTTCACAATTATGCTTTTAATGTCTTCAGGTTTTGGCAGTACCTATATTTGTGAACAATTAATTTCATGAATGGAGTACACGCACATTAAAAAAGTAGGACAAAGATCACTGACACACAGCTTGAAAATTCAACCTCGTCTATTGAACCCGATATCTATTTGATTGTTCAATAAAATCAAATTTATCCATCTCATTAATATTAATTTTTCCCTTTTTATGAAATCCAAACTAAATGAAACGAAAACTGTTACAAATTTAAAATAAATATGTACCTGTACATATCTAATTCAAATTCTAAAAAAAAAATATAATAAAAGAAGTTAATTTATTTTAATAAAAATACATCACAGAGTTAATTTTATTTCGATTTGTTGAAAAAAAATAAATCATTTTTTTTTTGTCATAATAAAATATATGATGCAGTGATAACATGATTTATTCTGGATACGCATTGCCTACTTTGAGGGCAAATTTTGTCTTATTTTTCTCTATAAAATTTGAAAATATTATTCAAAAAAATATAACATGCATTTTTTTATAGTTTTAAGTTGTGTTATATCATAAAATTTACGTTAAAAATATAAATTTAAAAAAATAGCTTCCGAAGGTGCCTTAAATCCTATATTTCATACTCGTAATCACTGTCATAATTTGTTACAATCCTCATTATATTAATTGCTTTTTAGCTTAAACCTCTGAACTATGAAGTCATAATTAAAAAGGACTATCCAAAATCTTACCAGATTTTCTCTAAATCTCAGAGTGGTTTAGAGCTACAGCTTGTAAATAAGAAATGTAAATAAACCATTAATGGGATAGTTCCGAAGAGCAGAGCCCTACATATTTGGCTGGGAATACACTACGATAAAATGAAAATGAGAGTTGCATAAAAACTTAACATTATTCTTGTTCCTACAAGAAACTTATGAGCAGTCTGATTCATTCTATATCTGTCACTTTATATTCTCATAGCTTTTAAAGTTTCACAAAATAAAAGTAAATATACTTAAATAAATGTATATTGAAATCTAACAAACTATACAGTTACAACAAAATATAGAGTTGTAAAATAACTTGAGTTCATCATAAAATTAAAAATAACTACTTTTTAAATGTTATAAAATAAAGTATATTTAAAATAACTCAGTGATGTGCTTAAATTTTTAAATAAAATTTATTTTCATTTACTTATTTTTTTAGAAAACTTTGTTCGAATGTACGAAAAAAGAATTATGGTCATTAGAGAAGATTTCTAAGTTCAGTACCAATAAAAAACAATGAACAAAGTGATCAAAATATTAAAACAGATGTCTCAAATAAAAATTTTAAAATCACATTGCTGACTTAACAGTTAGAATTTTTTCTTTCAATTGCATATATCATCTAAAAGTGCATTCACAAAGAGAAGAGCATTCGTCTATTATTTTTCTTTGTTATCTGAACCTGCCCTCATGTTACACCAGCACTATTTCACTGGCTACACAATTTAGAACAGGAAGTAACATGTTGACAAAGGACATATATACGGTGCGTACCCTTATTGCACCCAACTTTGATATTTTAGCCCCTCAAGTCCCCACTCATTATTCTAGAATCGCTGGCACTACTATTGACTTCGGCCTAATTAAAGGGATTCCCCATAACATTAATATTGAAACCATCTGCGAACTCACTTCCGATCATAACCCTGTAAAATTAACTATTGAAATAAATTCTACTTAAATACCCCTAAAACTTTTGTAAATTGGAGTGAGTTTAAAAGTAACTTAAATAATTTACCCATTAATATCCCTGATCTTAATAGCCCTTCTGAAATTGATAACTTTGTTGATAGCATTACTTCTGATATTAGATTTAGCGTAGCCAGCAGCACCAAAGTCATACATGACACTAACAACACCCCTAACGATAGGCACCTTAAAATTTTAATTAATAATAAAAACAGAACAAGATACGCATGGCAGCAAAATAGAACACCTCATAATAAGACTCTAATGAATAATGCCCAGCAATCATTAAAATACTACTTAAGAGACAAAGCAAACAATAGCTGGAACAATTACTTAAATTCACTAGAAACCTCTGACAAGTCCATTTGGAGAGCAGCCAACAGATTTAAAAACAAGTATAACAGAATTCCTCCCCTGGTCAATAATTCTAATAATAGTATTTGCTCTACAGATGAAGATAAATGTAACTTAAATGCTGATACCCTTGCCAATAACTTTATCCTCAATCCAGTGACCGACGGAAATACTGATAAAGTTGTTAACACTAACCTTGCTAACTTTAAAAATAATCGCAGCATTGATAACAGCTATGAATACTTTGATCCTAGAGAAATGCTAGACATCATTAATAATCTTAAAACTAAAAAATCCCCTGGATATGATAAAATCACCAACCTAATGCTTAAAAATCTCCCCCTCTCTTTTAAATTTAAAATATATTATTTAATAAATGCCATATTAAAACTTAATTATTTTCCAACTAATTGGAAAAATTCAATAGTTATCCCCATGGCCAAACCCGGCAAAAAACATAATGATCCTAATAATTATAGACCTATAAGCTTACTCTGCTCTATTAGTAAAATTGCTGAAAAATAATAGTTAATAGAATAAATAACCACATTAATGACAATAATATTTTAATACCCTACCAATATGGATTTAGATCTAAACTCTCTGCCCCTCACCAAGTTTATAGACTAACGGAGATTCTAGTAGACTCTAAGATAAAAAATTTTTCAACTGCTGCGTTATTTTTAGATGTAGCCAATGCTTTCGACAAGATCTGGATTGATGGACTTATTCATAAACTAATTAATTATAACTTTCCCAGCTATCTCATCCATCTTATAATCTCATATCTCAGTGAAAGAACCTTTCAAATTCAAATTAATAATTCCCTATCAAACTTAAAAAATATGTATAGTGGTGTCCCACAAATGTCAATCCTAGGTCCAATATTATTCAACCTATATATTAACCTTATAAGCGGCGGCATCTTAACGAAATTTTCGCTCCTAAAACGCCCAGTGTGTTAGAACTTGTTCTCTTCTAAAGCGGCCGGAATCCAAGAAGGTCATTTTTCCTTCCCCCCTGTTTTGACGGGGACGGTGACATTTGTACCTCCCACTTTGTCTTCATTGTCCATCCCTCGTAAAAAGTAGCCTTTTGTTACCCTTCCGCTTTGAGCTGATAAGCACAAATATCTGTTCGATTCTTGCTGGTAGGAATTTTTTAGGAAAAGTTTGCAATAGCATTTTGAATTCTAGCATTTTCACACAAAATCAAAGAAAAAGAATTTTTTTAAAATAATTTCTTTTCCTAATATAGCTTTAATATCTTGGATCTTTAATCTGCCTTTTACCCTACATCTTTATTTTAAAACTAAATTTAATTATATTATACAGCCTCGTGTTTTTGGTTTTATTTTACGCATTATCGGCTTTAAAATTATTAAGGTTCATGCCTTTTTTCTCAGACTTCCTGAAATTTTGTACATTGTCTTATAATGCGCTTTTCATTAATATGGGAAAGCTTTTAAAACGCAAAGAGTTTTATTGAGATACAAAGTGTTTAACCTGTCGAAACTACCAAATAATTCACCATAACCATATATAATTTAATACATTTTTATATAAATTGCATTTAACGTAAATAAAAATCGATACCCAATTTTTTTCACCACATAGAGTTACTTACAATTAATTGTTAATATTCAGCATCCAATGAAAGTTTCTATAAAATATTGTTGGGAGACTCAACTTTTATGAAAATATTTTATTTTAATCTAAAACTTATTTCTGATGGATATTAGTGCCTAAGGCATCCTTTATGCTCATCTCAGGAACCCAGTTAAAAGTTTAATGCTTTGAAAACAACCCTTTAAAAGTCGCTTGTTTTCCTTAAAACTTTTCTTGATTTAAGAAGGAAGTTTTTTTAAATAAAATATTATGTTTTCAAACTAATATTATTTACAGTTATCTATTTGCGCGCAACATCACCCAATTTTTTTTAATACAGTTTATTTTTTTAATTTAAAAATATATTTTGCGTCTTTTCAATTTTTCACCATGAAATGATTATTTGTATCCATTCAAATAAAAAAAAACCCACATTTTTAAGAATATTTAAAAAATTTACCTGGTACAGTTAGATATAATTAATTTGTTTCCTCACAGAAATATCACGACAGCCGTCAATTTTAAATTTTCTTCTAAATAAGTTCAATTTTTGAGTTGTAGAATAAGGAAAATAAAGCTAATTTTGACGACTTTTGTTGTAGCTAAATGGTACCAGACCTTTTAAATAGACTTGATTTTTTTTTTTTTTTTTTAAGATAAAAGTTTTTTAAGGTGTAAGAATTGTAATTAATGATTCACTTCAGATTTACATATGAAGTCAGATAGAGATTAACGTTGCAAGGGTTTCAAAGTACTCTGCTTAGTCTCGGTAAAACTAAGGGGGGGGGGGGTCGAGGAATTCCATTAAAGTTTAATTATATTTGAAAACTTTTAAATTTCTCAAACTGGAATCATCAAAATTATTTAACAAAAATTTTGTTTCCGAAATATTTTAATTATAAACCCCTTTTGTTAATTTTAACATCTGTGTTCATAGATAGTTAAAGGTTAAATTGCTGAATTGATAAGCTTTAAAATTTCTAATAGTATTTTCCATGATTAAAAATTAAATTTTTTTAAGGCTTATGGAATGTTTACGCTTACAAAATTTCTTTTGTTGTAAATAAATTAACAAGAAATGCTTCTCCCTCTACCCCTATTTCTTTAGCATTGTCACTTTTTACAATTGAGTGTAAGGAAACTCATCCTTCTTATTGAAAAAAATTACAACGAAATACATATCCTTAATAATAATAATAATAATAATAATAATAATAATAATAAATGAAAATCTTTGGTGCAGATACATACTTTGATCTATCTTTTGAATTTACTGATAATAATAATAAAACTATGAATTAAATATATTGAAGTAACTTAATTTGTGAGTCGGTTATTTTGTTCTTAAGAGTATCTCTTTAATTTAAAAATATTAATTTCTTTCTAATAACTTATAACTTTAAACTCTGAAAACTACATACTTGCGACAGCTAATCCAAAATGAAAGAATTTTTAGAAGTTAATAACAAGCTGACAAATGAATTAGTTTTACTCATTACTAAGAAACATACATAATCTAAACATTCTAAAATATTTATAAAGTTACTATTTATAGTAGTTTTTCAAAACTAAAAGACTATATTTTTGACTGTTGATACAATAGAATAGTTAGTACATGCATTTAAAAAAAATTGGACTGAAACAATAAAATAGAAACCCCATGTAAAAAGTGTAGCTAAAAACATAGATCAATTCCCTCTCATTCGGATAAATAAAAAGAAATATGAATGATGGCAAATCTAATAATACAGTATACGTAGTCAATTAGTTAGGGCGCTGCACTCCGGTACCGAAATGTATGGGTTTGAATCCCACTACTGGCATGGATGTTAATAGCCATTCATAATTATCTTTATGACTTAGTTTCCCGTCAGAATTAGCCCTCGTGTAGCAAAAGAATGGGACCGTAGCGATCCAAAACAACGGACCATTTATGCTTTAATTTAAATATGTGATGAGAAAGATTCACTATCATTTGGTGACCTTCCTGAGATTACTAAAAAATTGTTCAATTAAATCTTTATATTTTGGCATCATTAAAAATCTTCCACTGATTTTTATATAATTTGTTGTATATTGTATGCTATGTAATTATGCAAATTTAACAATATATTTCTATTAGTAAAAATGTTTATGTATAATCAAATGTTGATAATTTCATATTCTGATTGCACGGTGCTATAATTTCTGTGGTTTGACAAGTTTCATAAAAACGGTATTAAATTGGGTAAAAAAAAACCCTTCATGTTATATGCAAAGAGTACTGAAGAATTCTTTTGTTCTTCTCTCTTCTCCCCATAAAATGTTTAAAAGGAATTCTGTGTTGCATTAAATTTATAAGCCTTCTATCAATTGAACACTAAACTTATGATTACCATGTAAATTACACCCTTATATATTTGTAAAAGCTAAGACTGTTTTTAAGCCAGTGCTAAAATATATAGATAATATTTTCCATAACAGTGTCATTTTTTACATAATTAAAACTTTATGTTTTGTCATTATAAAAGAAAATACAGTAAAACCTCCATATAATAGACACCTCAGAATGAAAAATGTGCCCTATATATATATATATATATATATATATATATATATATATATATATATATATATATATATATATATATATATATATATATATATATATATATATATATATATATATATATATATATATATATATATATATATATATATATATATATATATATATATGTATATATATATATATATATATATATATATATATATATATATATATATATATATATATATATATATATATATATATATATATATATATATATATATATATATATATATATATATATATATATATATATATATATATATATATATATATATATATATATATATATATATATATATATATATATATATATATATATATATATATATATATATATATATATATATATATATATATATAATGAAAACTTTTATTGAGGGCGTTATTTTTCAAAAACTTATTTTCTGGTAAAAAAAAAAAAAAAAAAAAAATCTAACAAATTTCTTTTCGCGGAACATGTATTACTTGTATTGTCAATGTTCTTAAAATTCACCCTTTTACTGAAGAAAATATTCAATTTCTTCGGTATATTTGGCAATTCTTGGAATCCAATACTTTCTCTTAATGCTAACATTTTTTCTCTTTTTTTTATTGTGGTTCTGCTACTTTTGTAGCTTAATAATCAAAGATATATTTAATTTGCAGTAAAATGAAATAGCAACTAAGTTGCTGCAAAAGTTATGTCTTTCTGGACATTTAAATTTACTTTGAGTATCAGTCAGTGCAGTTTTTTTCACCTCTTAAACGTTGACATAAGTATGTAATTAAAAATTAAAAAACTTTCCATAATTCTTTAATTATTTTTAACTTAATATAATTTTTGAATTGCTTCCCTTGAGTATAGTTTAACAACGTGTAAATTTTTTGTATTTACAATACATAAAAAGAAGGAAAATCATTATCTTTTCTCATTTTGATCTAATTATATTTTACTTCAAAAGAAAAAATAGCTTTCACTATTTAATCTTTAAATGAAAAACGAAAAAGAAATTTAGTCATTATGTTAAAAACACTTTGCTAGTCACAAAATCCTAATATAATTACATTGAAATTATTATTTCACTATGACTATTCTAAGCCTATCTATACAAAGAATGCATCTCAGTGTCACCATAAAAATGCACCCCAATGTCAGGCACTTAGAATTAGAAAAGTTGCACCGGATAAGTGTCTACGTGTATCTGTCTGTATTCTTTGTTTACACACTGCACGGAAGAAGGAGGGGGGTGGGTTCTCTCAGCCCATGACCCATACACCTCCGGCACGAAGTAAAAAAAGCCTTTTCTTTAGAATAGATAAACTTTCTCCTGATGATTTCCCTGGTCTTTTGCAGGGGACCAAAGAAACCAGTTTTTAGTGTCCCGTTCATTTCCTGGAAAATGAGAGCCCCAGATGAGAGCCATGTTTAAAAGTAATGAATATATTGGGTCAAAAAGAAAGCAAATGGTAATAGGCCCATGCCATGCTGTTATGCAAAGAAGTGGCTGCATTAGACGGCACTAAGGAGACCCAACACTTAAATATAAAAAAATAGGGAATTTCAAAGACTTATGTGATACTGAAATTCACCATATGGCTTTGAAAGGGAAATAGAATAGTTTGAGAACTGGTTCATAATTAGACATGATGCAAATATCTTTTTTAGTATACATAAAACAATCTTTACTGCATTTTTCCTAATTTAAAACTATATATATTACAACAGAAATTGTTTGGGCATATTCATTGTCTATATAATAATAATAAAAAAATCTTTAGGTTTAAAATTATCTCTTTCAAAAAGCATTATATAACGTTGTGCTATAATTATACATAGTTTATGACAAATCCTCTTTATTCAAACTATAAAAAAAAATTATTAACGAACAATTATACTGTATAAGTTGAAGTAACAAATAAAGTAACTTAACGTTGACGTAACTTAACTGACGTAAAGTTACAAAAGTTGACATCGCATGCAGCATAGGAAATTTTATCGTTGTGTATCGACGAAAAGAAGTTTTCAGGGTTAGAAATTTATTCAGTTACTAAATTAAATTTCTCTTTTAAATTTTATCTATTTGAAAACCATATTTTTAAACATTTGACATATATTAATATAATATATTCCTGTTATGCAAAAATCCAATGCTTCCCCATTAATTTATACAATTTAAATTAAATGTAAAAACGCAAGACTAGATTAAGAATTAAACTATTTTTGGGAGATTTCATATCCCGAAGGAACGAATATTTAAAATATAATTCTTAGTATGTATAAATATAATTCTATTATTTTGTCTTAGTTAAACTTATAAATATTTTATCAACTGTTTCAACTCAAATTAAGACAATTAACAACAAACCAGGCTATACGGCAGCAGTAACAGGATAACACTTTTTTAGAAATATATTTGTTACTTTTTAATTCTATTAAATAACTAATTATCCTTCGCTATAGATTAAAATATATTTTTTTCCATTCTTAAAGGCAAATTTTCAAATTAGTATAAAAATTTCTTTGTTTTTTAATATATTTTGTCATAAAGTAATTATTCTATTTTTTTCCTAATTATTTTACACGTTGTATTAAGTCGAAATATTGGAAATCAAGGAATATATGAAAAGCTCAAATGCCAATTATCTAACATTCGTATAAAATATAAATGGCCACCTTCGATATTTATTTTATTTTTGAAAATTTTCATAATATATTTCCAAAAATCTTTGTAGTAAAGAACTTTTTTCTTTCTTATACACACAACAGAAAAAAAAATAAAACGAGACGACTAGTTTAAAACAGAAACAGAACTGTAAACTATTTAGAAGGAAGTAATTCATCCATGTTCATAAAATAAGTTAAGCCACGTTTGATATTTTAAAAATGTTTCTCATTAATTGTATCAATAATTGGATTCTGGAATGTTCTCATTAACTCTGGAACTGGAATGTTCTCATTAATTGGATCAATCATAATTGTAAGCAGATATAATATAAAATGTTAGTCTAAAAAAGTAATGGAAAAAAAAAAACCTGGAAGATTTGATAATTCTGTTAGTATGGAAATTATTTTGTCAGAAGAAATTCTCGTTTTTAAAAGTTTAAATAATATTTATGATAAAAAAGCAGCTCTTAAAACGATAAATATTTTAATATGTTAACAACATATTTTTATAAACAAACATTTTTCAAAACGTAATATTCTTAAGTATAAATTTAACAGTTCTTTTACTATACAAAAAAATGCGATCAGGGCCGGAACTTGGTCCTTTGGAGTCCTTGACAAAAAAAGTAGGATGCACTCTAGTCCAGAAATGCACCAATTGCCTTCTTATTTACAACCGCAGTACCTCCCCCGTGTCAATCAAAGAAATTTGCAAGGGGGAAGGAAGAGAGAAAAAAAGCCGGCTCAGCCGCTTTCAGAGCGTTTTCGTGAACGGAGAAAAAACCGGCTCAGCCGCTTTAAGCACGGTTTCGGAGATAGGGAAAAATCCGGCTCAGACGCTTATAGGGTTAATGATATACCCCAACTAAATACAACTAATATTGCCATCTTTGCTGATGATACTGCTATTTTTTCCACCAACAAAAGCTATAAGTACTCAGTTAAAGCTGTCAGTAATCACATTAAACTTATAACTAAATGGCTCTCCAAATGGAAAATCAAACTAAACACTGATAAATGTGAAGCTGTCATGTTTACAAGCAAACGCAATAGCACTTACAACGATACCAAAATTTACATAGGAGACACAGCTATCCCTTGGTCTAACACAGTAAAATACCTCGGAGTTACTCTTGATAAAAACCTCACTTGGAAACAACATACACTCAATATTAAAAATAAATTTCGAGCTGCTAAACGTGCCCTCTTCCCCCTAATTGCTCGAAATAGTAAATTGAATTTTAATAACAAGTTGCTCATTTATAAATCTTATTTACATCCATTACTTACTTATGCAAGTCCCGCATGGTCATACGCAGCTAAGACTCACATTAAGACTTTATCTGCTGCTCAAAACATTATAATTCGGCAAATCACTAATTCACCTTGGTATTATCGCAATAAAAAGATCCACAGGGAAATTGATCTCCCCAGTCTTCCAAATTTTCTAAAAACTTTAGCCACTAATTTCTTTTCTAATATTAGCATTGGCCATTTATTGGACTTATCCCAATATGACCATGCGGATCCTGCTAACTCAAAACGGCCCTTAGCCGTACTCAGCAGAACTATTGAGTAATTTCATTGGCCCACAGCGACCAACCAATTTTCTTCTTGCATAGAGCTGAATCCCTCACCGAACTTTGCTAAAATTCTCTCTCAAGGACTCTTCTGCACTTGCACAAATTTCATTGGCTTTCGGGATCCAATGAAATTTCTCCTTTTCCCAAGCAGGATCCTACCTGCGAAATCGATTGCTGAACTGCTGAGTTCTTAACTTCTCTTTTACTTTGAAAAAAAATAATAATAACTATATTTTGAGTATTGCTGTTCATCATTACTATGCCAAGTACAATCATTGTACTATTCTTTTCACTTAACTTATATTAAATGAACTTATTTTATACTTATTGTGTACCCTTCACCGAACTCGTGAACCTTATTTTTGTTATACCTAAAATTAATTAATTGTTAGTATCCCAGACCTCATTATCGTGTTGCAATTATTGTTATTTCTCATGTCCATGTGATCCAGTATACTGAATTAGAGGGCTTGGCCCAGGAGAGCCAGTAAATGAAGCTCCAGTGCGATGTCCAGTGCGATTGCACCCATCTTGAAAGAAATGACAACAGGGGTTAAGAGAGCCTGCGGCCCTGCAGTCTCGTTCTGGGTCTCATTCTAAAATACCCGCACACGTGGCTAATTTCCCACGAAAACATTTTTAGAATGTCGGGGAGGGAGACTGTCCTTTATCCATTACCCACGGCCTTGAAACCAGAAATATTCCGGTATCCGTGCATGTGGTTATTTGGACTACAGTAGTAGCAGGAAAAGATATACTAGAATAAGTCTTAAGCAGAATAATAAAAACTAGTAGTAGGAAAAGATATACTAGAATAAGTCTTAAGCAGAATAATAAAAACAGAATATCTTCAGAATTCATTGCAATTTCTAATCTAAAATATAATATACGAAAAAACCTCTAAAATTGAATGGGCAAAGCTACAAGTTTGCCACTTCTCTAAAAATAAATCTTATAAAATCTTGTAAATAAAATCCTCTTTATTTTTTTATTTTATTTTATTTATTTATTTATTTATTTATTTATTTTTTTTTTTTGGGGGGGGGGGGTTCCAAAGGCTTAAGTTGCACTTCAATCAATACTAACCATATTTATCCTTTTTAGTTTTACAAAATAAATTTGTTCATTTATTCCTTCTGTAAGAAAATGAGAATAATTTAGACTTTAATTTTAGAAAAAATGTTAAAATGATGTACTTATTTAAGAAAAAAAAAGTCTTCTTGTACAATTTATATTTCGTCAGTTTGTAGATTAATTTCTTATGATTTAAACAGTTCACTTGAAAATATTAAGTTTAATTCTCTACATTTATATTACATATAAAAGAGAAAATAGCTTGAAGATATATAAAAAATAAATAGAAAAGTACATGCTTTTATTTATCTTGCTATATACAAAAGTAACTTAGAAAGCACCCCACCTGTGCGTGCATTTAAGACGCTTACCGGGGACCCCTACCGACTGGGAGGTCGATAGCGATAGCTGAGACTGCTTACCGCTCGGAGAAGGGACTCCGACGCGGAGCACGAGAGGATACCGTTCGTGATTTTAAGATGAGGTCCCAACCACTACCACCTCGGGAGCGGAGCTCCCTAGTGACAGGAATCCTCCCTCTCGGGAGGCCGACCGGGACGGAGAGGGGTCCAACTCTCCCACCGGTCAGGTTAAAGGGCCCGCAATCTCCCCCGATCGGAGGGAGTAAGCGGGTTCATCCGCACGCCGGTTCCGGGCCTGCTCTGGATGTTGCGAGGACTTCGTCTCCTCCGGGAATCCTACCCAGGCGGGTCGGGTCCAGATCAGAGATCATCCCGAATGCAACAGTGGCTGGGAGAGCTTCCCGGCAAGCGACGCGACGGGGTGAAAGAGCCAACGAGGAATCCGGAGAATCCCAAGTCAACCCAGGAGGAATGGTACTGGTCAACGACGCGGCGCAGCTCGGGTCCCCGTAAAGGTTGGGTTTATGGGTCGAGCTCGTCGAAGAGCAGCACGATCATTTTCCTCAGGCCCTCCCGAACCCGAGGTAATTGAACCAAGCTAGTGAGGCTCAGCGCTGTAATTGGGCGGGAACTGATAGGGAAGTGGGTCTTCCGAATCTCACTGTTACGCCGACAGTGGTAGACCAGGTGGTCTACGGTTCCCAGTTCGCCATCGAACGGACACAACCCGCTCTTTCCGAACCTTTTTAATTGGAACTCAGGTATGATACCATGGCCGGTAAGTATCTGATTGAGGTAGAAGTCGCTCTCGCACCGTCTCAGCGTGACCTGAGGCAGCAGAGAGTGAGTCCACCGGCCGGTGATGGAGCTGTCCCAGCGTTCCTGCCACCACTTGAGTGCCGCCCTCTTCAACATCCCTCCGACGACAGCCCAAGAATATCTCATGCTGGCGTCGGTCTCCGACTTCAAGGCCGCGGATTTGGCGAGCGCGTCCGCTTCCTCGTTACCGGAGATGCCTGTGTGTGCCGTAACCCAACCAAAACTCACCTCAACGCCGCGTCCCCCTAGGATCGAGAGCGTGGTTTTGATGAGCACCACCCAGGGGTGGTAACTGGTCAGGTCCCGTAAGGCCAGCAGAGAGGATCGGCTATCTGAGTGAAGTCTCAGCTTTCCGTCCGAGAGATTCCTGAGGGCCCAAAGAAGAGATTGGAGGATAGCGTAAAGCTCAGCGTCGAAGACCGAGTTGCGATCGGCAAGCCGGTAAACACCAAAGTATACCAACTCGGTATCCTGGTATGCGACGAACGCTGCCCCCACACGCGATCCGGCGTGCGGAGTATCCATCTTCGAGCCATCAGTGAAGATCTCCCATCCTCTGCCGGTAGGCGGGATGTCGTCGAAGTCGACAGAGACAAGGTCATACGGGTTCACCGTATGGCCACGAGGTCCATACACACAGTCCCGAGAGAAAGTCAGTCCGAACAGATCGATGTCGGACACACCTCTTTTACAGAGATAGAGCGCTTGTCTGATTCTCGCGGAGTACTCCAGCGGCATTACACCTGCTAGAACTAGCAGGGCCTCATTCGAGACAGTCCTGTACGCCTTCGTTACCAAAAGCAGACAGGCCCGTTGGATCTGAGATAATTTCAGATCCTGCCGCCCGGTATTCCGGTACCAGACTTCGCACCCGTAGAGGATTATCTTCTCCAGGACGGTGCAATACAGGGCCTTCATGGTCTTTCCACCAAGTCCCCAAGTGGGTCGAGAAACCCTGGCCAGCTTCTGCAACACCTTCCTAGCCTTGCGCTCCACAAGGGCGAGGTGTGCAGTGAATGAATGCCTAACATCGAACATTACCCCGAGGTACCGTATTTGCGTCGAGTTCCTGAAAGAACCGCCGTCCAGGTCGAACTTCAGACTGTAGCTCCAAGGTCGTCGTGGCGACACGATGAGAAGTTGGGTTTTTCCCACGCTAAGTTTCAGGTGGTGTGATTTACACCACGCTGACATGAGCAGAGCAGCTCGTTTCGTCTTAGCGATGACCTCTTCCCGATTCCGGGCTTTGAGGACGAAGAGAAAGTCGTCCGCAAAGGCCACGAGCTTGTCGTGAGCAAAGAAGTCGCACTTCTCGAAGTGTCGAAGCAAGGAGTTTGCCACTATGATCCATAGTAGCGGCCCCGAGTAAGACCCCTGTGGAACACCACAGTTGTATTCGACAGTGTGATTGACTGAACGATCGGCCACGGTAGGTGGCCAAGCGGTTATCCAGGAAGCTCCCATACAGATGGAAGAGTTCAAGGGGAATACCGAGTCGGTAAAGCTCCTGGAAGACGTCCGTCATAAATCCGAACTCCATGTAATTTCATATCACTGTAACTGTAACTACACATGTAACAGGCATGAGTTTTATACAATACAGGATTACATGGGTCAGGAATGAACTACATTTGGCGTGCGCTAAGTTTCCACGCCAAGGTAAATAACTGACGCCAAGGTGGTTTATCTGAGCCACTATACTCGTTCGGTTCGAAGGTTCTGAGCTGTCGGTGGTTTCTCCAAATTTAGCTGCTTGATTTCTTATATTTTTGTTAATTAGATCTTTGTTATTAGATCTATATTTTTGTTAATTACAGTCTTTCAGGTATGAAACAATTATTGGTATATATTATTATTAGTATTATGATTATTTTATTTCTTTTATTGTTATTTCTTTTTTATTTTTCTGTTTTATTCCCAATGCACGTGGTATTGTTTGAGTTTTACAAATCATCACTATAGATGTATTATATGTATTGAAATCATATCGTGTTTTATTGTTTAATTTTAAATATTAATTTCATCAAATTAACACCTCAAGCATGATGTCTACAATTTTTATTTCTTTTTTATTTTTCTGTTTTATTCCCAATGCACGTGGTATTGTTTGAGTTTTACAAATCATCACTATAGATGTACTATATGTATTGAAATCACATCGTGTTTTATTGTTTAATTTTAAATATTAATTTCATCAAATTAACACCTCAAGCATGGTGTCTACAATTTTTGACGATATTTACTGTTATTACATACGTTACATACCTGATAAGGTATACTTATTTCCACTGTTATGGTTGAATTATTTTTTTAATTGCTATATCTTGTATATTGTACACAATGCACATGGTATTATTCGATTTTAACTATTGAGCATCCTAGCTGTGTTGTATGCAATGTAATACCAATTTCTTGTATGATTTAGCGATAAATATTAATGATAGTAATGTTTTTGTCGCATAGATAATGCAGGCTTGGCTTTCTGGCATTTTTGTCGATTTTATAAATTATTTCAAAAGCTATTCTATTAATATTCTAATTCTATTTAAGTTTACTGTTTGAGAGTAAATATTTTGATTATTAGCTTTAAAAGTACAGGTAAGATATTAACATTATAATTATTTATTTTTTTTCTCTTATTGTGATTGCATGAGCTTCTAATATTGTTGCATGCACATTGTACTTGGTATTGTTTGAATTTTATCATTCCTGTATTATATTATTCAAATTAATAATGTAACCTAATTAATTCTGCAAGTATTTCTGTTATTTTTGCTAACATTCACCAATGTTTGCTGATATTTTCATTCCTTGATATCTGTAAGAAAAACTGGAAAAGTGTAATATGTAGGTAACTGTAAATAAAACTAAATGGCTGTTTTCGCAGAGTGGCTCACACAGTCTCCTGCTGAATTCAGCTTTTTGGTATTTTACAAATTTACATAATAGGTGAGTAGCAAAAATTTTAGAAGTTCTACTGTTAGGTATGTTACTTCCGATTATAATTTATGCCATATATTTAATCTGAAAACACAAAAAGATTTTAAAACAATAACTATATATATATATATATTTAAAAGGCTGATTTTTAAGATCTTCATGTCTCTGCTACCAATTCATCAAATTTGATCTTGCTTGAGGCAGGCTCGAGTCCTTAATGAGCTGTTAAAGTAATAAGTAATAGTAGTAGTAGTCAATTCTACAATGTAATAGATTGTTAGTGGGAACGTTAGCAAATTGCATATATTTAATATGGACAAAATAACGAAAAGCAGATTATAGAAAACAATACACAAGTTTTTCAAGAGTGTTTTTTGCTTGTAACATGGTACTGCAGATATAGGGTTGTGGTTCCCTATACCAATTAGTATTCTTTTTGAAGAAAGGCATGGTTAAATAAGGATTTTGCCAAGAGAACCCTGATCTATAATTCATATAATCAGTAAATATAATTTCAAACTAACATTTAAGAATTTTTTTTAAACAGGGTGACGGCAGCTTGTAATTCAGTTCACTGGTCACTTTTTCTACTAGATATAGTCAAACAGAATATACTGAAATCAGAAAAATAAGCGTTTGTGTGAAAAAAATATCTTAGTCTCTTTACATTATTTGAGGGTTCAGTACTTTTATTGAGTGCAAAACATATATTATAAAAAAACTATTAAATTGATCATAATATTAATTTATATGCAGTGAATTAAAACATAATTTATGTTCCGTATTGGATTATAAGATGTAGTTTTAATTCAAAATTACATTGAAATGTTGATTTAAAACTTTTTTTCCCTTGGCTGTTTTAAATGTTATACACTTTATTTGAAGAAATAATAATAAATAAATAAATTTAACAGTTAAAATATTTATTTGTAAGTATTCTAAAATATTCAGTCATTCAAACGTAACTTAATGTATTACTACAAACATATGCACATTTAAAACAGTCTAAAAGAAGAAATGAAACATAATAATATTAATCTATACAAAACAATATTTCGTTGTTTTTATTCAATATGATAGAGAGATTACCAGGGTTTATTTTATTTATCATTTAAGACTAGTTAGTATATATGGGTTAATTTTGCATACTAGATATAAACAAACAAATCCTTCCGAGCAACTTAGAAACATATTAACAAATAAATTTTGTAGATACATAAGTTATCCTAAGCGCCAAAATAAATATACGTAGCAAGCTATAACAACCATACCCTACCAAAGGGTTGCCATTCGTGGTTCATTCGTGACCCATGTCGTCCTATATTGTAGAAGACCCAACAGGCATGCGGTAGTCAGTAAGTAAACTTAGGAGCTTCTGCACAGTGAATCGGTACCCAGCTATCTGCGCATGCTCACATGACTTATTTCAATGCTGTTTAGTTCAAGTTCAGGTTTATAATAGTTGGCGCAATATGGATGACGTTGGCGCATTTTTATTAATTTTACTTTTGAGAAAGATAAAGGTTGATTATATTGTTATCTTAATCGCTCAAGTTGGCCAACAATAATTCAATACAAAACATGTTTAGGCAAAAATAAAAACAAGACTTATTTTGATAAGAACTTAATTATTTTACTATTGGCAATCTCATAATTTAAATTTTTACAATTGTGCATAAGATAATTTTTAATATTTTCTCATTGAAATTTGTATTTTTCATCCTATTCCTAATGCACAAAAAAATAATTAAAAACTGCCAGTAGCATTGTTTTTATCTTATACATATTTTAAACTCATACACATAAACATTTTGGCTTGACGCATGATTTGAAAATTAATTCTTATTTAATACAAACTCATTTTATCATCTCTTTAATACAAACTTTTGTTAAAACCAATTGGGAAAGTATCTAAATTTTATTCATTAATTTATCATGCTTAGATTTAATTTATTTTTAAATTTAACATTATATACATTGTGTTAATATTTTACTGCATTCAAAAAATATATTTCAGTCATCATGATCTTTGTTTTGCTTTCAATTTATTTAAAAGCAATGTATTAGCTAGAAATTGAATTTAATAAATTTGCATAATGCTATGCACGCTTGACAGAGGAACTACAATTTAAATGCCATAGGAACTACACAAGAGTTCATCTTGTCATGTGATATGATTAAGTTAAAAAATATGAAATTATTTTTATGGTTTTGAACAGTTATAGAAAACAAATGTCCAACTTTTGATATATTTTCTTTGTCTTTATTCAATGAAGCAATTCTGTTAATGAACATTCACCTTTTTTTTTACTTTTAAGAATGTAAATACTAATTAACATTTCTACTTACCACATATTTTATTTGTGACTTTTTCTGTTGTATTACTCATTCTTTACATATTAACGTTACTTATTATGTATTACGTAAAACAGTTTCAAATACTTGTTGAATGCTTTTTAATGATTACAAAATTTTAAGTTATATGATTTTTTAATATCTGATATATGTCTGATTAGAAAAATTTCAAGAAATCATAATAGTTTATACAAATATAATGAGATTGGCAAAAATAATTATACTGACAATTTAACAAATTATCCACATTCATAATATAATTTTTTTCTTTTCTGTAGTCTTACATATTTTGCAATTAGTTTTCAGTTCATGAGTTTAAATTAGCTCTCCTCTATGATACTTTGTTGTAAAAATCCAAAAAAGGGAAATTGAATTGATAGTAAATTTTTAATTAATATGGTTCACAATTCAAAGTTGACAAAATAAAAATAACAACATAATATAAAATAATAAATGTGTGAAAACTGCTTTGAATTTTTATAGCCAAAAAACACTCAAATAAATACTGCTTATATTCTTTATAGCAGTATTTATCAAGTATTCATCTAGCTTTCCACCATTAAAACATTTTAGGCATTAAAATAACTAAAATAATATCTTCACAAAATATAATTGTGAATTATTTCAGAAATAAATTTGGCCAACATATATCTTGACCATTAGAAATATATACTATAAATATTTTACAAGGAAGAAAAGAAATACTTTATGAAAAAAGAAATAGTAAATTTCCCAGAATTAAGTCCAGTAAAATGAGAAACTAACTGAAAAAGAGCAAAGATATAAAAAAGTACTATAATAAATTGCTGATCGTTTAATAATATAGCTTTCACTACACTTTGTTCAGAATACTTATCTATAAAACAGACCAACTCCAAAGAAATTCAGAGTTGAATTTGATAATACTTTTCAATATACAGCCTTACAGTTAAACAGTTTACAAATCATAAATCCTATTATAATATTTTATATTTCCCATATTAATTGAATTAGTTTCATTTAGCTCTTTTTTTTTCTCAAAAAGATTTAGTCATGTGAAAATATATGAAATAAAATATTATTAATATTGTCATATGTATAAATAATATATATATTTCATTGAAGCAAATATTGAAAATATTTTATCCCATTCACTACTTGGGTCACTTTTCAAAACAATGATAAAATAATATTACAGATACAATTTTATACTACTGAAAAGAGAAAAATGATTTCTCATATTTTTCTTTTATAAATTAATATATTTCTCAGAATTATTTTCAAACAAATTATTTTCACCATCCTCTAATCTTTGAAAGTTATACACACAGAAGCTTATAGGCAATGTATAAAACTAGAATTTTTACTTACAATATTTTTCAAAGTTCTGAATTTTAATTTTTTAATGATATACTTGAGAAAATAAATTAGAAAAGTTCATAATTTATAAAGACAATTTTGGAATAAGTTACTGTTGGTTTGTTAAACTACATTTCAGCTATTTTGAATATATTATATAAACAAAACGCATCAGGTTTGCAAGATTAAACTTTTTACTTTCATAATTACATTGAACTTACTATACAAATTTGTAAATAATATTAAAATTTTACTTTTAAGAGGTAAAACTAAATGGTATTGAAGACTTAGATTTTAGATTTATATTACATTAAGTACTGCCTACATTAAGTTGTAAAACTTTACAGAAATCTGAGGAAATACAGCTGAGAACCTTGGAATAAATTACATTAAAACAACTGCGTACATTATTAATAAAGAGATTATTATTATATAGTTATCTCATAACTATATTATTATTATATAGTTATACAGTTATTATATAGTTATTATATAGTTATCATATATTTATACCGGAGAGATAACATATACAATCTCAAATAATAGGAAATTAAATAAAAACACCATACATACAATTACACATGAAATATAAACAATAATGCTATTATTATATAGAATATCTTGCTTACTTTAATACAACTCCTATTAATACTATATTAATTTTACTACTTATCTGAAATTTTTGGAACCTGAAGTAGCATTAGTCATTTTTTTAAAACTCTAAGACAAATAACGGGAAACAGCATATTTATTCCTCTTTTTTAGCATGAATGTAAAAAAAAACTGACCGTTCTTAAAAGATTTTACCATATTCCGCCTTTCAATCTGATCTATAAATAAAGTAATTAATAAAACTTTAAATAAATCTGCTGATCTCATCGACAAAACTTAGAAATCCGGAATTTAATCACCAGCTATATAAACACACAATTCATGGCGACAGTTTGGCTACTAATTTGACGTTGCCAATATGGTTACTATTATGATTAAGTTTGGCATTTGCTATGCCAAGCGTATCAAGGGTTGCCACAGCATCTTTCGGTGAAACGGTACCTGAAATAGATTTTCAAGTCCATGCGCATGCGCATTGAAGCAGAACAGGTAGAAAACGGCATAAAAATAAGGCAAAGTCCGCGAGCAAGCGCAGATAGCTGGGTGGACACTGGACACTGGACACTGGAATAATGCATTTTGGGGTACCTAGGGCCGGAGGCCCTTTATCCCCGATAGTAGACATTTATATGTGTTCAACATTACACTCATTATTGGCCGACATTTGAATAATAATTATGGAAAAGGGAGAGGAGAAGGAAAGAAGAGCACATATATAAAACAAGAAAAAATAAATCAAAGTATACATTTATAAAATAATATCAAATTTGCCCTAATTTTTTTTTTATTTATTTATTTTTTATTTTTTTTTTCCACTCTGAAAGAACTCTTAACAAAAGTCAAGACATTAATATAGAACAATGCACACAATTAAATATTAATACAAGAGGTTGGTTAAATAACAGAAAAAAGAGATAATAGAGTTTCAGAGGGTTTTAGTTATATATAAAATATAAATGTGTTTTTTTTTTTTTTTATGGGCAAAAAGATATTTACAATAAAAAGAGATAAAAAAAAGACACTCAAAACTGTGGGCGAATTCCCGTCAATATGGTTGAAGCTCTGGGACGACGCCTGTTTTCCCAGGGGTCATAGTCAGGGAGATTGAGAACTTCATCATTATTGACATTTCTTAGGTTAAAGAAAAATTTTGTTGATAGCTTTGCTATAAAGTCTCTAACGGGATCAATGTTCAGAGTATCGTGAATGATATCATTTCTAAGGTACCTAGGAGCATTAATAATACCCCGGAGAGTTTTATTTTGGATAGTTTGCAGTCTCTGGATCTGAGTGTTGGAAGCCGAACCCCAGACCGGGGCTGCGTAGAGAAGAATGGGTCTAAGTATCGTCTTATATAACAACACTTTGTTGTCCATTCCCATTTGATTGTGATACAGGAGGTGGGCGATCGTTTTTTTAACTTTATAGAATTTGGCAATGACATAATTCATATTAAAGAGCCAAGTTAACCTGCTATCTAATTTAACACCTAAGTATTTAACTTCCCTCTCGAAGTAAACCAATTGTCCACACACCGAGATCGGGGGAGGTGGAATCCTGTTAAAGCTAAAGAAAATAGCTTTAGTTTTAGCTGGATTGATCTTGATCCTCCACCTCTCAAACCAACGATCTAAAATGTTTACATGTCTTTGAAGGTATTTGTGCATGTATTTAGTGTTATTATTTTTAGCAAGAATTGCCGTGTCGTCCACAAACATGGCTAGTGTCGTGTTGTGATGATGATGAGGAGATAGCTGGGTACCGATTCACTGTGCAGAAGCTCCTAGAAAACTTACATGCACTTGCACGCCGACAATAAAGAGTATCTTATTTTATGAAAGTATTTTCATGTGCCTTAATTGTATTAACCTAAATACATTATAATATATATATATATATATATATATATATATATAATATATATATATATATATATATATATATAATTTTTATGGCAAATATCATCAGTGTTCTTCATACATCAAAGAAGCCTGAGATTTGAGAAAACAGTGATAGAAGTAAAATATATCATCGTCGCCGTATTACGGTAGTTCTCGGAGCACCTTACCCGGCAGGGCATATCTCCAGTTAGTAAGATAGATGGTTCTGAGAGGGAGCGGTTCATTCAGTTATGTATAAATATCAAGATGCCAGCTCAGAATGATAAATAAATGAGTATAAAGATAAATGTAATAAGTTAAATATATATACAATTTACACATAGGTTGAAAAATGATTAAATGAGAATAAATGTGGGTAAATATTGATTAAATACGAATAAAATAAGATTAAATGCGATTATATGAGAGTAAATAATAGAAAAAGTGGGAATAATAGCATTAAAAACGTAAGCAAGCTTGCACAGGAACGTAAATCGGATCCTGGCAGCGACCAATTGAATTTCTCTGGTTACAGTGGGAGGAGCCTAAGACACCTCATTAAAATCACAAAATTAAGCTAAGTTTTCTTGTTCTACTGTTTTGATTTTAAAATTTTTTATAAATTTACTGTAGAGTAATATTATGAAGGGGTGGAGCCTAATATTCAGCATACACAAAAATTTGGGGGGGGGGGGCGTAAAAGCCACAAATGTAAAAATTAAGGACGTCCATATGACGTGTGACGATCGGAGACGGAGGGAAAGTCCCGACGTTCCGAGATGAATTGGATGGATACACAATCTTATATAGCTTGAATATTAGTGTGTTTAAAGCACAAAAAAGCCGAATGACGTGTTAAATGAGTAGAAAAAATTGATTTAATAATTTAGAAGAGAGGCTCTCGGCCTGCGTCTGAACTCCGGATCTGCGAAATCGTAGTCCGGCAGTTCAGCAATTATTTCGTTTGGAATACTGTTTATTTTAGTGAAGAAATTATTGGAAATTTTAATAAAATGTTCCTTAAGAGTAGTTAAGTTAAGATCGCGACGAATGATATCATTACGAAGATAGCGCGGAGCTTTAACAATTCGCCTTAATATTTTATTTTGCGCTACTTCGAGAATTTTGATGTTTGAGGGAAATGCATAGGACCAGACTGGCGCGCCATAGCTCGCGCGTGGCAGTATTACTGTTTTGTAAAGAAGAGTCTTTAGCCGGACACTTAAATGCGGAGAGTAAATTAGATATCTTAAGTCATGAAGATTTTGGATCATGAGTTTTTCAATGTATTGAATATGTGGCTTCCAGGTAAGCCGGCGGTCGATGATGACGCCCAAGTATTTTACAGAGCTCTCCCAGTTAATAGGATCGTTGTAAAGATAAAGCCGTGGCGGAGTTTTATAGGAACGCGAAAAGTAGATTGCATGACATTTATTTGTATTAATTTTGATTTTCCATTTAGTAAGCCACGTTTCCAGAGCATCAAGATGATGTTGGATGTAAGCCGAAACAGAATTAATATGAGGAGCCTGTGTGTAGATGGCCGTGTCATCCGCGTATAGAGCAATACTTGTGAGATCAGATTTTGGAATATCATTAATGTACAAATTAAATAAAGTGGGGCCAAGGATAGATCCTTGCTGCACCCCCGCCGTAAAAGTAAAATATATCCAAACAGACAAATTATATGTATGTATATCAGTTCTAAAATTTTTCTGGTGAAAAAAAAAAAAAAAAAAGCATGCTCACAAAACATATTTTTTTTTTCTATGCTGTGACAGTCAAAAGAATTTATATGCAGCTAAAGTTTTATTTTTTGAAGTACTTTTTATCATAAAAACTAATTTCACATAATATACATAAAATTTAAATGTATGGTGTGTACCAAAAGTCAGATTTTGTTTGTCCTAAAATCAACCAGGTTTTAGCTGTAGAATGTATAACTAGATTTTGTTCATTTGTTCTAAAGTCAAGCAAGTTTTGTTATTAAATATACACTGAATCTCAGACATCCAGCAACCCTAAAATATTTTATTCAGGATGAAATTTCTTTGGAAATAAATTTACATATTTCCTGGTTTTTGATAAAGTGTATGCAGAGTATAAAACCTAATGCTTTTGTGGGACCAATTATTTTTTCCAAATGGGAGCCATATTTTTAGTTATACAGATTTTTATGTTAAACTTATATTTGATTTTCTTAAAGTGTGGTTTTTATTTAAAAATAAAAATTAAATAAAACTTTGGTTTATATAAAAAACAAAAAATCTCATGCATTTTCAGAAACCAGGAAACTTTCTAGATTATTTGTGAATAAATTGCATTCTCAATGGGATATTTAAGTGTTGCTGGGATACTTTGTATATTTGATAAAAAAAATTTGGTTGATTTTAGGACAAATAAACAAAATCTGGATATACATTTGACAACCAAATCTTGTTAAATTTACGTAATTTGGACAAAATTGGGATGTACGTTTTACATAC
>CM063502.1:84506085-84524108 GCA_032207245.1 Pardosa pseudoannulata | reverse complement strand
TTTGTACGTTTCTCTGCGTTTAATATCTATTTCTTTTCTAAGAATGAGTCAAATGGCGGTTTAATACTTTTCTTGTTGATTACATCTAAATTCTGTAACGTTCAAGAATTTCCGCATATTCATAAGTTTTAATATATTGTTTTGTTGCTTATATTCTTGTACAAATGCAAAGATTGAAAGCATTTAGTCAAAATTTACTAACTGGCTGCGAATTTCCAATGTTATAAATCTTGTAATATGGGTGTTGCTTGCAGCAGAACTCATAAAAATTTATAATTGTATTTAATATCGCATCGTGATTATAGTAAATATAATGCTATGTGATTGCTTTATTGATTATATTGTTATGATTGGATTTAGAAATATTTAACTGTTCTATTGTTGATTAATGAATAAAAATGAAAAAAATATAATAATGTATTATTTTAAATTTTCACCTTATACATATATATTTATAATGTGGCTATCAAAGTGTTTTAATTTGGAGAGTCCTGCTGTAATGTATTATATTTGCCTGAGACGACGCTAGGTATTATTTTCTTCAAGTGAATGATGTGCCGCCCCAAAATTGACTGATCATACTTTCATGTTTGTGCGGTTACATCGGGAGTTTAACTGCTTGTTTTTTGGATTAAATAAAAAGTTGACAGACAAACTGCTTCTGTTGAAATTAAAAGTCAAGCTACAAATTAAGTAAATGAGCACTACGTACAACAGGTTGATTTTTTATGCTGATTTTTCTTTTATTATTTGCTGAAAAAAAATTTTTTTTGTGGTAAAGCCTTACTAATTACTATTTACTTTAAATGTATTAAGGTTAAGTTTCTTACCTTAATATCCCACAACGGGATGCCTACTTTAATAAGTGAAAGGTGTTCAAAATGGAAGTTGAAGAATCTCCTCTAATTTCAAAGTTTGAAGGAGAGGGATTTTTCTCTTATTTTCGCACTTCTCTCCCATCAGCTAATTTCCCTCAAACCTGGCACATCTGGGATTAAAACCCTGCATTTTGATCACTAAGCTATATCGAGCCCCTTGAAGTTTAGTTTAGCTAACTGAAAAGTAATTTTTATGTAATTATGCTTATTTGTGTTGTAACTTTATAACTTTTTTCAAGTCTCATTTCACCATCTGTAAAATATGGCCTTCAGGGTGAATATCCTATCCCCCCCCCCTTGATATCCATTTTCGATCTATGCTTTTTTTAGAAGTATGTGTTTAACTTGGATCTCATAGCAAAATTGCGATAAAAAATTCTCAACAATATAAAAAATAAGACTCCCCAGCTTATGATAATTGATTTTATCGCCTCATTCAAGTGGGTTACCAAAAGAATTTGTGGTTTCCGTCATGTAATGATAATCCAAATCGGTGTCTCAATAGTACAGAAACTTCACGTTGGGTGATATATTTGTTCTCACTTTCCACCCAGTGAGATACTTCAAATTCCTGTGGTGATCTGTTATATTTATTGCTAAACGAATGCATTCACGTATTTTTTGAAGCCTTTTGTGTCCTTCATTCACAAATTAATAATAATTTTTAATTTCAGCTTTGATTTGGTTGTCTACATAGTTTACTGGAATTTACTGCAATCTTCAAGGAAGAATCTAAGTTTCGTTTCTTTAGTTAATAAAATTACAAAATACTGCACGAAAATTTGACAAAATCAGTTCTTTGGGCCCCCCCCCCAAAAAAAAAAAAATTGAATTGCAAAACATTCTAGCATATTTACAAATGATTTAATAATATATTAATCACTATAACAATTTTATGCCCACGTAAATTGGCGTTACTAAATCGTGTAATAAAATTTTTACCATCACCTTTTTACTCTTACCTTTGTTTAAAATGACATAGTCGACTGAAAACCTTAAAATCTAGACAGGTACAGAAAGTTTGCCCTTTGCAGAGGCGGACAGAATCCGTATATATAAATTTAAAAAATTACTAGTATATATTTTCCTTAGCATGTTTATAAATATGGCAATAATTTTCTAATCATTCTATATATTTATAATTAATAGAAAATATTTTCTTGCCGAAATGTAAATTCTCTGTTCAATCCAAGTAACATCAGTTTAATTAGAAAAATATCCAGTAAAATGTGCATAATAAATACAGCAATATGATTTTTATTTCTGTGTACAAGCATACTGGGGAAAGAACACCTGTTTCACACATATCGGTTAGTTAAATATGGGGTATTTCCAAGTGTTTTTTGCTCTAACATCTGCTTATTGATTTAACCATCACTTTTACCTCATGTACTCAGATAAGAGTATGTTAAAATGGCCCAAATTACCATCCACAGGTTGATAAAAAATTAATAAAATTTTCAGTATTAAATGTCAAGAAAGTTAAGAAAGTTTTATGCTATTTTAGGAAAATTAGTGAGCTGTGCTGTTCTACAATACTGTGTAAAGTAGTTTTTCAGTTTAAAATGTATCCTATTCTAAAAATGATTTCTGATTGTTTTGCAGAAGGGTTTAATTAAATAACAATTACAATTCCTCTAACGCAACAATTGGAAAACTTTTTCTAAGTGTTTCTTCTTCTGTTCGATGATATAACGAACACTTTCTTTGCATGTATTTTGTTGGATAGAGTGGGTTAAAAATGTCACTTTCTCGTTCACAGGTTGAAGAAAAAAAATATAAACGTCCAGTTTTAAATGTTAAGAGAATTTTATACTTTTAGGGAATATTAGTGATATTCTACGGTGCAATATAAACTCCCTTTCCATTTTAAAATATTCCTTATTCTAAGAATGATATGTTATTGGTTTATCTAAGTTGTTAATTAAATCGCAATTACTGCAATTCCATTAACGCAACGATTGGGAAACTTTTATTGAAAGGCAACTCAATTACTTATTTCTTAATAACTCATTCATCCCTCCGTGTCGATGAACTGCACAAAAATATAATTTACGCTCTGTAAATTCTTTTGAGACTAATGATGAAGCGATTTTTAGACTCTTTTTTCGTCTCTTTAGCAATAGACTCGGAGGCTAATTAAGAGTGTCTCGATATGGAGACTAAAGTACTCTGACGTTGGAGCTTCTATACACTGTAATTCCTCTGGTACAGAAAGGGGTGTTTTGTAATTTGAGTTCATCATGTCTGATATGACGTTCGGAATCTATAAGAGATGGTATGCTTATATATGTGTGTGTATGTTTGTATATGCATTCATACGAAAAGGCTTCGTGCGGTTTTAATGTCTACAAAAAATAATCAAAGTATAAACATAGTTTTTATTTCTTTTACTTTTCTACATTGTCACCATCCAGACTTATACATTTCTCCTAGCGTTCCTTGACCTTTTGATGGACGTCATTGTATTATGATAATACGAGCACTTCTCTTCTCCATACTGAGAGTTATTTCAATCTACGGCTTTCTGAAATAAATAAATCAGCATAATTAACAATAATATCTATAATCTAAAACATTAGGATAAATTGATTTGTAGAATAGATTTTATCCAGATATTTCTTTTCTAACTTCTTAGTAATAATATATATATATATATATATATATATATATATATATATATATATATATATATATATATATATATATATATATATATATATATATATATATATATATGTGTGTGTGTGTGTGTGTGTGTGTGTGTATGTGTGTGTTTGTGTAATATGGGCGAGACTAGTTCAAAAGAACAACACATTTTATTTCTGGTGAGATACATGAAATCCATACAACAGGCAAGCACTTTTACAACATCGTGCACATAGACAATGTGATCCTGCACACACACACACACACTTTTCAAGTAGGGATTTCTCAGGTAAAAAGACTACGAATAATCGTTAAGCCCAATTGATCACGTGATAAAAAATACCCATATTTAAAGAGAACGTGATAACTATTGGCTAAAGTAGTACAGACAGAGGCGGAATTAAATCTATAGCATATCTGGAGGGAAAAAATCAGAGTTACCGCGCAAACCCCCAACGTACTTTATGAACAAAAGTTATTAAATTAATATTAAAATATGTAAATAAGGGATTTTAATATTACATATATATATGTATATATATATATATATATATATATATTTATACATACATACATACATATATACACACACACACAGTGAAAATTCAGTTATACCAAGACCAGGGGAGAGGGATAATTTTTTATATATGTGAATACATTGTATATGTTAATAGTAGTCGTATCTGCGTATGGAAATATAAAAACACTATTGCGATGTTTTTCTTTCGATGTTTTTTATGCATAAATATTTTTTGTTCATTATATATATATATATATATATATATATATATATATATATATGTTTGTGTTTGTGTACTATGCATGTGTGTTTGACCAAGTGGTATCATGAAGTTCTGTATATAAGTGATATGTAATGCTCAAAGGTTTTAACAAGAAGATCTGATAAATAATATATACATATTAATTTAGATTATGTACGTAACATACTGAAATAATTCAACTACATCTTCTCAATCTCTTTATACATATTATAACAATAAATCCGGGCCGTTAAGGGATAATATCTCATTTAAATACTTGTTTTCATATCTAATCATTTATGTGTAAAATAATTTCTCAGTTAATAAAGAGCTGCATTAAATACTTTAAAATAGCTGATTAAATCTTTCATTTCAGTATAATAGGCACTCGTTAGACCCTTGTTTTTAGTTTTGTACGCATTTGTTGTCTTTAATTGTCTAATAACTGCCATAGATATAATCTGTTCTTTTTTCATTCTATGATTACTTGCGAGTATTTAACCTTTTGAAAGGGGCTCTCTGAAGAAATAATGCATTTGCGGGCCATATGCTGTCCCAGCCCCTCTAAAAAGAACATATGACTAGGAATTAGGAGCAATATTTCCCCTTTAATCTGTATACAACGTTTTCGATAGTTTCCATTCTTTTTAAATGTTAGTAGTTTGTATATTGTACATTCAGACGTAGTTTATGAATTCTTTATGACATTGAGTTAACGCGCAAATAAATATTAGGGGTAAACTTCCTTTCATCTCAAGTTTGGATATTGCTGCTGTTAATGCAAAATGTCTTATTTAAAATTTGTGTAATTTACATTAGAACATAAAATGGAATTATTTTTGTTTGTTGCTATCACGTTTATATATTTCCTCTAATGCAAAACGCATGACATTTTTGTAACAATTGCAGACTACAGATTACCACATTTAGTGTACATAAAATAAAAATGGAAATTTTTATATATATGACTCTTTGCACGAACATAAGCAATATGATATAGTAGCATACAAGGATTGACTGTCATACTCGCTTATTGAAGAAATTTAACTTCGAAAGGATTTCATTATGAAATTACATTTCCGTAATACTGACACAATTCTAGTTCTCGAGTGAACGTGTTTTAGCACTACTAGAGCAAGACGTACGTTACTATGCTGCGAAAGGTTACTGCAGGTTGAACGCTGAGGCATGGGGGGTGAAATCGAAAGGTGTTACACATATGATAAGGTATTGTTTATGACGTTATTTCACAGTAAGCGATAACAGTATCTACAGGATTCACCCTGACGATATTGTCACGAGAGGATTGCACTTGTGGACGAAAGCGAGCAATCCAAACAAAACCGGAGCTGCATTTGCGGTAGGTCAAAAAGGTCAGTATCAGAGAACTGTTTCCTGTGTGTCTTTACCACAGGAAGCAACCCATAAAGGAGTGTCAGTGGCCTTAAAATCGCGCATGCGTTCCTCGGCACATCATCCCGAGATATCATTTTCAACAAGGGGAGGAATTTTCAAGTGTCATCCCCCCTTCATTGCAAGGATTTTTCATCGCTCGTCCGCTTTTTTTATTCTTTTTTTAGCCTGCATTTCAGCTCCTAATTTATCATGCTGAATTTCTTCTAATTTGGTTTCCCACGGCAAACACTTATTATGTAGTACTTAGTATCTGCAAAATTAATCTCGCTTTAATATTTTAACAGAGAGATAAACCGACTGACAGCTGTCATATTTTTTCTCCTCTATGAATGCATTCATTCAGCACTGTAGAAATGATTTGAAATAATTTTGATTTCTAACATTTTTTTTTCAACGTCCAGCTTAATATTATTGGTTTTTTTCTGTGCTGTTCTAAAAGAAAGAGAAATTATAACCTATTTTTACGCACATCCTCAAGTATTATTCGGCATATTTTTAATAGAGAATTTGTAGGAGAAAGTAATATACCAGTCACTTATTTCTGCTAATAGGGAAAATTGCTCTAAATAGTTCCTGAACTTTCGCACACGACATTTTTTATCATCATACTCAGTTTGATAAATTAATTTATGAGGAAGTTTCCCATTTTTTACTATAGGTTAATTTTTACGAAGAATATAACCTTTTGTAAGCACTTCTCGATTAAGGAGGGAAAAGAAATAGAATAATTGAGATTACATCTAAGTTTTTATTCTTGTTTTGTTCATTGCTTAGGTTTTTTAAATGGGAAATCTTGAAATGGAATTTTAAAATAATATTTAATACAGGAGATCCGCAGACAGTAGTATAAAGACAATGTGACACAAAACTTTCAAATGCAAAATGAAAATACAAAATATAAAACTAATAGCAGTATATTATGTATTGAGATTTTTGGTTATGTTTCATTAAATTCTTCTAATTTCAATCTTCTTAACTTTCGAATATGATCATTGTAGGTTAATATATTTGTAAAAATGTCTCTAATGATACATAAAAGGTAGATTTACTAATTTAACTACAGTTTAATTTCTATTTTGTGAACCTTTTCTTGGAACCAAGAACATTTGGTAATTTTCTTCGTAATATAACTTCCAAATAGCGAAATGCAATCTCTATTTAATGATCTTTTACCAGTGGTCTAATATTTGTTTCCTATTTTTCAAAATGTTCCGGAACGTTTCAAACTTATTTTTTCTTTGAACACAAAGATATCCAATGACCTTGAACCTAAAATTTTTTTTAAACTTGAAATACAGTGTAGCTATATTCGTGTTTTTTCGCATTGGTTTCCTTTTGATGTGTAAAAAAAATAAAATAAATAGATACTAATGCATACAAAAAGTGTGATGAATTACTTTTTTTTAACGATATTTAGTATTTAGGAACTTAAAATCTTTTTCTGTGTATTTTAAAATGTGAATATCTATTTAACAAATTTTCTATATAAAACGAATTATTTAAGGATTTAGCAACTTTGTTAAATACATTTCCTACTGTATTTTTAATACTGTGAAAAAATAACTCTCTTCTTCTTCTCTGACTTTAGAATCTGGGATAGGCCAAAACCTGCTGTATAATCTTTTTCCACTGTCATAATCAGACGGTACTGTTTCTAGTCTTCTTTCTCCAATTGGATATCCTCCTGCCTTGTAGATCATTCAAAAATTGTGCAACAATCTTCTTTTAGATCTATTTCACAATAGCTTATAGTATAATAAATTTGTCGCTCGACTAAAAGCTTGCTTCTTAGTGTGACCGAGTCAAAATAGCTTTTGTACCCTTATAAAAATCTTACTATATCTTTATATTTTGTGATCGCTTCTATTTCCTTATTAATTTTCTTATTCTCCATATATTACGTCTACCTGAATTGGTTCATATATCTTTTTCAATATTTTATGTTAAAATATTTTAAAATTATTAATTTTTTTTGCATAAAGGACAAAGTCTCGCAGGCCATATATCACCACAGGCCGAATAAATGTTTTACATATCTTTGATTTGATTAATTTAGGAATTAGTTTATTTCTTAACAGATGTCAATGAAAAATGAAAATGTGTCATTGTGAGATGTCAATGAAATAGTTCCTTATTAGTTTTCTTATTCTCCATACATTACGTCTACTTGAACTGGTCCGTATATCTTTCTCAATATTTTACGTTAAAATATTTTAAACTTATTAATATTTTTTGTATAAAGGACAAAGTCTCGCAGGCCATATATCACCACAGGCCGAATAATTGTCTTGTATATCTTTTATTTGATTAATTTAGGAATTAGTTTATTCCTTAACAGATATCAATGAAAAAGTGTCCATAACAATACAGAAAAGGTAATCTACCATTTTTTAAACTATTTCCTACACCCATGATTGAAGTCTCGATTCCTAAAATAACCAATTGAATCTCCGTCAAGTGGCACTCGGCTTCCCCTTCAGCTGCGCCGATCGCTTTAAAGCGATAAGTGTGGCGTTTAAGAAAATATTTCCATTTCTGATTAGAGTGTCTGTCAGCGCGACAGATTTCGAGCTTATCGCAGATGGCTTTTTAGCCCCATCAGATAATCCTCGGCTCTAAGCCGAAGACAGGCTAGGCTCTATGTAGGTGTGATGGCGAGCGCTCGTATTACAGGCTCCATTCGCTTTTTGGTTGGTGTGGCCAGCGAAAGTATTTTTGGCGGACGACGGGGGAGAAAATCGTCTGCCTGCCTGCCTGCCTACTCCGGTACGTGAAAAATCTACTGAGTGATGGTTTCTGTAAACACCGATTCGAGGAGGACATTTCCCCCTTTCTCGCTGAAAAGGAGGCTCTATTTCCAATTTTGTTTCCCTTAAACGTTCATTTTTTTTGCTTAGTTCCGCTGGGATAAACAGCAGAAAACAAAACTAAGGAACAGAAAGACTGCGCTTTCAACAATTATTACACTCCACCAGCTTTTAGTTAGCTTTATTTTCTCATAGATATGTGTGAAGACAATATTGCATTAGTACACGATGGGTACTCGATATTCTCACCCACTCAGTGCAACCTCAGTGAGAGAAATTGCATCTTTAATATACCCAATATATATGGAAAACAGATACGCCTTAGTGGAACAAGATTTTTAAACTGTTCAAATGTGCAAATCCCCTATCCCCTATATAATAATAGCTTAAGTTATCTGTCCGTCTGTCCTCAAATGTATGAAGTGGTTGGATCTGGATTGGATAGAGGCATCCGTATTGGATTCTTGATGAATTAGGGTTAGCAACGTTCGAAATCCACCCTTTCCCCCTTTTCTAGCATTTAATGCTATTTTTTTTCAACCCCTATTAACCCCGGTTAAGAGCAGGCGATTACATTTATCAATTTGTCACATAATAAATAGGTAAAAATAGCATTTTTTCTAGCATTATGACGTCATTCCTTTAACCATCTCATTTAATCATTTCTTATTTTAAAGTATTTAAATATCGTCTGCATTATTTTCATACGTTTTATCACTGAACTTAGATATATATAACATAAATAATTGTATTTTTATATTTGGCTTAAATAATAGATTAGGTATACATGAGATAATTTTAAATTTAATCATAGATTATTTTTTGTTGCAATGAAAACTTTATCACTATTAACAAATTCTATCTACCTCCAGGGTGTAGTGGAAATGATAGTTTCATTCCTTTACTTCCATTAATTACTGCGCCAAAAAAATTTGGAAGAACTTAGCGATAATTTCGATTTAGTTCAGAAAAAATTGAATTATCTTTCGAAATGAATTCAACGTGATTCTAAACTGTATTCACGGCATCGGGAGACTTGAGAGGAGTATAAAGATATACCAGTTATTTATACCAGATAATTCTCAACTATAAAACAAATAATTTTTTTACCTGCCTCATAGTGTACTTTACAAATCAGGAAAATTAAAAAATTTAATGATCCCGTCATATCACGGGGTATGTGCTAGTCTAATTATAGTCGTGCATTTCTTAACTCTTTATAGAACAAAAGAAAAAAAATGTGTATTAGAAACCTATCTCAATTCTACAAACAGTTCATATTAGCTTTTTAAAAGGTAATTCATGGGTTAATTTTTTTTATACATAACACGTTTTTTAATTACACGGAAAACCTTCTAACTAAAAAAAATCAAAAGGCAAAAATTTGTGAATTATGGCATGAGATTTTTCTATTCTAACTGAAAGAGTGGTAAAATTATTAGCTCCATCCAAATAGGAGAATTGTGTTAATGTATACATAAAATTATATTTTTTACTTATATAAAAGTAAAAAATAATGAATTCCTATATGGATACTGCCTCCGGTGGATTAAAGTTTAGCACATTTCTGAGAAATGTCGTGAAATTGCGATATTTTTTGGGCATTTAAAAAAAATCTTCAGTGAAAATCAGGAAAACATCAGGGCACTTTTTTTCCTGTATTTTGTGGCCACCATAGTTTCTATTTGATTTTTGTCACTTCACCATTAATAATTTTTTGAAATACCACTTATAACCATGTTAAATTTTAATATAAGTATAAAATTTTTCGCTTAAATGCACTGTCTGTTTTATTTAATTTATAGCTTTTAGAACCTCTAGACATTAGAACCTCTTATGATGCTCCTTGAATTTTATATGATAAGATGTCGTTGCACAATTTTTTATCTATGTATCCTAGGTTACATTTTAAGTATAATGATTCACAAATATTTTGTTTTGATTTTTTTTTTCTTAAGAAGATTTTGCATTGTATTAAAATTACGGTATTGCATAAAAATATTAACATATGAAATCATCTTTTAAAAAGCTAATGTGAACTATTTGTAGAATTAAAAAAGTTCCTAGTACAGATATATTTTGTTCTACAAAAAGTTAAAAAAAACTCACGATTGCATTTAGATTTGCACAATAGGAAAGTTTAAAAATCATCTTTGAATAAATATCCTTTCGTATCTGAATTTAAAAAAATGGTGTTACGCGTAAAAAGTGAACGTGTAGAATAAATTTTAAAAGGCTAATACAGGATATACTTTTTGTAAGATAAAAGAATTCCACAATATTATTTATATAAAAAGAATTTTTAAACAGAAATGTTAGTTGTTCCATAAAGATTGCACTATATGTTTAAAAAAAAAATTTTAATCTATTATAGAGCATGCATAAGGTGTTTTGTAAGTCGTATTAAAAGAAATCTCAATGTGCACATATTTACTCAATTAGAAATTTAAAATTCTTCTTTGAATAAACATTTCCCATTTAATTAAAAACATTTAGCCCATGAAATATCTTTTAAGAAGCTAATATGAATTTTTGTAGAAATTAAAAAGAAATGTTTTCTAGTACTAGACCTATATTTATTCATTTTCTCATAAAAGGTTAAGAAATGTACGATTGTTGCTTATACTTGCACAGTTTGGAAGGTATAAAATTAAGGAAACATTATTTTTCATCTGAATTTAAAAAACATTTCCCATTTAATTAAAAACATTTAGCCCATGAAATATCTTTTAAGAAGCTAATATGAATTTTTGTAGAAATTAAAAAGAAATGTTTTCTAGTACTAGACCTATATTTATTCATTTTCTCATAAAAGGTTAAGACATGCACGATTGTGCTTATACTTGCACAGTTTGGAAGGTAAAATAATATCTCAAAGGAAACATTATTTTCCATCTGAATTTAAAAAACATTTCCCATTTAATTAAAAATTTAGTTATAAAATATCTTTTAAGAAGCTAATATAAACTATTTGTAAAGTTAAAAAGAAATGTTTTCTAGTACTAGACCTATATTTATTCATTTTCTCATAAAAGGTTAAGACATGCACGATTGTGCTTATACTTGCACAGTTTGGAAGGTAAAATAATATCTCAAAGGAAACATTATTTTCCATCTGAATTTAAGAAACATTTCCCATTTAATTAAAAAAATTTAGTTATAAAATATCTTTTAAGAAGCTAATATAAACTATTTGTAAAGTTAAAAAAAAGTTTTTTAGTACTAGTAGTATAATTATTCATTTTCTCATAAAAGGTTAAGATGTGCACGATTGTGCTTATACTTCCACAGTTTGGAAGGTAAAATAAATCTCAAAGGAAACATTATTTTCCATCTGAATTTAAGAAACATTTCCCATTTAATTAAAAAAATTTAGTTATAAAATATCTTTTAAGAAGCTAATATAAACTATTTGTAAAGTTAAAAAAAAGTTTTTTAGTACTAGTAGTATAATTATTCATTTTCTCATAAAAGGTTAAGGAATTTACGATTGTTCGTATACTTGCACAGTTTGGAAGGTAAACAAAAATCTCCAAGGAAACATTATTTTCCATCTGAATTTAAAAAATATTTCCCATTTAATTAAAAAAAATTTAGACTGTGACATATCTTTTAAGAAGCTAATATAAACTATTTGTAAAGTTAAAAAAAAGTTTTTTAGTACTAGTAGTATAATTATTCATTTTCTCATAAAAGGTTAAGATGTGCACGATTGTGCTTATACTTCCACAGTTTGGAAGGTAAATTAAAATATCCAAGGAAACATTATTTTCCACCTGAATGTAAAAAATATATGGTGTTATGTGTAAAAAGTTAATCTAAAAAATGTTTTTATAAGGCTAATAAGGCGATTGTACTTCCACAGTTTGGAAGGTAAATTAAAATATCCAAGGAAACATTATTTTCCACCTGAATGTAAAAAATATATGGTGTTATGTGTAATAAAAAGTTAATCTAAAAAATGTTTTTATAAGGCTAATACGAGATATAAGTATTTGACCCATTTCTTGCCTTGTTTCGCCCTATAAAAGGTTAGAAAATACACGATTCGAAACAAATATTTTGCAGTTTTTGTTCCTCTGCGCCATCAAGAATTGTATTATAATGGATTCTATAAAAACTTAATTTTAATCTCATTATAGACCGCACATAAGGCGCGATTATTTATCAAAGCCGCAGTGTCCCCAATAACAATAATTATATTTTGGCTCAAAGCGGAAACACGCTTTAGAATGACTGAGCAAAGGCCTCGTTCATATAATTCGGGTACTCATCTAATCATTTCTGTCTCACTTTATAGCTCAGAAGTAAGTAGATTAGTGTTCGTCATATATTTAATGCTTTATTTTAAAAATGGGCTTTCAGTTCAGTTACTTTTAAATGTAAAATACAGAAAAAAATCATGACGTTTGGAGCTTTAAAAACATTTCACTAAATTTGAAAAGAAACTGCAAAAAGTATAGACGAATTAATTTTTTTTAATACATTTTTCAAAATCCCAACAATAAACACTATTTTGAACAAAGCGAAATTTGACTAATTTGCATAAATCCTCCTTTCTCAGTTTCCAATATAAATCTACTTTTCACGAAAATAAGTATGAGCTTGAAATCTAAATTTCATGAATTTCTATCAGTTCGCATGACTTTTAAATTTGTTAAGAGTCAAATATATGCAGAATCTCTATTTATTTATACTTTTCGTATTAATCACAATTGTATATTCAGTTATATAAAGTTTGATTATTAAATTTAATTTATTTATTGCTATTCGAAGTTTTCCTGTGCTTCATTGTTGTATTCACGCACACACACCATATATATATATATATATATATATATATATATATATATATATATATATATATATATATATATATATATATATATATATATATATATATATATATATATATATATATATATATATATATATATATATATATATATATATATAGCATTAATCATAAAGATATTTTTCTCTTTCGGTAACACTGTTTTTTCATTTTGCTAATTTGACAATTACTCGATGTTTTTATTTAAAAAAGTAACTCTTTCGTCTCACATGATTATTATAATGGTAAATTAGTAATTCCAGAATATTTTTCTAATCCTAATTCATCATTTGTATAACTTAAAGGAAAATGCAGTATCCAAATATGATGATTTTTTTTCTTCAATTATTATTATTATTACTTTCAGTTTTCTTGTGTTTAATCGCTATTTTCATTTGTACATCTAATATCTACCATAAATTATAAAGGTACTAGTTCTTATTTGCTGATAGTATATTCTTTATTTTAATAATTTGTCAATTCCACTATGTTCTTATTTAAAATATTAAAAACCTTTCGATCCATATGATTATTACATTTGTAAGGTGTTAATATAAGAGTATTTTACTAATCTTTATCTAATATTTTACTAATCCTAATTTATCATTTGTATAACGTAAAGGAAAATGCAGTATCCAGATATGACGATTTTTTTTCTTCAATTATTGCTATTATTACTTTCAGTTTTCTTGTGTTTAATCGCTATTTTCATATGTATATCTAATATCTACCATAAATTATAAAGCTACTAGTTCTCATTCGCTGATAGTATATTCTTTATTTTAATAATTTGTCAGTTCCACTATGTTTTTATTTAAAATATTAAAATACTTTCGCTCCGTATGATTATTACATTTGTAAGGTGTTAATATAAGAGTATTTTACTAATCTTTATTTATCCCTTGTATAAATAACATAAAGGAAAATGCCTTTGAAAATCGGGAAAACTAAATGAGATTGCTCAATTCCTGTTTTTCTATTCGCAACAGAAATTACTAATTGAGGAAGTTATGCGGATTATCAATTGTTTATGAACTTATTAGAATAGCCAAACTGTAATAATAAGGCCACTATTTTTTATTCATTCCTACAAGGTCGTTACGTAGTAGGGCAGAAAGAATGGCAATCATCAGATAGTATTTAGAGATTTAGGGACACATACGCGATTTCATTATCGATTTCATCGATTAGGAATGTTTGGGATCGTTGTATGGATGTCACGTTGGAAAGAAAATTTGGTTCGGGGAAATGATCAAGTCTGAATGCTTGTTATCATACTCAGCTAACAAAGGGACGAAATTGGCATATCAAAAATTTGTCCTTTTCTTAGTTATGTGGAATTGAGGAAAAAATGATTGTTTTTTTAACCTAACAATGTAAATGTGTAATGTTTCTAAGCTTTTACGGTAATTTTAATAAATGAATATAGTAATTAATCTAGTATTTCTATCATAAGCTCCCTTTATGAATTCAAATTTTTCCAAGGTGCTATATGTAGAATTCAAACAAGTGCTCTTCACTAAACAGTCATTTTTTTTTGTGTAGGTCAGGTAAAAAATAAAGAGAATTTTAGATGGCATATAAATTTAGTGAACTAATTTTAATAAATAACTAATGTTGAGAATAATTTTTAATAAATAACAATGAACGGCATGGTGATTGCTACATATTTTCTGAAATTGTGGAATTAAACTGAACCTTAATATCTATAATATTTCCTCATTCATTTTCGGGTGATACTTTCGGGAGATTTGATGACAGTAACTGCCGAAAACCAAGTTCCACATAAAATGAGGCATGACACATGGAATTAAAATGTATTCATAATTTGCTGACAGTTAACTCAACGCTGTTAAATTTTATTTTTACTAAACAAAAATTTTCGGTGAATTTATTAACTAATTCAACAGCAATTGTCAAGCTTTTTCAATTTTCAGCGACATTGTGGTATCATGATTTTCAAGACGCACCATGAAGAGATTCCATTAAACAGTAAACTCTAAAATGCTAAATTGTAAATTTTTGTATTTATAAGGGAAAATAAACACAAAGCATTTTAATAAAGTAAAAATTTAGGGATCAAATTTTAATGAGTAATAATCAAAGGGATGGATGAACCTGTTGACTAATACATATTTTCTGAAACTGTAGAATTAGGCTGAATGCAGCTACCATAATTTCTATAATATTTCCTGACTGATTTATGTGCAATTCTTCGATTTGATGATAGCAACTTCCCAAAAGCAAACTCCACATAAAATGAGACATGGTAAATAGAATTAAAAGATATTGATAGTTTACTGACCACAGGGCCTGACAAACATTCCGTTTATTCGTGCCTAAGCACGGGTTAAAAAATCGATTAGTCTTAAATTACCGAAATTAAATTAAAAAAAAAACTGAATTAAATAGAACATATGGCTTCTGAATTAAATACAACATTATCTGAAAAAATTCTGAAAAAACAATAAAACAATCTTCTTTTATGTATTGGAGATCACAAAACGTTCAAGGAACTACTTCAGTAAATTTTGCTAATTATTAAGATTTAGAAACAATTTTAACTGACAGATATAAATAACCAGGTGCTTTGTGGTGAAATATCAGTAGTGTTTTCCCTGTTAGAAAAAGTAGAGTAAAGGCTTTCTGAATAAATAGAACATTATCTGAAAAATTTCTGAAAAAATAATAAAACAATCTTGTTTTATGTATTGGAGGTCGCAAAACGTTCAAGGAATTACTTCAGTAAATTTTGCTAATTATTAAGATTTACAAACAATTTTAACTGATGGATATAAATAACCAGGTGCTTTATGGTGAAATATCAGTAGTGTTTTCCATGTTGGAAAAAATTACCGCCTTTGAAGTTTTGAAATTGATAACAAAAATAAGTTTTTCTCCAAACCTGAGCTCTATTCTAAGAATTTTACCAACTTTTCCAATTAGTGTTGCATCCGAGAAACGTAGTTTTTCCAAACTTAAAATAACCTAGAACTATTTTCGAGCATTAGCATCTCAAACAAGGTTGTCAGATCTCGGTACTTTAGAAAATGAGCTTGTACTCAATAACAGTTTAGACGTTTTTGAATAATTAGAGAGTTCTTTGAATTGAAAGTTCGCTAAAGAAAAAAAAAAAGTTGTTTGAATTATATTGCGTTATACGTTTTTTTTTAAATAAATTATTTTAAGAAATCATAAATAATTTTGTCAGTTACTAACTAATTCAACTAACTAACACTCTTGGTTTTTGGATGTCAGCTAAATTATGTTAAAACGATCATATACATTTTTTTAGAACGTTTTCAGTGTAGTTCTATAAGGGTGCAATGTTTTATTTCTGCACATAGCAGTTCAAAGGCAAGGCTAAATCCGACCCTGTGGATAGTTAGTTCCCTGCTGCTAAATCTAAATTTTATTGAATTGTAATAAAATAATTCACCCACAATTTTTTTTTCTTCAGTAGTAAATCCAGAGGAAACTGTAGTATTAAATGGATCTTGAATATGTGCATATTTATCACTATCATCATTTTGGGAGTACTTCTTAAACACAATAAGCTGAGATAAGTGTTCATCAGAAATGGTTTCACGTCTCTAGTGAAATCAATTTCAATCTTGATTAATCTTTTTTTTTAAATTATACTTTTATTTATTTTTTATTTAAATGACGTATTATAAAAGTTATTATTGAAATTATAACGCTGTTGTCTTTTGGACGTTCGCTAATTTATGTAAGGAAGACCAAACACTATTCTTTTAGAATACTTACAATGTAGTTTGATAAGAGCGAACTTTTTTTTACATTTGCACTAAACGGTTCAAAGACTAAATCCGACCTTGTGGAGAATTGTTTCTTAGCTGCTAATTTTTTTTAGAATTAGATATTTAGAATCGAATTTTTAAAAAAAAAAACCCAACTCACTCAAATTCTTTCCTTTCTGTGATTCCAGTGGAAGAAGTGGTATTAAATGGGTCTTGTATGTATACATATTTATCACTGTCATCATTTTAGGAGTATTTATTAAACACAATAAGCTGTGATTAGTGTTCATCAGAAATGGTTTCACGTCTCTAGAGAAATCAATTTCAATCTTGATTAATCTCTTTTTTTTTTTAAGTATATTTTTGTATATTGTTTATTTAAATGACTTATTATAAGAAATAAAATTATAACGCTGTTGTCTTTTGGACGTTCGCTAATTTATGCAAGGAAGGCCAAATACCATTTTTTAGAATACTCACATTGTAGTTTGATAGGAGCGATTTTTTTTTTTTTTTTTTTTTTAACTTTTGCACTAAACAGTTCAAAGACTAAATCCGACCTTGTGGAGAATTGTTTCCAAGCTGCTAATTTTTTTTAGAATTAGATATTTAGAATCGAATTTTCAAAAAAAACAACTCACTCAAATTCTTTCCTTTCTGTGATTCCAGCGGGAGAAGTGGTATTAAATGGATCTTGTATGTATACATATTTATCACTATCATCATTTTAGGAGTATTTATTAAACACAATAAGCTGTGATTAGTGTTCATCAGAAATGGTTTCACGTCAGAAATCAATTTCAATCTTGATTAATCTTTTTTATAAATTATACTTTTGTTTATTGTTTGTTTAAATGACCTATTATAAGAAATAAAATTATAACGCTGTTGTTTTTTGGACGTTCGCTAATTTATGT
>CM063502.1:84433585-84501085 GCA_032207245.1 Pardosa pseudoannulata | reverse complement strand
TGATAAAAGTATTAGCTTCCTATTTTATAAGAAAAGGCAATCAGCAAACTAAAAACATTTTTTCTAATCCACGCATAATGCAGATCCCACTAGCCAAAATCGATACTATAATGATTATTTTGAAATGGTTTAAAATCAAAATTATTTAACATTAAACATTAACTTTAAAATTAAAATTATTAACATTGATAAAATGAAATTTTATCTGTGTAGTGGAAATATGAAAGTGTTTTGCTTTAAATGTATCTTAGTAAGACTGTTAAAGAAATTAACTTTGAATTTAAGTCATTATTAATAATTTTTCTTCCTTTAAGATTTGATCATCAAATAATTTGAAATGTCAATTAAGTTTATAAAATTACTAGCCTCCTATTTTATAAGAAATGGCAATCAGCAAATTAGAGCATTTTTTCTAATCCACGTGTAATACAGATCCTACTAGCCAAAATCGATGCTATAATGATTATTTTGAAATGCTTTAAAATTAAAGTTATTTAATATTTGCAAGGGATGGAGGAAATTTCATGCAATAATGAATAAAACAGGCTTGCAATTTCGTCACTTTTCTCACTTTCAGTCACTTTTTTTACAATTGATCACTTTTAGTCACTTTTTTAAGTAAACAGTCACTTTTAGTCACTTTTTCATGGTGTATCACAGCAAAAGTCTTGTTGAAAAAAGAAAATCTGAATTAATAACAAAATATTTTAATTAAAGACCAAAAATGTGATGCTCTAATCTTATTTTTCTTATTAAAATGTAATTAGTCATATGTTCCAGAATTTATTGATTTTTAAAAGTCGCAAAGTTCCTGAAATTTACATTTGTACTGCAACGTACATTTAATACATTAAAGTAATTTACGTCAAAGCACACATTTCTCTTTTTCTTTTTCTTCACAATTTTTGTTTAGATATTCTAATCTAGTTATGTACATATTTCAAAACATCTTTAATATATTCAGAAAATCGTGATTATAAAATTAATGTATTGTATGTATTCAAATCTAATTTATAAATTTTCTTGAATAAAAAGCAATGTTGAGTTGTGTTAAACAAAATTTTTAATTTTTTTTTTGTATTTGACTCTAAAATTATGTTTGCATGAGTCATTTGATTTAGAGTTAAATAGAAAAATCTTAACAATAGCATGTGTAATCAAGAGGAGAAAAATATAGCTTTTTTTTCAATGTTTAGTCACTTTTTATTCACTTATTCTGTATTATTTGTTACATTTCTCACCTTTTTGAAAGTACCTCAGCAGTTGCAAGCCTGATAAAATTATATTTAATATCTTTGCATTACGTGAGAATTACTTAGATTTACAAGAAAAATGATCAAGAATGAGATCATAAACTACTTGTCATTTAAATAAGAAACCTTTCTGCAGAATAGTAAATAAGAGACCAACTTATAGGATAAAAAACAGCTATGTAAGCACAAATAAAATATAGCAAAGTAGAGGTAAGTTAAGCTTCGGAACAGTTACCTGCTTTGGGTAGCTCTTTTTTTTCCGAAATTTATACCTTGGTGTCTTTTTTACATGTTATCTGTTTTATTATATTTGCAGAATGAATAAAGCTCAATATATTAATGCTCTAACAGTTTTTAATTTAAAAAAATGTGGATTGTAATTACATTTTCTATTGCCTACTACCAAATGATTAAAGCCCATTTGATTTTTTACTGCCTATTTTCTTAAATCAGAAACACAAAATAAACTTTATTCCATCTAATGAATTCAATGTAGCCCCTAAATTTCACTACGATGTTTTCGATTTTTAGGTTTCAAGTAAAAACCAGCCTCTCAACTACGTTTTACTTAGCTTTTTTTAGTGAATTTTATGCGTTGATGTTTCTTATTTGCACACTATTTTATTTGTGAAATGGGTAAAATTTAATAGTAAATACAAAAAATTAATACTCTAAACCTTCTTTATTGAAATTTCCTGTAATTTAAATGGTAATATCTCTTTGTATTTACTATTACCAAATGATCAAAACCTGATCTCCCTTGCAATCTAACACTTAACACATTGTGTGCGGGTACATTTAGCAGCTGACTTGTACCGGGAGCGGGCGTTTTGCGCGTAAATTTAGTTATTCAGTTAAATCTCAATAGATCGAAAATTATTTAATCTTTTAACCAACTTTTCGTATTTTATATTGAAATATATAAACAAATATATAGACAAATAAACAAATATATGTATATATATATATATATATATATATATATAAATATACAAATATCCATATATATCTATATATCTATATGTATATATATATATATAAATAAATAAATATATATATATATATATATATATATATATAATATCATTTTCGCAAGGATAAATAAAAAGTTAATTTTAAACCTAAATTGATTTTTTAATCAGCCTTCCCATTCTGTGGTTCCGCATCGACCAATGTAAGAACTAGTTTTTATTTGTCTAAATTTTTCCAGATTCTATGTAGTAGACAAGAACATTCGGCTTCGTTTTCCTGTATATACCGTTATTTTTGTACCCACACACAAACCATGTTGTTACACTAACCCGTACTAGTAAGTGTCCCGCGCTGAAGTACCAATCGTTAGAAAACGTGTCCCGCACGTGTCCCGCATATAATGTATTAACCTGTATCCCATATTAGGCATTCAATTGTTCCTGCTATTTTTCAATAAGTTTACATTTCTGTCTATTCTAGATATATACTAGCTTATCAACTACTCTACTTGCCTTAACTCTTGTTTGTGAACTTATAAGCTGTGTCTCTTATTTGCATATTATCAATTTTATTATTTGTTAAATTGGTGAAATTTAATATTAAACACAATAAGTTAATACGCTAAATATCCTTAATTGAAAATTCTTTTAATTTGAATCGTTATTATGGTTTGTATTTCTTATTACCAAATAATTTAAGTACATACCCCCTGCCTTTCCCTGAAAGCAGATACACAACATAAAACAAATATTATTGCCCATTCCGTATTCAATGCACCCCCAATTTTTCAATAGGATGTTTTCATTTCTTTCTGCTCTACAGATAAACTAGCTTCTCTGAAGCTAAGATTTAATTAAATTTGTGACTAAGCTCGGAACGCGCTTGCACAATAACACGCATGCCCGTGTTCAAGTGACGCCAAGGTCTAGCAAATATTTTCTGAATTGCCATTTGAGATTGGAAGTTGGAGTTCCTTTTTTCTTTGGCAATTTCCTTTAGTCTATATGGTCTCCACGAGATAAGCTTCCAAATAAAGTACGAGAGGTTATGCTAGTCAACCTCTTTGAGGAGGGGAGATACTCGACGATTAGATACGGGGGTAATGACTCAGCAAACGTTAATTTAGTGGGTCTTGTTTTTCCAACAGAAATGAGTAAAATATTAAGGGGTGCAGGTTATCAGAGCCCTGTCTGTTACTGTCGGGAGGCTGTTTTTTAATAAATGGCGTAGATAAAGAATTAAGGCCAGGTTTTTGTGGAGGTAAAATGATTTTATAGCTCAGAGGTTCTCAAACTTTTTCAGTCCCGGAGTGGATCCTTATTTATTTATTTGTTACGTTTTGGGTATTGTGCCAATATTTTATCCTCTCTAACAGAAATGAGTAAAATATTTAGGGGTGCAGGTTATCAGAGCCCTGTCTGTTATTGGCGTTAGGCTGTTTTTTAATAAATGGCGTAGATAAAGAATTAAGGCCAGGTTTTTGTGGATGTAAAATGATTTTATAGCTCAGAGGTTCTCAAACTTTTTCAATCCCGGAGTGGTTTTACGAATCCTTATTTATTTATTTATTTATTTGTCATGTTTTTGCGATTGCGACAATATTTTATCCTTTTTAACAGAAATGAGTAAAATATTAAGGGTTGCAGGTTATTAGAACTCTGCCTGTTATTGGTGTTAGGTTGTTTTTTAATAAATGGCTTAGATAAATAATTAAAGCCAGATTTTTGTGGAGGTAAAAGGATTTTATAGCTCAGAGGTTCTCAAACTTTTTCAGTCCCGGAACAGAATAATGAATCATTATTTATTTATTTATTTGTTACGTTTTATCTATTGGCCAATATTTTATCCTCTCTTTATATGCTTCTGAACAAATTTGCAAATGAATATGTTATTTTTTTTTTTAGAAAAGTTGATTCTGTGAATAAACATTTTATGGTGTATATTAACTCACTGCTTTTAGTTCGAAGCTTTGTCTTTTAATTTCTATCCAGTAACAGTTACGTAATCAGTTGTTTTTCTTTAAGTTTCCGAGATCTGACTTGCATACAGAGTGTAAAGTAATAATTGACCGAGATACTTAAATTCAAACTTTGAGAAAATAAAAACTTTTTTCCTTTTTTAGGGGTTGGTTAATAGATAAATTATAGTAATTCGAGGTTAAATTCAGGTATCAATGTTGCTTTTATGGCAGAAGAGAAAGGGTAATTCTCATTTTCCCGTTTAATTCGGGCGTCCTCATGAAAGATCAGCTTGCACACCAGCAAAGAACGGCCTTGGATGCACCCTTCATTTATGATCAGCACACTTTCCCCTTTTCAACGTAAATGGGGCATTCCAATCTGATTTCTTCTCGAATTACTGCAATTAACAGAGTAACCGATCCCTGAATGAAGGAGAAAAAAAAATTTTGAATTAAAAAAACTTCTGTGGAAGTTTTGTGTCGCGTTCCATAGGTTTCATGTTTTACTAAATATAACGATAGGAAAACATAAAAATATAGATTTTTTTTCTCCAAATTGAATTTTTGACCGTAAATCCGTTATATAATAATAGCCTAAGGTATCTGTCCACCTGTCCTCGAATTTATGAAGTGGTTAGACCTGGAATGGATAGAGTCACCCATATTGGATTCTTGATGAGTTAGAGTTAACAAACTTCAAAGCGATTAAAGTTGATCTACTCCTAAACTATCGATCCGATTCAAAAATAAATTGGTATAAATATTGGTATAAATTGGTATCATATCACAGCGAAAAATACTGTCTTCTTTAAAAAGTTCGAAATCTTCCCCTTCCTGCCTTTTCGAGCATTTAATGCTATTATTCCAAGCCCTATGTTCCCCGGTTAAGAGCAGATGATTAAATTTATCAGTTTATCACATAATAAATAGGTAATTCTATCATTATGACGAATTCTTTAACAATCTCATTTAATCATTTCTTATTTTAAATTATTTAAATATCTTCTGCATTATATTCACACGATTTGTCACTGAACTTAGATATTACGTAAATAATTTTCCTTTACATTTGGCTTAAATGATAGATTAGGTTCCTACGTGTAATTTTAAATTTAATCCTCGATTTCTTTTTTTTTGTTGTTGTTGCAATGAAAATTTTATCACCGGTAATAACAACAAATTCTATCTACATCCAGGGTGTAGTGGAAATGAGAGTTTCATTCCTTTACTTCCTTTAATTACTGTGGCAAAAAGTTTGGAAAGAACGATAATTTCGACGTAGCTAAGAAAACTTTGAATTATCTTTCTAAATGAATTCAACTGGATTCTAAACTGCATTCACAGTATTGGGACACTTTAGAAGAGTATGAAAATAAACTAATTTTTGAGCGTGTACCAGATAATTCTCATCCAAAAAACAAACCATTATTTTACCTGCTTCATAGGGTACTTTACAATGCTGGAAAATTAAAAATTTTACTGATCCCGTCATATGACGGGCTATATGCTAGTATACAATAAAACGAAACCTTATCGTATTTGAAACATTTTTGTAATTGGACGTATACGTCTAATAAACTAATTTTTGAGAGTGTACTGGATAATTCTCAGCCAAAAAACAAACCATTATTTTACCTGCTTCATAGGGTACTTTACAATGCTGGAAAATTAAAAATTTTACTGATCCCGTCATATGACGGGCTATATGCTAGTATACAATAAAACGAAACCTTATCGTATTTGAAACATTTTTGTAATTGGACGTATACGTCTAATAAACTAATTTTTGAGAGTGTACTAGATAATTCTCAGCCAAAAAACAAACCATTATTTTACCTGCTTCATAGGGTACTTTACAATGCTGGAAAATTAAAAATTTTACTGATCGCGTCATATGATGGGCTATATGCTAGTATACAATAAAACGAAACTTTATCGTATTTGAAACATTTTTGTAATTAGACGTATACGTCTACGACCAACGATTGCGGAGGAAAAGTTCGGTCGAGGACTTTACTCTGCATCCTGTATAATTTTATTCCCGTCGTAAGAGTTTAACTTTTATTTGAAATTTATTAATGTGCCTTGAACTCTTTATTGAAATAATGATTGTAACCTATGACATTTTCTTTGTTGCTGCTAGAGAAAGCGCTCAGCGCACATCAGATTAAACTATTTTTAGAAACCTAAACATACACTCTCATACTTTTATCTAATTTTAGTCTCTTTATTGATGTCTCTTCTTCATTCATTTGGATTAAAACTTTTTTTTCTTCGAGCTCATTTGCCGAAACGCGTTTGAAAAAGCATTTTAAATTTTCGTCGAATTTTAAATGCTGGAATTGGATGTAATCGGGGCTTTAATGAAACACGTAATAAAAAGATTCGGAGCTGATCGCGTTTATGCATCGTGTCGCAATATTTTGTGTTAGAATGGGTTTGGAAATTTAATTACGTATTTTAGATTTCTTAACTCATTAACACTTACCGTCTTTATTTATAGACAGTAAATAAAATTGTGTATTAAATTTTTTTAACAAATTTGTTTTCTTTTTAGGGGTCATCCGACTCTTAAAAGTGTAATAAAAAATATAAAATAATTATCATTTTCGACTTCTCATACTTTAAAAACTACCACTTTTACGAACATAATTTTTATAATATAGTTAGAACAAATTGTTATCTTTACATACATATCTCATTCATATTTGAAACACAAAAAATATTTTTTTCTAGGAACCTTTAAATAAGAAACACTTTGTTGTTAGCAAAAATTACATCAAGGCAAACGAGCATGATTACTAAAAACATAATTAAGTTTAAGACAAACTTATTGTTTTAAAACGTACTATAATATCACAAAATAACTTTGAACCTAAGTTTTTATATATTTAAGATAATATATATTTTTAAAAAATATATGTAAAAAGTGAATTTTTTTCATTAAAAATTAAAAATTTATCATTGCAAATAAAACACATTTTAGGAAATATACTTTAAAATTTATGTTCAATCGGATGAAAATTATATTGTATTTATATAAAGTATAAACTTGTTTATACTTTAATTGAATATAAATACACGCTAGTGGAATAAAAATAAAAATATTTTTGTTAGAAAGCTTTAAATAAGAAACCCTTTGTTGTTAACAAAAATGATATCAAGGCTAACGCGCATGATTAATAAAAATATAATTAAGTTTAAGACAAACTTATTGTTTTAAAACCTACTATAATATCTCAAAATAACTTTGAACCTAAGTTTGTGTACAGTTAAGATACATATATATTTTAAAAAAATATTTGAAAAAAGTGAATTTTTTTCCTTAAAAATTAAAAATTTATCATTGCAAATAAAAATATATTTTGGGAAGTATACTTTACAATTTAGGTTCAATCGGATGAGAATTATATTGTTTGCAACCTGTAAAACTTCTATGAAAAATTATTAAAATTTTTTTGAGATAACGTGCGCGTTACATGAAAAAAAAAAAAAAACAGTTTGAGAAAAATCAAGTGAAAGTTTTGTAGGTTTAAATTTTTTTACAATAAACAGCTGATAAGTTTTTATTGATAACTCTTCTCAATATTGGAAATTTTTTTACACGGATTGTTTTAAAATGTTCAGAACTGAATTCCTTTTCACACATATTTTTTCTGAAAAATCGAATTTTTTGCCGATTTAACAGTCGTTAATTCGCTGAATGCCACGGCAATTTTCAGAAATCTGGCCTAAAATGACAATTTAATTTAATCACTTAATTAATTAATTAATTAATTTAATTTATTTGATTAAAAATATTTATTTAATTTATTTAATTTGATTTAATCACTTTATTATTCTTGGAATAATTATATTTTTTGTTGGTTTTTTAATAAATTTTCTGTTCATGCAAGCCAGCTTTGATTGTTTGTTCTTTTCCCAGAAGCTATATATCGATATTAGCACTGATATGCTACGAGTTTATTCGTAGCTGCACAAAAATGGGAACTAAACACAGGATGAGAAAACGCGTAGTTGGCGTCCTAGAAAAGAATGCAATCTACGAGTTATCTCGTAGTTGGCAGTCAACGTGTGAAGTTAAGGTGGATGGCAAAGCTTTAAATTAGAGATATTCAAACTATGAGTCGCGAACCCATTTAGAGTCACGAAAAATTGCTTTGATGTGGCAATTTGGATGAAAAAATTGTTTATACTTTAATTGAATACAAATACATGTTAATGGAATACAAATACAGAAAATCTTTTGAAAAATGAATAGTTTCTAAAATTTGAAATTTCGGTAAATTTTAAAGAGATTATCTTTATTACAACGACTTCAGATAGGGAAACTTTATCTTAGTGTTTCTCAAACTTTATTTTGGTTGACAACACACTAAAACTGTCTGGAATTATTTCTGGCACACTTAAAAAATTTATATCAAATAAAGACGTACGAAAAGTAAATTTTGAAATTTTTTTTCAGAAACCATTGAAGTAAAATGCCATTTCAAGGTTTTATCATCTGTTTACATCATTTATTTAGCCTAATTGTTTTCGCCTTAGCAGTTAAGCATGGCAGATATTTTAGTTTTAAGAGTTTTAATCTCTTTGAAAACAAGCTATCACTACCCTGCTATATCTATCTCAAAATTATGATATATAGCTCCCTTTCCCTAAGAAAGAAGAAAAAAATTAAGAAAAATATGTATTTTCTTAATCCTGAATTAATTCGTGTCTGATTCAGAATTTCCTTTAGTCAAAATTTCTCTCCGTTATGAAATATATGTGAAAAGAATTAATTTAATTCTTTGAGATTGTTTTGATCAAACATATTTTCGTTTAATTAAATTCATGATTAAAATTTGGGTCTGCTGTGATCCTTTAAAAATATAATATAAACAATTAATAGATTTGGTTTTTTTAAAACGACATATTAATCTTCAAAAGTGTTCGTCTAATCTGAATAATTTATTAAAAATAATTATAAATGACTTGATAAGGAATTAAGATAATATTTTTCGTTGTCTGACACAAAAATTGATTCGGATGATTTTTAAGCACTTATAAAAACCTTTGTCTCATTAAAATTCAATTTTGGTATGTCACAAAAAAAAAATGAAATCCAATTATTCCGTAAATGTTTATTTATTTAAGAGGTGGTTTTTCTGACACTTATTTTAACTTAACGCTCAAAATAGTATAAAAAAATACGAGCATGCCTTAATGCCTTAACGCCTTCATAGATACTATATGCATAACGAAATATCTGTACTTAGCATCTGTTGGATTATCAAAGCGCTTAGGTTCATGTTCCTTATTTTTATGAAAGCTAAAGCTTTATTTTTATTTAAGCCTTTTTTTTTCCTTCTCTGAATAGAAGCTGAAGTATCGTAATCAGAATTCTAAACGGCCACGTGCACCACTTCCCAGTGTTAAAAGCGAAGAAAAAAAAAATAGTCGTGCACCACTTCTCTATGCTACCTATCCCAAACATAACATGTCTGTAGTACCATGTGTTCATCCCACGCCGATATCGCTTTCTTTGAGGGGCCAAACAGTGTATTCCTGGCGCAGTGCCTCTGGCCTGTAACCCGGCCGCTGTCAAACGCTACGCTACAGAAAAAGAGGATTCAAAGATGACGAATCAAGGTTTCTACGAATTCAGGATGTTTTAATTAGTTGTAGGTTTCCGTTCGTCTCTGTTTTTATTGGATCCATCACTCTCGAGCGCTGTTTTTTCCTCCCCTATTTCTTTTTAAATTTCGCTTTGGACGTTATTATTATTTTTTTTATTCTTGATAAAACCTTGTCGTGAACTTAGAGTATACTCCTCTTCCTATTTTCTCCCAGTGATGACACGTCTCTAGTGGTGTTTATTAATGTCTTCAATGAATTACTTAGTGTTTTCGATGCGTGTTATAGTAATGTTTTGATAGGAAGTATAACTTGTTAAAATAAAAAGACGATTGGGACATTTGTCTTGAATACTTTATGAATGGAATTATTTATCCTCTTGTTTTATTTCCTGATTGGATATTTTTGTTATTTTTGCTTTATTATCTCGTTGTATGCGTTTTAGTTTACTTCTTGACGAGGAGTTGATTTTGAATCCTCTGTATTCGCTAGAACAGGGATAGCGCGTTGAGATTCACGAAATTGATAATTTAAAAACATCATCGTATTTATTACGGTAGATAGAATTGGACTGGTTTATTATTTTAGAGCTATTAATATATATATATATATATATATATATATACATATATATATCTATATATTTATTTATTTATTTATTTATATTTATATATGTATATGAAATATGAGCGAGACTCATTCAAAATCACAACACAGTTTATTTTTGGTAATAAACATGAAATCCGTACAACAGGCAGACAGCTTTACAACTTCGTGCAAACAGACAATGTGATCCCGCAGTTACTCTTTTCAAGTAGGGATTCCTAAGGTAAAAGACTACGAATAATCCCTAAGCACAATTGATCAAGTGATACAAAATACCCATGTTTAAAGAGAACTCGCTAACTATTGGCTAAAGTAGTCCAGACAGAGGCTGAACTAAGTCTATAGCGTGTCTGGAGGGAAAAATCAGAATTACCGCGCAAACCCCGAACTCACGTATTTTAATATTGAATTAATATTAAAATACGTAAATAAGGGATTTTAATATTACACACACACACACACACACACACACACATATATATATATATATATATATATATATATATATATATATATATATATATACACATATATATAGACATTTTTAACTGTCCTATAGTTAATTTATGATTGATAATAAAAACTATATTACCACAGCTTGTGCGTAGTGTTTGGTGCACTCAGGCACCGTGTGGCAGAATGAATTCGATTCTTAGCTGGATCTACGACGGGGAATAAATATTAAAAAAAATCGAATGGAATTTGAAGAATCGATGATAGGCTTTACTGACATCGCAGTAGTTTAATCGAAAGTATTCACATTGTAAAGTACTAAAGTCTGAGTATTCGAGTACATCGATTCAGGTCAGAAATTATGTACGTTTATTCTTGTATTCGATTCTGCCCATCTTTACGGTAGGCAAGTCAAGCAGTTATTTAAGAATCGGATAGTTTACATTAAGCATCAAGTCACTCGTGAAAAACCAGTTAATTTTCGATTTTTTTGTTTATAAAACTTATTTAAAATTGTTTATTATAGATATGTGTGTGTGTGTGTGTAATAATAAAATTCTATTAAAGTAAAATCCTAACTTAATTGTTTTCTGTTTTCCATTGAAAATCTAGATTCCCCACTGACAAATTCTAAAACACATTTTTCATAATGGCGGCGTACGCTCATTTCCTGGCACCTTGAATTTAGAATCGCAGCCCCATTGATTCATTTTTCCCGCGCATTGTGACGTAGTGTATCTTTTAGAATGAACTAAAAGTAATTAAAGTGAAGTGATTGGTTACCAGAATGACATCATTCTTGGAGCCACTTCCCTACCAGTAGTTAATAAAAAGGCTGGTACACAGATTTCGAGGCTCTTTCCAACATCGCGATGTAATATATTATCAAATATTTTCTGCGTTTTGTGTTCTTTTTTCCTACGGGAATTTGTGTGTACAGTCTCATCTTATATTGTAAAGAAAAGATGTTTTTGTAAGTGAACGTCTGCATCAATCTACTCGGCTACTTCTTTTAATAATTTCTTTACAGTGATATCTACAGTAATTTTAAATTATATGGTTCTACCACATCTCTCTCTCTCTGTATATATATATATATATATATATATATATATATATATATATATATATATATATATATATATATATATATATATATATATATATATATACATATATATATATATATATATATACATATATACATATATATATATATATATATATACATATATATATACATACATATATATATATATATATATATATATATATATATATATATATATATATATATATATATATATATATATATATATATATATATATATTATATATATATATATATATACGTGACACGGTCCGAGTAAACACACTGGTCAATATATAAATCAGTTCACACTCAAGTCATTATTTTCTTCTCTTTATTAATCCATCTCACACGTTACTCAACATGGCGTCTCTTTTCTGGCGCCCAACTGCAAACAAAGGCAGTATTCACTACTTCGAGAGCCAAAAGGTCCGACTATAGTAATTGCTTATCGCTCTCTGCCAATATCACTGCGCGTGAGCCGTATTTATGTGACTAGTTATGTAGAGGCGCGTTACTCCCATTAAAATAATCCCTAATTAAAATCTCTTAAATTACTCTATATTTTAAATCCTAACATACATATATATATATATATATATATATATATATATATATATATATATACATATATATATATATATATATATATATATATATATATATATATATATATATATATTTATATATATATATATATATATATATATATATATATATATATATATATATATATATATGTGTGTGTGTGTGTGTGTGTGTGTGTGTGTGTGTGTGTTTATATCTGTGGTCAAGTACGAGCCAAGAGCGGATAAAATGTTTAGCTATGATATCAATAGAAAATTATACTGCAGTCAGTAAATATCGACGAAATACTTAAAGTTAAACAAAAATGTACAGCTATTTTTTAATATATATAAACAGACACACACACACACACACACACACACACACACACATATATATATATATATATATATATATATATATATATATATATATATATATTAATTTTTTTCTCCTTTGAACACACAAGAAAACTACCATTTACCGGGCCTGAATACAGGTCTTTAGTTTGAATATGAAGACTTCCCAATCCTATTATTTGCTGTAGTGTTGGTGCATTAGCAGGTTTTTGAATGATAGGTAGTTAGGAAGTTTATGATAAATAATTTTTTCTTTCTTCCAACAGTTTATTTCTCCGTATTGAAATACTAGAGATTGAATTCAAGTGATTCTCAAATTATGCTTAATAAGAAAGATAAGTTTTTTTTTTAATCATCGAGAAGTCAATTAACTTTTTACGACCGTGGATTTTTCTTGCCTTAGGTTACGTATTAATTTTCCCTTACCCATCTTCAAAAACAGAATGATTAAAAATGTGGCATACGTTTTCTGTGTTGTTTGCGATTAATATCAGATTATAATTAAATTGAATGCCTGGTATCACAGGATTATATATAAAAAATGTTATCGATTGAGTGAAAGCGCATTTATCATTGAATATTTTTTTAACGAAAAACAAAGCAACTGAAGTTTGTTATTGGGTGTAATTAAATCTGATGGTAAGTTGGCTTATAAATAGCCGAAAAGTTGCAGTCTGTTTGTAAAATGTTCCATTATTAATACAAGCTTTGTTTAGCTGGAATATTAATACGAGATATATTTTAGATAATGAAATAATTATATTATGTAACATGCGAATATAGGTGAAATACAAGTAACAAAAATTTTAGATTTTAATTAAAACTAAATCAAAAATTTCAAAAGAAAAAAAAACAATCTCTTGATTTATCGATAATATTATCGATAGTATCAATCTTGATTTATCGATAATTTCTGCTAATCAACTGTAATTCTGAAAGTTTAGGGACGTAACACTGCTTCTGAAATTTTTTTAGGTGAATTTTCGTTTTCATTTATGATATATTAAATATAAAAATAGTAATTAATTCTCCGGTTGAAAAATTCGTCTTTTAAAATTAATTTTAAAATTAATTTTAAAAGACGAATTTAAAAAAATGATTTTTAAAAGAGATTTTAGAGAAATACTTTTTTTAAAGAGATTTTGAAAAAATGTCGCTGAAAATGGGAATAATAAAATGAGGGATAATAAATTGCGATTTTAATGTTTTATATTATTTTTTAACCCGTATAGAATGCTAGGTAGGATAAGCTATTTAAGCTATTATTACTTACATAATGACTTTTTGAACACCTGGAAAAGTATTGATTCCTTCTCTCTGAAAGGTATAAGTTAGGATAAAAACTTAAGAATTCTGATCAGTTAATCATCATTTAGCTTCAACAACTGACTTTGAATTGGAGAAAATTGCACATTCATGATCAACACATAAGTATTGATAAAAATAAAATGACATTCACATTATGTCCTTTTTTTATTTCCTTCATCAGTTAATTTGTTTGCCCTTAAAAAAAAAGAAGACGAATAACACTGAACGCGATATAAACGATGATAATAGCCGGTTACTACTATGGTATAATCTGGAAGTAGACTCCAGATGCCGACACGCGACCGAATTCCCAGGACATCATTCGCATGAATGATTCCTAAAGGGAAATCTTCATTATTCAAAGGTATTTCTTTTGACCTTAAAGCTTTTAGTTAGAGAAGCTTATTTTATTAATTATAGAATGAAGAAAAGGGATTTTTAAATGATAAGAAATTTGGTTATGTGCATGAGTATAATACTTATACAAATGAGTCTCTTTATTAAGTTAAATAAATACTATAATACTATAATTTTTTAATTCCCTCATCTATTAATTTGTTTGTCTTTAAAAAATGAAGATGAGTAACACTGAAAGCAATATAAATGCTGATAATAGCCGGTTACTACTATGGTATAATCTGGAAGTACACTCCAAATGCCAACACACGACCGAATTCCCAGGACATCAATCGTATGAATGATTCCTAAAGGGAAATCTTAATTATTCAATTGTATTTCTTTTGACCTTAAAGCTTTTAGTTAGAGAAGAGTATTTTATTAAATATAGAATGAAGAAAATAATTTTTAAATCATAGGAAATTTGGTAATGTGCATGAGTATAATACTTATACAAATGAGTCTCTTTATTAAGATAAATACATAAATACTATACTAATAAATTGTTTGAGATCGTGAGTACCTATATCTTGTGATGTTATGTTTTAACTGAAACTAGTTTCCTAGTTCAAAAAAATCATATTTGGTGAAAGACATCGCTGAATTGCAATATTATTAGTGATAAGTTTGTGATTAAAAAAGTTAATCGGTAATTTTTCAGACTTTCTGAAACCTTTTTAAGCTGAAAAATACTCAAACGAATCCATGAGACTGATAGAAATCTAATTCAAAGGTCACATGATTCCATTTAATATATTTTATAAAAAAGGAAAGAAAGCCTGACGCATTAAACATTTCCATAATAATCATTAATTTAGTTCTAGTAGAAATATTTCTTCTCAATTGTAAATATAATCAAATATAGCTGTTTTTAGAATTTTTTGAAAATTATAGTCTATTTATATTTTAAGTATCAGATTTTTATCGTGTAGTCATATTTTTATAATGATAAAAATTAAGTTATGTAAGAAAAAACTAACAGAATAAATCAATGTCTTCTACCTGAAACTTGGCATCTGCCAATATGTTTCCTATTCAGGAGAAATCCTGTCCGCAGTTATTCTCAAAAACTGACGTCTGACAGGAGACTTATTTTCATTCATAAGTGTAAAAAACGTCTTGCACAGATATTCCAAACATGAAATATTTTTGCTACTTACCGTTATATTAGTCGGGCCTCAAAATTATCTTTTTGAAGTCCACGAGTTTGTCGGATTTACCATCCAAGTTTATCTAACACGTGCTCAATCGACTTCCCAGTTTATACCGGCCAAACACATTGTTATTTTCCCGTAACCCTCGAATAAACCATAGGAATTTGGGTATATTCAGTTTTATTATATTCTAATGCGCTCTGGATTATTTTAATTATCTTATTTTCTGATAAATTTAAAACTTGCTATAAATATTTATATTTGCTTCAAGATTACATTCTAAAATAACTGCACAAAAGTTCATTCGAAGCGATGATAAATAATTCTTTGTCTAACACTATTATGCCGGAAGTAATTCACTGTAGTTTTAAATATTGCAGTGATGTGTTAAAACTACTTTTTAATCTTCAAAGATTTACATTTTTAAGTTTGCATTGAGCTGTATTTCTTGTTAGAATACTTACTTTTTATTTTATGTGCTGAAAGTGAAAATTTTCTACGTCGTTAATATGTACAATAGGAATTATGTAGTATTATTAATTTATTTTTAAACTGAAATGATATCTATAATCCCATTTCCTAATTATATATCAATTACTAGTTCGTAATTTCTTGTATTCAATTATAAAAATGAAAATCTCTCTCGAGTCATTGACCTGTAAGATTCTTGCTCCAAGAAAAGAATTTTTTTAAACAATTTGTTGAAGTTTTAAAGGAGAATTTGTAATGTTATGTTTTAATTATGTGATATTTCCCTTCATCTTCTCTTTATTACAATTTTTGAATTAAAACGAGATTATCTTACAGTGCTCTTTAGAGCAAATAGTTATATATGTTAACTTTCATCAACTTAATTATCAGTTAAAAGATACATTTTGAGACACAACATAATGCAGCGTCGCTCATTCAGTTTGAATATAATGTTTCCTTGTTTAATATGTGCAGCCGCAATTATCCTTGAAAGGTTTCATTCATGAAAGACTACGTAATTCTAGTAATTAGTTTTATACAGTGTTTTAAATAAACTTGATTAGCCTTTTTTGTGTGGATGTTTCGTTAGTTATATATGCACTTTAGACTACTGAGTGCAGTTTATAATGAATAATAATAACTGAAGAAATATTACTAAACCCTTAAAATTCATTCTTATTATATTTTTTGAATCTCCAAAATTGCTTTCAGCTTTTTTTATTTATTTATTTATTTATTTATTTATTTTTACATAATCCTCATACATAGTCGTTACACAGCACTAATTTCTATAATTTTCTATCATTCTGTTTTCTGTGGAAGTTATATCTATTGATACATTTAGAAATTTTAGTACATAAAAAAATAGTGAAGTAAATGACAAATATTTTCTACTAAAAGAAAGAAATATTTTAATTCTGTTTAGCGTATTTGCTTGCAGGATTATAATGTAATTGTATTCATATTTTGCAAATAAGTGTCTATATTAATAATAATATTATTGATAAATTAATAATCAAATTTTCTATCATATTGATGAATATCAAATGTCCAATGCAAGGAGTGTTGTAGAACAGTTGTGCACAAAATATAAAATTAAGCAAAATAATTGGAGGTAGTCAAATCTTAAAAAAATATTTTCACCACCATCGTTTTACCTTCATATAAAACAAAACCTGTTTTGCCTAACTTTATTATTTTGTTGAAAATAATAAAGTGAAAAATAGTAAATTACTATGTGATATTAGAATAACAACAGTAAAAGAAACAATTTGAAGAGCGAGATAAAGAAATAAGGTCTAATATCTAAGAAATAATATTTTTAAAGTAAAAACTTCATTCAGAAAATGTTGTGTATACTTTCAGATATTTTTTTTTATGCTTTTGTATTCTGCCAGCTTAAATTTCTTACCGAAAACGAAAATGAAAAGCAAAAGCCTGGGAAAAGGGCCCTGTAGCTGCTATACATCTCACACCAGATGTACTTCCGTTTTAGTACAGATGCTTCTCCGAAACAAGTATATATGCTTATGTGCCGCTCTGTGCCACCTGCAAGTACCCTGCGCATTCTGTCACCGTAACATGAACCGCTAGTACAGGTGTTTTACTTAAAGCATATGCATCGGTTTAAGAGTGTTAATCTATTTGAAGCCTTCCACCGTTATTTTACGCAACTTTTTCATACACGGGGTTTTCCTATGGCTTCTAAAATACTTTTGGTCTCTTAAAAAGAGTCTAATTGCTTAAAAATTGAATTTAAAATAGTTTTTAAGATGCACTAATTTTTAATTTGTCTTAGCGAAAATCTAGCATAATTATATTGCACAGGTAGGAAACTAATAGCATCAAGACCGCATGTCGACTTGTAAGTTTCTTGTGCAGCCTTCATAAAAGCAAGCTCTTGTATTAATTAATATGTAACTATACAGATTATTACAACTTGAAAATTAACAGAATGGTATTGTTCCTACGATATATTTTGACTTAATATTATTTTTCTATTGTTTTTTATAATCTAATAAATTTATTTTAAAATACTTCTACTTTATTACTTTTATTTGAAATGGTATTTAAATATAGTTAAAAAAATAATAAAAATTAATGCTGTAGCAATTTAATACCCTTATATGAATACAAATATATTTTAAGTTCAAATTTTTTTTATATCAAATAATAAATAAATGTTTTAGTGCGTTTTGGTTAATTATACAAAATGCAACAAATTGTGTACACTGTATAAATTCATAAAAGTGGCATTTATAGGTATATCAATTTTTGAGGTCTCCTTTATCACTGCCTAGTTTAAATGTGGCCTTTATTGGCAAATGTTATAGTGGTTGTATTGAGATTGACTAGTGTTTAAATATGTTTCATTGCCTCTCACTCTTCTTGAAATCCGTAAAAGTTTAACGTTACAAGTATACACGTTTGGCACTTTAAAATAAAGTCACTGTAGAACTGTAGAATCCTGTAATTAAAGAGTATTTTATAGGCATATCTCAATTTTCACAACGAGTTTCACATCTAAAAAATTATGTAGTCTTAATCTCTCCTATTAAATGATTTTATAATAAACTTTTGGCAAATTTAGTTTGAAATCTTAATTTTACAGTTTCTGTCTTGTATTGAAAAGGGTAAGACCATTTAATCATTCTCAAAATTTGAACTATTTTCAAAAAATGTGTATAGATAAATAAATAAATAAATAAATAAATATATATATATATATATATATATATATATATATATATATATATATATATTTGTGTAATTTTTTTTATTTCTTTCAAATTTCGTAGAAGTTTCTATTATAATAATAATAATGGAAAATTTCCTGTTACACTACTTCTGAAATTTGTTTGGCAACACACACAGAAAAAAAAAATACTCACAGAAACGCTAATGCTTGTATTTATATATTGGTTAAACATATGTTACATTATCCAGATTAATAATTATATTCTATTATAATTTCTATTATATTTATGTAACTTTTACGAAATACATCAGTAATTTTTCTTTCTCATTAGTACTATCTATTTAATCTCCCAAGACAGGCTTTAACGTTATCGAAGGATAAAACCTTTATTAACTCCATTCTACAGTAATTGTTAGCAGGTATTTAACAATTTTGCAATTCTCCAAAAATATAAAAATAAATTCACGCGTTTTTCCTAACGTTTATTCGGAAATCGCGTCTAATTAAAATTTATTAGAGTATTTATTTTCTTATTATTAATTATCAACAGACGTAATTGACACGAATCTCAGTTGTCTGTTATTAGAAAGCATTCTCTGTATAATGTAATGAATGAGATTATTAAAATATAGCATTGTGAGATTACATTCATCCGCCCTATCCTTGTTTAATTATCCATAACAAGCAGAGTGCTTCATCTTTTTATAACGGGATATTGGCGGCCTTTAAAGCTGCATCCCTAGACCTACTTTTTCTTAAATGAGATGGAGGGGGGGGGGTAGAGGGGATGAATTTCTCTCTTCAGGGGAATATTTTTTGCACGTGTAGCAGTCGTCACTTTGAATGAAATATGAACGTTAGAAAAGGGATCTAAATGGCTATGTGTCGCTGAAAAAAAATATAAAAGAATTAATAAAAGAAACCTCTACAACGCCGTTTAAATGCCTTTTTTCTTTCTAGTATCTCATCAAATCTCACTACGTTAATCCCGTCTCCTGTTGTAAAAGAAGCGAAATGTTTTTATATCCTAGATAATTTTTTTTATTCTGCTTTATTTCGTGAATGAAAGCCTTTTTTGTGACTCTTAAATAATTCACCATTATCAAATAGCAATTAAAAATGTAATATATGTTTAACCAATATATAAATACAAGCTTTAGCGTTTGTGTAAGTATATATTTTTTTTCTGTGTGTGTTGTCAAACAAATTTTAGAAGTAGTGTAACAGGAAATTTTCCATTTTTTCTACAGTATAAATTATCTTTAACCTTAATTAAAGGGTTATCAGCAAAAATGTTATGTTTATATATAGAACAATTTTTCATTTACATTTACCTAACAATTAATAATTGAGCGAACTGAAATTTTTTTCATTGCATATTTTACACTTTAAAAATGTGTACTTTTCACATATATTTTCCGGTGCATTGTATCGTTTGAATTCAAGGGTTATCAGCTAAAATCATATGTTTTTAAATTGAGAACAATTTTTCATTCACATTTACCTAACAATAATTAATTGAGCGAACTCAAGTTTTTTCTTGTACATTTTACACTTTAAAAATGTGTACTTTTCACATATATTTTCCGGTGCATTGTATCTTTTGAATAGGAGAGTTATCAACTAAAATCATATGTTTTTAAATTGAGAACAATTTTTCATTTACATATACTTAACATTTAATAATTGGACGAACTGAAATTTTTTCTTGTATATTTTAAACTTAAAAAAATATATACTTTTCACATATATTTCCCGGTGCATTGTATCTTTCGAATTCAAGGGTTATCAACTAAAATCATACGTTTTATGTTGAGAACAATTTTTCATGTACCTTTACCTAACAATTAATAATTGAGCGAGCTGAAAGTTTTTCATTGCATGTTTTACACTTTAAAATTGTGCATTTTTCACATATATTTCCCGGTGCATTGTATCTTTTGAATTCAAGGTTTATCAACTAAAAATCATATGTTTTTAAATTGAGAACATTTTTTCATTTATATTTACCTAACAATTAATAATTGAGCGAACTGAAATTTTTCAACATTGCATTGTATCTTTTGAATTCAAGGGTTATCAACTAAAAATCATATGTTTTTAAATTGAGAACGATTTTTCATTTACATTTACCTAACAATTAATAATTGAGAGAACTGAAATTTTTTCTTGTATATTTTAAACATTAAAAATGTATACTTTTTACATATATTTCCCGGTGCATTGTATCTTTTGAATTCAAGGGTTATCAACTAAAAATCATATGTTTTTAAATTGAGAACAATTTTTCATTTATATTTACCTAACAATTAATAATTGAGCGAACTGAAATTTTTCTTGTATATATTAAATTTTAAAAATGTGTACTTTTCACATATATTTCCCGGTGTATTGTATCTTTTGAATAACATCTGGTCTTAGTATGTTTGAATGCCATAATTCGACTTCTGATGATTAATTCTACCCCTCGTCTATATGATTGATCATAATCACGAACATTTCACTGAATATGGTCCGTCAGCAACTGTCGTAACTTATTGTTTAGAACCTTGAGTTATAAATATTATAAGTAAACTTATTAATGATTTTCCGAACTTATTTTATTTTGTAAGATTTTCCAAGCCAATCAAACAAACAATACAATATGGTACTATTTGCGTAGATATGCACAATTCCCATCGTCTCCATTTCCTATTTTTTAATACAATTAGAATGCATACTTTTCATATAAATCATCTGATTAATAATGTGTTGAAATCGTCATAGATTCGAATTCTAATATAAATGGATTCTGTATTAACTTCCCCACTGGTGCAGAATTATATTGATAATAATAATCGTGAACATATCGGTGAAATTTATCCGTTAGCAACTGTTGTTATTCATAATCACGACAAACCTTTCAGAATAAATGCTATAAGCGAATTTATTTTGCTTCTTAATATTTTGCACTTATAACATTTATTCTGTAGGGTTTGTCGAGATAATGAATAACAACAGTTGCTAACGTATGATATTCCACGAAATGTTCACGATTATTATTCTCAATTCCAATAAGATTTTCTTAGTAAATCTTATATAAGGTATTATTTACGTGAATCTATGCAATTTTACGCGGACATTGCATACATTTTTTCCACATCCATACTCTATCTTTTTAATACGATTACCGGTATGTGTAACGTCCCGAAAATATTTTCCAGATTAAATCAAATAGATATCACTAAACAAAGCACTCATAATGTTATTAGAATGCTTTATCCGTAATTTCGAAGAAGAAAAAGGACATCATTTTCAGAAACTCAGTGGTGCACGTAATTTTAAAATCGAAAAAGTGCATTCTGCTCGAAATAAATTTCTTCTGAAGTACATCTTCCAAAGAAATTTTTTTTCGTTCATGTTCGTAACTGAATTGATTTTAAGAATCGTAATCTAGTAAGAAAAAAATTCAACTAAGCATATTTCTGTTCCTAAAGTAAATTATGCGTATTTAAGACATATGCCCATAAAGTCGAGCATCAAAATGCAACTCTTTTACCATGCAGACACGAGAGGTATGTCGAAGGATGTGGATTTTCTTTTCACATGCTTTTCTTTAATTCACAGTGCATGTTCGTCTTTTGTTTGTCTGTTGTCAAATTTTGTAACCGATATTTTACAGGCATCATGATTCCCAATTGAGCTGAAATTTTGCATACCAATGTACCTTGGAAGAAAATACTTAAATGAATCCTAAAAAGTACATTATTGTAGACTAATTAACACTAGATTGCCCAAGGCAGTCATTTTGACTGTTTTTTTTAATTTCAATTAGAAAACAATTATGAAATATAATGACACAATTTCTTAGAATTTGGTGACTTTTTCTATAACATATAAATGGGTTTATGAATAATTGTAGTTACTTCCGCCCTTCTTTATTATATAATATTAAAAATTAATTTTAAACAAATTTCTTTACATATTTGTTATTTTTTCACAATGCAGTCATTTTGACTGTTTTGGGGCAATATAGGTATACAAAAAATCTCGGGCAATCTAGTGTTAAGTATATATTAACAATTTAACAAAAGGCAATACTTTAGAAATGGTGGCGCCAGCCTGTTGTGTATATGAACTTTCAGCTTTTGCTTGGACGTTTCACTTCAAGATTTTTAGCTGAAGAAACAGAATTTGAAAAATGTAGTAACTACTGTTAACTTATAACATCAGAAAAATCTTCTACTTCCTTCATTTTGATATCAAGTTTATAAAATTCCATAAAATTTTTTTTCCAGATATTGTTTTAAATTCTAAGTTTTTTATCTCCAACAATGTTGCATGCTAATCTGCCTTGGAAGAATATACTTCAATTAATCTTAAAAAGTACATTATTGTAGATAAACTAAATATATATTAACAGTTTAACAAAAAGTAATACTTTAGAAATGGTGGTGCCAGCCTGTTGTGTATATGAACTCTCAGTTTATGCTTGGCCTATTAGCTTCAAGATTTTTACGTGAAGAAAAATAATTTTGAAAATGCGGTACCTACTGTTAACTTATAATATCCAAAGACACTTCTACTACCCTCGTTTTGATTCAAGTTTATAAAATTCCATAATTTTTTTTTCCAGATATTGTTTTAAATTTTGAATGTTTAATCTCCTACAACGTTGCATACTAGTGTACCTTGGAAGAAAATACTTGAATGAATCCTAAAGATTACATTATTGTAAATAAATTAAATATATATATATATATATATATATATTAACAATTTAACAAAAAGCATAATACTTTAGCAATTGTGGATATGAAGTCACGGTTTTTACATGGTCGAGTAGCTTCAAGATTTTTAACTGAATAAAAAAAATTTGAAAAATGCTGTAATTACTGTTAACTTATAAAATCTGAAAACACCTCATACTTGCTTCATTTTGATATCAAGTTTATAAAATTCCATAAATTTTTTTTTCCAGATATTGTTTTAAATTCTAAATGTTTAATCTCTTACAACGTTGCATACTAATGTGCCTTGGAAGAAAATACTTGAATGAATCCTAAAAAGTATATTAATGTAGATAAATTGGGTAAATTTTAACAATTTAACAAAAACCGATACTTTAGAAATGGTTGCGCCAGCCTATTGTGTATATGATTTCTCAGTTTTTGCATGGCCGAATAGCTTCAAGATTTTAGCTGAAGAAACAGAATTTGAAAAATGTGGTAACTACTGTTAATTTATAACATCCGAAAACACCTTCTACTTCCTTCATTTTGATATAAAGTTTATAAAATTCCATACATTTTTTTCAGCTATTGTTTTAAATTCTAAATGTTTAATCTTCTACAACGTTGCATACTAATGTACCTTGGAAGAAAATACTTTAATGAATCCTAAAGATCACATAAATACATTATTGTAGATAAATTAAATATATATATTGACAATTTAACAAAAAGCAATACTTTAGTAATGGTGGTGCCAGCCTGTTGTGTATATGAACTCTTAGTTTTTGCATGGCCGAGTAGCTTCAAGATTTTTAGCTGAAGAGAAATAATTTGAAAAATACGGTAATTACTGTTAACTTATAACATCCCGAAACACCTTCTACTTCCTTCGTTTTAATTCAAGTTTATCAAATTCCATAAATTTTTTCCAGATATTGATTTAAATTCTAAATATTTAATCTCCTACAATGTTGCATACTAATGTACCTTGGAAGAAAATACTTGAATGAATCCTCAAGATTACATTATTTTAGACAAATTAAGTATATATTAACAATTTAACAGAAAGCAATACTTTAGCAATGGTGGCGCCAGCCTGTTGTGTATATGAACTCTCGGCTTTTGCATGGCCGAGTAGCTTCAAGATTTTTAGCTGAATAAAAAGGATTTGAAAAATGCGGTAATTACTGTTAACCTATAAAATCTTAAAGCACCTTCTACTTCCTTCATTTTGATATCAAGTTTATTAAATTCCATAAATATTTTTTACAGATATTGTTTTAAATTCTAATTGTTCAATCTTCTACAGCGTTGCATACTAATGTACCTTCGAAGAAAATACTTGAATTAATCCTAAAGATTACATTATTGTAGATAAGTTAAATATATATATTAACAATTTAACAAAAAGCAATACTTTAGCTCTGGTGGTGCCAGCCTGTTCTGTATATGAACTCTCAGCTTTTGCATGGCCGAGTAACTTCAAGATTTTTAGCCGAAGAAGATTTATAGAATTTGAAAAATGCGGTAATTACTGTTAACTTATAACATCCGAAAACACCTTCTACTTCCTTCATTTTGATATCCCGTCTATAAAATTTCATAAAATTTTTTTCCAGATATTGTTTTAAATTCTAAATGTTTAATCTCCTACAATGTTGCATACTAATGTGCTTTGGAACAAAATACTTGAATGAGTCCTAAAAAGTATGTTAATGTAGATAAATTGAGTATATTTTAACAATTTAACAAAAACCGATACTTCAGAAATGGTGGCTCCAGCCTGTTGTGTATATGAACTCTCAGCTTTTGCATGGCCGAGTAGCTTCAAGAATTTTAGCTGAAGAGAAATAATTTGAAAAATGCGGTAATTACTGTTAATTTATAAAATCTGAAAACACCTCCTACCTCATTTTGATATCAAGTTTATACAATTCCATAAATTTTTTCCAAATATTCTTTTAAATTCTAAATATTTAATCTCCTACAATGTTCCCCACTGCTAAATTATAGATATATAATAGCTTTAGTTAGAATTAATCTCGCATTTTTGTCTCAATATGTTGTGTATCTTGGTTGATAATATTATTTTCTATCATTTAAAATGGACTGCTCGAAGTTCACCGTTATAAAGCTATGTAACACGACACAAAGAAATGGGCTGGAATAAAAATACAGAAATAAATACATATTATTTTTAATTAATTAAATTTAATAAATTTTAAATTTAAAAAGTTTAGTTGAAATATTCATTAAATTATTTTAAATATGATTAATGAAAATTCGATTGTAAGATTCCCCAAAGACCCTAAAGAGCAAAATAAAAATAAAAATAATTTGTTGAAAGCACTCTCTTGTTTAAAATCGAACTAAGCAGAATAAAATAAACGCAAACAAAAAATAAATTTAAAAAATAAGCTTTCATTTTTAAACGAGAGAGTGTTTTTTTTATTTTAAATTTCAATGAGCAACAAAGAATAAAATAATTTTTTCCTCCTGCTATCCGTGAATATAGAAGATTTTTATGCCTAAAAATAAAAAAGCGCATTCCCTTTAATATATTTCATATTTACAATAAATAAGTGCATTCAATATATTATGGACGCCCCACGCTATTATTTTTAGTCATAAAAATTTTCAACGTTTACGGGTAGCAAGAAAGAAAATGTCTTTATTCCTTTTAGCTCGTTTTAAATGAAAGGGTGTCTTTTAAAAAATATTTTTATTTACTTTTATTAACTGTTTTCCAAGTTCGCTTGAATGTCTTTTTCTGTAAGTCACGTGCCTGCAGGTGGCAGCGGACATCAACCCCCAACCAATGAACGAAATCTTTCCTGCAGTCTTTTATTATTTATTTATTGTTTCTTACGCCTATTTTTCTCTTTGTTTTTGTTTCTGAAGCAATTGAAAGCTCCGCAATTTCTTGCGACACAATTCTATCTCAAATTTATCACTGTAAATGGAAGTAAAGTAAGCGCGGATAATGTATTTCGTTTATGTGAAAATATTTCAGGTTTAGACGTATACTGGATGTATTTAATTCAAACAGTACTTAAATAATAGAATTAGTATTAGAATTACAGAAAAGGTCACTTTTACACCTTGCAATAATTTTTCTAGTATATTCCTCGTATTTTTTTAAAAAAATTACATTCTATTCTCTTAACTTTTCTTAAATCAATCTGCTATACCGACTCATTAAGTTTTAATTAAAGAACTTTAGAAATTAAATGTAAAGGTGTTTATTATTTATAACTAACCCTTTTCTTGACATAGAATAGTTTGCAAAATTTCATTATAGAGCTTCATACATCTAATATATATATATATATATATATATATATATATATATATATATATATATATATATATATATATATATATATATATGATTTTTTAAAATTTCTTGCATTCTATCATTTAGAATTATTAACTTTATTAAAATCGCTACAGTGTTCAGAAAATGTAAATATCCATAATTTTTTAGTGCTTGCTTGTTTTATAGTAGTCAATATTAGAGTAAATCCACAGTACACGTTTAATTGATTACTTGCTATTATATCATAAATAATATATTTAGTAGTTTGCGTTCTGTACATTTTAATTTTATCATCATATGATATTAAACTGCGAAAATATATCGTTTCATAATGGCCTCTCGTCATTTTAAAAATGCCATAATATTAATGTCTTGAATTCTTGAATACAATAAAAGAGTTATCACTGTAATTTTTTTTGGTTTGGTTAGTAGCGCTAAAGTCTACTATTTTGCTACATGAGAGCTAATCAGACCGGGACCGCCTGCATCAGCAAGGCTACGAACATCCATCCAGCAAGACAAGAAACCTATACCATTCGGCCATCGTTCGTTGTTATCTTATCGTTTTTGTTACCACTTCGTGTGTGTTTATGGTGTCCTGTTTGTTTGTGTCCGTCTGCCTTTTTGTTTACCTGGTGTCTGATAGTCCGTAGATTAAATGGATTGAACCGGAGAGGTATATAGTACATTTGTTTGTGACCGTACGAGACAGAGCGTCCAGAATCACAACACGCTGGAGATAATGTTCCATTAATTGTAGATTCTGAAATCTCTTTTTGACCTTCCTAACACAATTTACACATAAATTACAAATTACTGAGATGTATGACTTTTATGAATGTTGAAACTTTTTTAAATTAAAATTTAAGATGCCATTTTAGCATTTGGGAACAGACGATGTATTCTTTACCAGAAATCCAAACAGAGATAAAAATTGATTATTTTTTTGACCTTCCTAACACAGTTATCCTAAGGAATAACAAAGTTTACTGAGATGTATGACTTTTAATGAACGTTGAACACAGATTAATTTAAATATAATCTAAGATGCCGATTAGCCATTTTGTGTTTGGGTATATACTCTGAGACGGAGGCGTATACACATTACCAGACTCCATACAAGAGAAAAATGATTGCATTTTATTGTACTAGATGACATTATTACACTACAGTCGTATGCTTGGACTAAATTACAGTAGAACCTCGATTATCCGAAGTAATTGGGACCGAACCTACAACACATAATCGAAATTTTCGGATAATCGAGAATTCATCAATAAGCATTTAGTTTAATATGTAGTATCGTCATTGGAGCAATAACATTCGATTGTTCTGGGACTCGGCAGTATGACCTTCCAAATTTCGAAATGGGGTGTGTTTTTGTTTAGAACAGGGATGTTTGAAAGTGAGGAAGAGTACACTCATACAGAGAACTGTGCTTGCGAGAGGGAATTTTAAAAAAGGGAATTCCAAAATATTTATCTGCACTCATAGTTTGGAAACGACGACTCTTGCACACAAAAGGAATGTGGGAAAAAAGAAAATTTAAAATTGCATGTTTGTAAAGAGAAAATTTTGGGTGACAGTTGAAAATGGGGAAAAAAATGAAGAAGAAACCGACTTCGGTTAACGGAGAGTTTCGTTAAATCGAGGTTCGGATAATCGAAGTTCTACTGTACTTTAAATATGAATGAAATCGTAAGTTAAGTTAGTAAACACGAGCATTACCAGGATACAGTTTTTCGTTTATTGTGAAACTAATATCCCTTCGTTCAAAAATCAGGTTCTTTTTACCTAATTACTTTTCCAATTAAGACTTTTCATTCACACACACAAACAAACATAAAATATAAAATATCGAAAGATCAAAAAAAGGAAAAACATCAAAATGGTTACTGTAATTTACCATAAGTTATAATTTATGCTTGCCTTTGATCGAAATCATTTAGGGGAAAATGAATGTCATTCAGATGTGACCATATAAATAAATCTTATATCTTCATCAAAACGCTATTCGTAATACTAAACGCCGCGAAAGTAAAATTAGAAGTTAAATGATGCGTGTGAAACACGTCTGAGACTGGAGTAATCCCAGCTCTCTGAGTAAATAATCTGATAGAATAGAAAGATAGAAAAGATAGGATTTCGCCATAGGAATTGTGTAAAGAACACGTAATAAACCGTCTCTGTCAGTTATTTTGAGATTGGTGTATGTTACCTGAGTTACACATTAAGTGTTACAAAATTGGAATGATTCGAGGAAGCGCGTAAAATAATGATAGACGGACGTAAAAAAAAAGATAAAAAAGAATTTGAAAATAGCACCCACTTCATCAAAAGGGAGAAAATCGATTCTCGGATATTTTTCTCGGATCTTTATTATCCATTTTGAAAGGCCGGAATGCCTTGCGCACACCCTACGCAAAAAGAAGATCAGTATGCGGAGAAATCACATGACTTCAGAAATTTCTCTTAGCCGGATAAAAACATGGTGTGTCTAAAACATGCGAGGATGAAATTATTTTGATGGATAAAAAAAAAAAATCTGCTTGCATTGAAAAGTTTAGTATGGAAATCTCTAGGGATTTACGGATTTTCAATTCTCGACTTTTTAGTACTCGAGAAAGATAAAAATAGAGTTGTTAAAAAAGGTTTAAAATAAGGGGAGGTTTATATTTTACTTTACCAATTTTACCAATTTTTTGGTCACGTTTAAATGAACTCTAACAGATTATGTATTGTTTAAAAGGAGATCTATAGATATTTAATCTTTATTTTTTACTTTATGTCCCATACCAATTTTTAAAAAAATTATTTTTATTTTGTGTTTACGACTTTGACACTTGGTAAAGTATATAGCAGGAGTGGCCAACCTGCTGCTCACGAGCCACATGCGGCTCTTTAAAGGATGATTTGTGCTTTCGATAAATGTACAAGAGTTCCCTTTTTATTTTTGTGTTATTATATATTAATAAATTATTACAACTGATGGAGCTCCGTCAATGCTGGGTTTAAAAAAAAATCGGTCTTATTCGGTTTTTAAGATATGATTCTGGAATTCCACAATTCATACCTATTCGCTGAATAATTCACCGAGAACATCTCGTTACAAAATATTTAAAATATCCTGATGTTATGAATAAAGTGTAATACATTGTAAATTACATTCGCACCAAAGCAAAAATTCATCGACAATTCAAAAAGGATGAAGAACTTTTAAATTACATTCAATAAATATAATTTCTGTAAAAAAAAAATTTTGTAATACCTTTTTCGCATGACTTTTAAATGCGTATTTCATTGCGGCTTGCGAAACTTTTCAAATTTTGAAAAATGGCTAGGACTATCAAGGAGCTTGGCCACCCCTGGTATATAGTTTCGTTTGGTTTGGTTAGGAGAGCTACAGTCTACTCTTTTGATACACGAGGATAAAGTATATAATTTCTTGACTAACTTTGTTGGCTAACAAAATTTTAATTTTTGTTACTGATATTTAATAATAAGCTTAGTAACTTAGTAGTTTAGTAGCTTAGTCAAAGTATATTTTCCAACTTCTTCACAAGGGTGAGACATAGCAAATTTTTAATAATTTTTACGTAGGGGCATTGGAAAATTTTGGATTCAACAATACCGTCTAAAATAGAAAAATTTTGAGGACCATTGTAAATAACATAATATTCTTTATGTACATATCAATATCAGTCATTTTTCCATTTTTATTGCTGGATTCATAGCTTTGTTGAGGAAAAAGTCACTTCATGCCAGTACGTTGTGAAAATATTCTTGTATGCAAGAAAATAACAGCCTACATATTTCAGTCTTAATACACTTATACGTTATTTATAAGGTTAACATGCTTCTTTTATAATTTCTTATTCTTTTTAATTTTTAAAAATTATTTATGCTTTGAGGGAAGGAGGTAGATTTGTCTCCGGCAAATATTTGGACCGACTCCGTTGGTCTTCATTGTAAAATGTTTGTAATAACAACCCTTGTTATTGCTTGAAGATATGTAACCCATCCAACAAGTGCGCTTTCAAAATAATTAAAAACTAATTTTTATCTACACTTAATAAATCTAACAAAGAACACACATTTCTTTATATTAGTTTTAGATGTCACTAGAACATTCTTTACTCTACCGGAAAGTTGTTCCAAAATATTTTACTACTGTATGTAAGTACAAGTGGCTCAGTATGTTGGTCAGTTCTCCATTCTTTTCTGCAACACAAGTGTTGAGTGATAAATAAAGAACTTTGCTTTCCTGATATTCGAGTTTCCTATCTTTCCTACGACTATCGACGTGACTATAATATGGAATAGCGCCATCTATTGGCGACATTGAACTTGTGAGGGATTGGACATACTCCCCATATTTCAGCGAGTGCATTCTCAAAATCGAGACAATTTTATTTCTTTTTTGCATTAAAAGTTATAACTAGAATTTGAGTGAAAAATTCCCCTTAACTTGTAACTTTGTTCTTCGATTATTTTTGTAAGTTTCGAGTCATCTTGTTTAGTCTATTGTCATAATATAATTATGCCAAAAATATATTTGTTCTAAATGCTCTTAAAAAAAAAAGAAAGTTTAAGTTGATATTTAAAAATTCTTTGAGGAAGTGAGAGTAAACTGCCAGATTGTGAAAGCTAATGAATGATAAAACGTAAGAGTATTATGTGAGTAAGATTTTATTTTTACAGAAACGATTTTCACACGACATCAAACAAATACAACTAATACTACCTGCAGAATAAATGAAATTTGATTTGTCCTTTGAGTTCCATTCATTTCTTACATTGCAGTATGTTGAATATATAACCAATTAGAATTTCTACCTTCATAAAAGTTATATGTAATATTCAGAATACTTCAGAATTTACAAGTCTAGACACCTGCTTACTATTCTGTAGGTATAGTTGCATCGTTATTTATTTAAGTAAAAACACATGAAAAAACGTGCAAATTGAAAGAAGGTTTATTGTTTCTCTTTCTTTTTCCTTGAGTTATAAAAAGTATTGACATTGAAAGTCCTTGCCGTTCTCCATAAGAAATAATACCACTATTCATTACGACTAATTCGCGGTCTTTCTGTGAGCTACATTTGACAAGTAACAGAACGCTGCTTCCGAGCATACTTTCTGTAAATCTAATGTTTGTTCAGCTCTCGAAAAATATTATTGATATAGATAACGCTACGATACTTAAGAGGCAAGATAAGGCTTCTTTGCTATTTCTTAGAGTGATTTTTGCGGTACGAGGAATGCCTCAGCTAAATCTTCGAGCCTATCGTGAATTGTGGTAAATAATTCTTGGAATTCATGGTTTCAAGAAATGGTAGACTGCATTGTTTTTAAACATCCGGTTGTTGCACGTTATTAGGCAATGTTACTAAAGTCTGAATCTGAAACCATGGATTGATAATGTAAATATTTTCCTCTTCTGTTTTATCTCTCTAAGCAAAAAATTAAGCAAGCTTGTGCAAGATGAATGAATCTAGCGGTAAACATTAATTCCAAAATATCCATAACGTAGTTTGCGGTTTCCGTAAACTATCCATTTAAAAACTCGGGTGATTCATGTGGTTGTAATTTTTTTTTTTTTTTTACTTTGAACTAAGATTATTTTAATTTACGAGCAAATATCTTGCAAATGGTAATATTTCATTTTGCGTTTAAACTTTTGATAATGAATATGATTCTGTAAAATAATCCTGTAAGACGTTTTGTCTAGATTATTCTGCCAAATACTTATTGTTATAGTTTGTTAATAATTATCATACTTATATATAAAAATTCTCCTTGATTTAGTTTTCTCATTTTTAGTATTATGCATTATATAAATAGCTACGTCATTATAATATCTATACCAATTTTATTTTTGTTTCGTATTATTTGATGTATAGCCCCCTACAGTGACGTTAGAAATTATTCATTGTGAGTTATTCTCTGTTTATGGTTATTTTACCTTTATTTATTTCTGCATTACTATTTTTTATTGTTTAAAGAATTTTTTTTAATTTCCTGTGAGATTTGGTATTACTTTGAAAGAGAAGTAATTGACTAAAGGCTTTTTTTTCATCCCATGTCAACCATTACGCGTTGAAAACGCAACGGTTTTAGTTTAAAACTTCTTTTCCCTATGCAAAATGCACAGATTTCTTTTGCGATAGCTAAAAATGTTCAACCGATTACAGCCACTTGAAGTGACGTTAGAAATTAATCATTCTGAGTTGTTCTCTGTCTGTGTATGGTTATTTTACCATTAATTATTTCGGTATTATTATTTTTTTATTGTTTAAAGAGTTTTGTAAATCTCCGATAAGATTTGGTATTACATTGAAAGGGAAGTAATTGACTAAAGGCTTTTTTTTCATCCCATGTCAACCATTACGCGTTGAAAACGCAACGGTTTTAGTTTAAAACTTCTTTTCCCTATGCAAAATGCACAGATTTCTTTTGCGATAGCTAAAAATGTTCAACCGATTACCGCGCTTGCTGTGACGTTAGAAATTAATCATTCTGAGTTGTTCTCTGTCTGTGTATGGTTATTTTACCATTAATTATTTCGGTATTATTATTTTTTTATTGTTTAAAGAGTTTTGTAAATCTCCGATAAGATTTGGTATTACATTGAAAGGGAAGTAATTGACTAAAGGCCTTTTATTATCACATCTCAACTTTAATGCGTTGAAAACGCAACGGCTTTAGTTTACAATTTCTTTTTCTGGGGAAGAATGCACAGAATTCTTGTAAGATAGCTAAAAATGTTCAATCGATTAAAAATCTTATTATACTTCAACCTGAACAAAAATAAACTGGTTGAAAAATGTTCGATATACCATATCAAATTCCCGCATTCTTCATCGGAAAGAAGAATCGCAAACTAAATCTGTTGCATTTTCAAAGGGTACAGCTTGACGTATAGTAAGGTCTAAAGTCTAATTAAATTGCTGTGATAACAGTATGATTCAATATGTGTACAGAAGATATCCTTGAATATATTTTGTCTTTGCCACGGAGCAAAATAAAGAAATTGCGAAAATGAAATTTTTGAATCCTATAGAATTATTTTGAGTGTACCTTTTATTAAATTGGCAGACATAAAGAGTGTTTTAAAAATTTGTAAGAACACTCAAAAAATGAATCAACCTGAGATTACTATTGCATTTAACGATTAATAATTGCATTTAACGAACCTTTAGGGCTTGAATTGAAACTTCAATATGCTTTTTTATACTCGTTTTAGTTGTCGACATTGCTTTTATTTAATTTGAAACAGAAGTACTAGATGAAAAAACTTACACAATTAAAATATTTATATTTATGGCATATGGAGATATATAAAATCAATTTCTAAGTTTTCCAAACGACACAACTGCATTTAATAATCAATTAACCGTTCTACAAATCCTTCAAGGAGAAAGGAGAAAGAAGTGGTCGATAATTACATATTCGTTAAGATTTTGTTTTCATCCTTAGAAACCTACTCCTTCCTGTTTCTACATCTGATTTGCGGCTCAATGTGGTTGAAGGCCAGCGTTTGAGACAACGCGACGCCCGCCTAACACTTCATTGTAAATTATTGTGCGTGGCTTGTATCTGTTTTCTGTTTACCTCTCTGCATAATATGACAAATATGCGGCAGTAATTCATTTGTCTTGCGACCATTAATGGGGAGATTAGATGTCTAGGTCTGCACATCATGACGCTCGTGCAAAAAATAAATCATATGTATCTTGCAATTTATCGATACGGTTTTTCTTGCTGTTAACTGTGTTAATTTATTGCATGCTTTTTTGTTTATGTGTTTGGATAACTAGGTAAATGCGGATGAATTATAATCTTGCTAATTAAACATTTTACGGAAAATGTAAATTGAAAACTCACTTATACGAAGCTTTTAGGGAATGGATTTATTTTCCTATAAATCAATACTTATACGAAATATAGAGAATTGCAGTCGTTTCCATCTAGTAAAACATAAAAATACTGTGCTGTTTTTCTGTTTTTTTTTCAATAAATAAACATCTTTGAATATCTTTATCAGTGCAGATAAAATATAATCTTGCTAATTAAACATTTTACGGAAGATGTAAAGAGGAAACTCACTTATACGAAGCTTTTAGGGAATGGATTTATTTTCCTATAAATCAATACTTATACGAAATATAGAGAATTGCAGTCGTTTCCATCTAGTAAAACATAAAAATACTGTGCTGTTTTTCTGTTTTTTTTTCAATAAATAAACATCTTTGATTATATATATCGGTGCAGATAAATTATAATCTTTCTAATAAAGCCTTTTATTAAAGATATAAGTGGATACTCACATATACGAAGACCGGGGGAATGGATAATTCTTCGTAAAAGTGTATACTATTACGAAGTATATGTGAATAACAGTTATTTGAGTCTAGGAAATCATTAAATCGCTACTGTGCTGTTTTTTGAGTGTTTTAATCGGTAAACGTTACACATACTTAAATACATACAACATAAAACTCATACATAGATACATACAACGAAAGCTTTTTATAAAACACTTTAAAATTAAAAAATATATAAAATGTTTAGAGAAATAAAAACACATTAAAAACTCTTTCCATTAAAAACTCTTTGAAGAATACTGAAAACGAAAATTTTGTAAGAAAAAGGAAAAAGCCACAAGAAGATATTAAAATGCACATTTCATGTTTGTTCGCAAAAAATGTTTTGATTCCTTCATATAATGGAATAAAATTTACATTCGAAAATTTACATGGTGGATTGGATATTTCTTCGTATAAATGAAGGTTTCGTATAACTGAATATTCACATAAATGAATAATTTATTACATAAGCCTTACGAGAGTTTAGCCGAGGAACAAGAAGTTGTTCGTATAACTGGATAGTTCGTACTAGGAAGTTTCGTATAAATGGGTTTCCACTGTATTTCTTCTTGAAAAATTCGAAATTATCTTTTAGCGAAGAAGAAAATTGACTGTGAATATTTCTATACATATTTTCTATTCAGTCTTCTGAGAAAAACACTTTCACCGCGGCATTATTTCTCCTTTCTAATACGTCATTTTGCTTTTCAAAGGGATTTAAATACGCCATTTCTCTGAGGGAAAAATATTCTAAACAAGTGATTCTAGACAACATTTAAAGTCAGACACTAAAGTGTGTCTCTAAAATACCGTAGCTAGTTATAATTAACTTCAAAGTGTATGTGGAAGTCAACGAGAGAATAATATATATCTGCATATAAAGAGATGATTTTCATACTTATGTTTTGTCAAGTTGTGTTGTGTAAGAAATTTCTTGAAAGAACATGTAATCATTGTAATAAATTAATAGATAATTAGTAATGAAAACTAGAGTTTGGGTGTGTTAAGAGATTATACACAATAGATGACGGTAGTAGAATAACATGATAACAAAATACAATAGACTCAGGATTATATGGAAGTTCTTTTGTTAACTACATAAAAATTACAATAAATGAAAATGAATCCGAAAATAATTCATTGCCGAAATTTGCTGCTTAAGTTCGCAAAAATAGGCAGTAATTATTTGGTAACTTTTGAAACACGTTCGCACTTTTCACTTTATATAAAAAGATCTTGTTTTTTGGAAACAAAGTAAGTTCAGCAAAACTAAATGAATACAAAGAGAGAACAAATTCCGAAAATCCCATGTATTTACTATAATAATTCAAAAAGATATGATAAGGCGTAGAATAAGAAAAAATCTTTTATAATCATTTAAAATCATTTAAAGTTGCTTAAAGATGATATTTGCCTTTAACCAACCGTGTGGCGAACACTAAGATGGCAACACTATGAAAAAGTATGTACTAAATTTTGATTACTACGACAATTTCAAGCCCATCGAGGGAATTCTCATGTCATTGAACGGAAAGAGAAAAAAATTTCCTTGAAATTTGAAGTTCAGAGGAAAGATTAAATGACATAGCTATTTCACATTGAGAGAACGAATAATGAAGAGTATTGTTTGTGAAGAGATAGTTGGTAAAATTTACGAAATTAAAAGCTAGAAAGAAAAATATTTTAAGTATTATCATATTTTAATTTCAAGTAAAATTCTATACATTTCTATTACATTAAAATTTTGTTGAAATAAAATAATAATTGTACACAATATGTTTTATTTATATAAAAATGTGATCAGTACATATTTTAATTTCCTTGATTCATTCTCTTCTTTATTTATTTTTTTCTGCGACCGGGGCCTCAATCAGCTTAATCCGCCTCTGCATATAATAACCCGATTAGTATGCCGATTAAAAAATGAACAATATTTAATCTTAAATATACTAAATATTTCTCTGTGTTAAGATTCTTTGAAAGGAGGATAAAAATATATACTCAAAAATGATAAACGGTTTGAAAAATACTTTCGATTTGTGTAATGGAATATTTTTCATTCTAACGTATAGATTTTACGGTATATGATAGTTAATGAAGACTTAAGATGTTATACTTTTTTCTTCGGGCTTGAATTTTTTTTTCTAGGGCCGTGCTTCAACCGGTTTAATCTGCTTCTGCAAATAATGAGTAACCCGATTTATAAAAATTAACAATATTTAATCTAAATTATACTAAATATTTCTCCATGCTTGAGATTCTTTGAAGGAAGGATAAAAATATATACGCAAAAATGATAAACATTTAAATTTGAAAAATGCTTTCGAATTGTGTAATAGAATATTTTTAATTCTAAACATATAGATTTTACGTTATATGATAGCTAATGAAGACTTGAGATGTTATGCAATTTGCAAAAGAGGAAAAAAAACCTGTCTAATAGTGAATTAGATAAAACTGCATTTTCCCTTTTATTCTCTACTAAGGGAAAAAAGCCCCTAATATGTTGTAAGATATTTCGGCGCCTCAACTCTTTTTTTCTATTCTGTACCATAAGTCCAGGAGTCTCCAAGTTGAAGCGATTCTAATTACGACACATTGCTGGCTAATGAGAAATATTCACTGCTTCTAAAATTTCCCCGTCCGCTTTGAAACGGAGAACTCAACCGGAATGATGACAAGGGGACAAGATCAAAGTATTAGATAATCACCTTTAAGTGATCAATGAAAGTTCGTTTTATTCATTGATCGTATGTCATGCGAATGGATTTTATTTTACAGTTCCTAAAGTCCCATTTGATTAGGAGGATTTTATACTACTTTTTAAAACTTTATTTTCTAATGGACTGCTATGTTCTGCACTTTTAAAGAATCATTTGTGAATTTTTATTTCGGGCAAAAACATGATCATATTTCAGAGTAATGTGTTTTATTTTACCGTCTCTAAAATGTTATTTGTTTATTAGAGTTTTACACTTTTTTTCGTGAACTGCAACTTTTTGTACTTCTAGAATATCAGTTTTTATTTTTTTAAGGTGTTATACCTATTCCATTTTGCCAATTCAAATTTCTAATATTCCTTTTACCCTTTCTAAAATCTCATTTGTTTATTAGAGTTTTACACTTTTTTTCGTGAACTGCAACTTTTTATACTTCTAGAATATCAGTTTTTATTTTTTAAGGTGTTATACCTATTCCATTTTGCCAATTCAAATTTCTAATATTCATTTTATCGTTTCTAAAATCTCATTTGTTTATTAGTGTTTTTCAGATTTTCTTTTTCTTTTCAAGCCAATTGCAATGTTCTTTACCTTTATAATATCAGTTTTTCAATTGTTTTTTTCACGAAAAAGAGGTGTTTTACCTATTCTAACTAACCGATTAAAATTTCTAATATCACATAAAATACTTATGCATCATGTTCATTGGGTATTTTTCTCGAACTTAATTGAGTATTTTTCATATAATTCTCCAATTATATATAATAAAATTATACATTTAATAAATAATAAACGCATTTTTGTAAACCATAAATGGAGCAAATTACACAATTCGTTTTTAGCTTGGTATTTTATCAGTTTTAAATTTACTTTTTTTATTTGTTTATATACAAATCGTCATTGTTTTCTGATATGATGAATTTTCTTAAAATAGCTTTTCAGCTTGATAAATGTCTATTGAAATAATTATAAAGATATATTGCAGGAGTAGCCAAGCTCCTTAATAGTCCGAGCCATTTTTCAAAATTTGAATTTTTTTGCAATTAAATACGCATTTAAAAGATATGAAAAAAAGGTATTAAAATTTTTTTTTTACAGAAATTATATTTATTGAAGGCTTTTTGGAAGTTTTTTGTCCTTCATTTTTTCAAGGAAATTTTTGAATTGCAATGTTCTTTACCTTTATAATATCAGTTTTTCAATTGTTTTTTTCACGAAAAAGAGGTGTTTTACCTATTCTAACTAACCGATTAAAATTTCTAATATCACATAAAATACTTATGCATCATGTTCATTGGGTATTTTTCTCGAACTTAATTGAGTATTTTTCATATAATTCTCCAATTATATATAATAAAATTATACATTTAATAAATAATAAACGCATTTTTGTAAACCATAAATGGAGCAAATTACACAATTCGTTTTTAGCTTGGTATTTTATCAGTTTTAAATTTACTTTTTTTTTTATTTGTTTATATACAAATCATCATTGTTTTCTGATATGATGAATTTTCTTAAAATAGTTTTTCAGCTTGATAAATGTCTATTGAAATAATTATAAAGATATATTGCAGGAGTGGCCAAGCTCCTTAATAGTCCGAGCCATTTTTCAAAATTTGAATTTTATACGCATTAAATACGCATTTAAAAGATATGCAAAAAAGGTATTAAAAATTTTTTTTTACAGAAATTATATTTATTGAAGGTTTTTTGGAAGTTTTTCGTCCTTCATTTTTTCAAGGAAATTTTTGAATTGCAATGTTCTTTACCTTTATAATATCAGTTTTTCAATTGTTTTTTTCACGAAAAAGAGGTGTTTTACCTATTCTAACTAACCGATTAAAATTTCTAATATCACATAAAATACTTATGCATCATGTTCATTGGGTATTTTTCTCGAACTTAATTGAGTATTTTTCATATAATTCTCCAATTATATATAATAAAATTATACATTTAATAAATAATAAACGCATTTTTGTAAACCATAAATGGAGCAAATTACACAATTCGTTTTTAGCTTGGTATTTTATCAGTTTTAAATTTACTTTTTTTTTTATTTGTTTATATACAAATCATCATTGTTTTCTGATATGATGAATTTTCTTAAAATAGTTTTTCAGCTTGATAAATGTCTATTGAAATAATTATAAAGATATATTGCAGGAGTGGCCAAGCTCCTTAATAGTCCGAGCCATTTTTCAAAATTTGAATTTTATACGCATTAAATACGCATTTAAAAGATATGCAAAAAAGGTATTAAAAATTTTTTTTTACAGAAATTATATTTATTGAAGGTTTTTTGGAAGTTTTTCGTCCTTCATTTTTTCAAGGAAATTTTTGAATTATCTATGATTTTTTTGCATTGGTGCCAATGTAGTTTACAATGTGTTACACTGTTTTCATAACATCAGGATATTTTAAATATTTTGTAGCGAGATGCTCTCGGTAAATTATGCAGTGAATCAGTATGAATTGTGGAATTTGAGAATCATCTCTTAAAAACCCAATAAGACCGACTTTTTTACCCAGCATTGCCGGAGCTGCATCAGTTGTAATAATTTTTTAAAATATAATAGCACAAAAAGGAAAAGGGAACTCGGGTAAATTTATCGGGAGCCACAAATAATCCTTCAAAGAGCCGCATGTGGCTCGCGAGTCGCAAGTAGACCACCCCTGATATATTGTATTACAGTGTACTTCGCTTAATGTGGTCAGTTTGGACACCGTGATTTTGATAATAATAACCGATTGAAAACAATAAATAATATGCAAAATTAGATAAGTTTCCCCCCTTTAACCCATATTGTACCACACCAACTAAATATTTCTGAAAACTTTTAAAACTTTATCGATAACATTTAATATGGTGTAACTAAGAATATAAAACCAAAATTTTAAAAATCAATTTTAATTTTTAAGTAATTAGCTGTCCTATAATTAGTCCAACGGTCCAATACACTACTAAAATTTAACAAAATCATACTTTGCATTCGGTTGATTCATAGTTGAAATTTGGGAAAACATTCAAAAAAAAAGTTCAACATTACATTTTAAGCACACTGTTGTTGCTTTTCTTTTTCAGTTCTTGAACTGGCATTTTTGGTAAGGGTTAATAGAAAAAGGATATCCGTTGTAGGATGCTAATACCCAAAATTTATATCCAAATTTTCAGGTTTATTTTTCATGAACACCTTGCAACTGTGCCTTCCAAAATATTTTACCATTCTTTCATCGATGGTGAGATTTTCAGAAAATATACCAAATTGCTTCAAGGTTATGCGGATTTTGTTACAAAAAGGTCGAATTTTTTAATAACAATCTTGTGAATCAATTGAAGAATTATCGTTAAAATGACTAAAATGTTTGGTGCCCTAATACCGTTTACTGGACCTAGCGTTACTCACCAATATAGTACCAATGTCTGGAGTACTACATGTAACCTCCACTATGTTTGAAAAAAAATAATAATAAATAAAAAAATAATAATTAACCCTCTGACTGCTCAATTTGTAAACCGAGATCTCTTTTAATATTGCGTATTTTTTTTGTTGCATAGTTCAAGTATATATATATATATATATATATATATATATATATATATATATATATATATATATATATATATATATATATATATGTATATATATATATATATATATATATATATATATATATATATATATATATATATATATATATATATATACATATACATATATACATATATATATATATATATTTTATATATATATATACATATATATACATATATATTTATATTTTTTATACATATATATATACATATATACATATATATATATACATATATATACATATATATACATATATATATATATATACATATATATTATATATAAATATATATATATTGAACTTGATATATATATATATATAATATATATATATATTATATATATATATATATATATATATATATATATATATATATATATAAATATATATATATATATATATATTATATATATATATTGGAGAATTGAATTACAGTTAACTTCAATTTATAACATACTATCTATAATTCTGTTATCTAATATAACTATAGTTCTAGTCATATAATTCTATTTATTACCAAATTAAATGTCTAATACTGTATATACTTTATTCGACTGGTTAAACTGTAAAAAGGCCGAATGTGCTTCTTAATAAAGGAAGAAAACACATGCCCGTGGAAATCGCGGGATGAGCAGTCAGAGGGTTAATAAATGACAATTTTTAAGGGGTTGCTAAAAATAAATTTTACAATACAATATATTTTGATTTCTCAGGGGTTTTTTTTTTGTTGTTGCTGTTGTTACTATGATAAAGTGTGTCTATTTTAAAGGTCCTAAAATAAAATCCACTCAGAAAATATTTATAACTTTATTATTAAATGGAATTCTATTTGCTGTCCTGTTTATAGGACAGCGGTCCAATATGGGTTAACCCTTTAGTGGACAGTGGTTTCGCAGGGAAACCTCCTGTTAAACATTTTTTACCTATTGTTTGAGAAATATGAATGTCTTTTTCGGTATTTTTATGTTTTTGACATTTAAAAATTACAATAAATGATAGTACTACACTTAATTTATTTTTTTTCTTTAGAAATATATGTATTTAAACTTGATGTACCTGGAAAGTTAGTAATTCGATTTTTTTCCGCGTGTGACCCCAAACAAAAATATCTATTCCAACAGCACTTATAAATTATTAAACTATTTATTTATTAATTATACTTCTTAAGAACACTTATTTATTGTTCTTCCAATATAATTAAAATTTTAAAACATTATGTTCACGCTGTACAAGGGGGTATGTTTGTCAATTAACCCCCCTTCAATTCCTCCTACGGCATTCTCTACAGGGCTTCGAACCGGAACTGAACCGAAAACCGAAAACCGAAAACCGGAAAAAACCGTTATTTTGGTCGGAACGGAAACCGGAACTGAACCGAAAAAAATATCGGTTTATTTCGGTTCGATATATCTTTCAGTCATTTTGTTACTGTTACCAACTTATCAATATTTTCTAATTTAACGTCAACTTTATAATTATCATTACATGTATACTGCTTCTCGATTTCCTATTTTGATATTTGTTGAAAGAGCGTTTTCAGGTTTGAAATTTATTCTCCGAGACAACAGAAGTAATCTCAGTGAAACTACGTTAGAAGATATATTAATAATTAGAGGCAATTTTCATATGTTAAATAAATAATATATTTTTTACATAATTATTGCAAGGCCAAGTGCACGATGTGAGAGTCAAACGACGAATGTGGGTAATCATGAACCTAGTTGTCAAATGCGATTTTGATAATGGATAACAATGCCAATGCTCGCCGCTCTTATCGTACCTGCTGTTTGTATCAATTCACATAGTGTACCAATTAAAAAAAGAATAAAATCTTCTAAATTTTGATAGAATTACATTTTTTGTTTATGATAGAATTATATTTTTAGTACAAATAAGAATATACATAAAATGAAATTATTCATTTGGAACTGAAACGAAAACAGTTATTTTTGGCGGAGCGACAACCGGAACTGAACCGAAAACCGTTATTTTTGGCGGAGCGAAAACCGGAACTGAACCGATATTAATTTTTTAGTTGAACCGGAACGAAAACCGGAACAAAAAAAATTACGGTTCGAAGCCCTGATTCTCTAATGCAAACCTAAGGATTGTAAAGAAAAATTTTAACACATTTTGCATTTATAAGGTTCATAGGTAATATTTATGAACTAATTTCATTAAATTCCAAAGAGTTTATATAGGTGACCTTTAAAGGGTTAATTCCCACGTACTAAATTTCAAAACAAAATGAAAAAACACACCTTATATTTATGTACTGTATATAAAACATAAGAATTGTATACATAATTTAAAAAAAAAAGTTCAATTGTTGACTGTCTACAATTTTTTCTAAGAAGCTCATTGATAAATTGTTCGTAATCATAATCAACTTGTCATAACGATTTAAAATTTCAATCTTGTTTTAATGTTATATCATTTAACTTTCTGGCTTCCATATCGAAAAGCTGCATGTAAGCAAACAAGCATAAAATGTGAATGCCCTCCTTCTCAGTTCCTATAATAATGTGTTGCCTTCTGCTTATCTAACAACCATTGACCACCAGCAGAGTGTGCATATTTCTGAAAAATTCCAGAAACGTGTAATACCCCGCTCCTTTGTCATTCCCCATTTCCCTAGGTTGAAGAAGAGAATTCTCGGAAATACAAACAACAGCGAAGGGAAAGAAAAGAATGGGTTCCTTCTGAATGTATTGTGAATATTCCTTTGCCAGTTAAAATGAGGTTCGAAAACTGTTCCCATTAACCGATGTAACGATGACATAAAGCGATAATTTTAACATACAAATGAATAGAAAAAATCGGGACCAAGTGATTTCGACAACAATAAGTGATTGATAACATTAACTGCAATCACATTAACCGGAGTCCACTGTATTAATAAAAAAATTCTCCAATTTTTAGAGCTCATTACCTGAAAAGTCATTTAAAAATCAATATTTTATATACATTATGTAGTACATTAAAAGTATCTATAAAATAATCAAGTTTTTCTGTCCTCGAATTTTTTGAAGCTTACCTAATGGATACACATCCATATTATTTTTATGAGTTAGGTTCGCAATGAAAGCGAGTTCGAAATAACTTTTTTCAGGCGTAATGCTATTATTTCAAAATATCCTTTCTTATTCTATACGAAATTCATTCTTGATAGGATGGCAAAAATAATATTTAAAACTGACTATTTCTACTTGAACCTTCATAGACTCTAATTAGTTTCCACATGACGTGCAGGCGTTGTATTTGGTAGAATATACGCCCACTTGATCATCGTATTCTCGTTGACGGTCTATGTGCAGCCAATTATTTGACTTCTAATAAATTTAATATTTTCTACTTTTTCTTTAAATTCTTTTCCGAAATTTGTTTATTATTTTAAAAACAAATTTACTATTTTTTCAATTTTATAATTTATTTTATTAAATTCACGTATTGCTTTACGGATGTTTGACCATATAAACATTTTATGTTGTGTATCCTTAAACTTTCTCGTAATAATAATAGCCTAAGTTATCTGCCATGTCCTCGAAGTTATGAAGCTGTTATAATGAATAGAAATCCATATTGATTTTTGATCAGTTATGCAAAATTCAAAGCGAGTAAAGTATCTTTTCCTAAACTAAATCCAACTGAAGTAAATGGTATGAACAATTCGTATCACAGCGAAAAATGTCCTCTTTAAAACGTTCGAAATATTTTTCAAGCATTTAATGCCATTATATCAAGCATTTTAAGAGCAAGAATTAAATTTTCAATTTATACATAATAAAATAGGTAAAAATAACAATATTTTTCTGATTATACTTCATTCCTTTAACCATCTCATTTAATCATTTCTTATTCTAAATTTAAATGTGTTCTGATCCATACGTTTTATCATAACTTGGATATTACATAAATAATTTTCTTTTTTATTTGACTTAAATAAAATTTAAGTACAAATGTGATAAAATCGATTATTTTTGTTGAAAAATTCTCAGCCAATAAAACAAACATTACCTGTCATAGGTTTGTTTACAATTCTGGAAAATTAAAAATTTTAATGATCGTCATATGACGGGCTATAGCTAGTTCTGAATATTTAATCACTGGTTTTTATTTAATCTAAATAAAATGTATGTTGATATTAAAAAAAAAGCCTTTTTTTTACAAAATTTGACGGAGTTTTGTAAACTAAAACATCTATGAAGTCTGGGAAAAAAATTAGTCTTCTTTTAAAGTGAAAACTCCTTAAAAGGAAGATTAAATCGAATAAATATATTTCTCATTAGGTAGATTTCGATTCAGCCTAATGCTTCATCTACGCTATCAGGTCATCTTCCTACTAAGCCGCCAATCATAACATGGAATTTAAATCTAGAGGTTAAAATGACATTAATTACTAAACGTTCTCTGTCAACCCGAACGAGAAATTTTCGCGGCTGCAACGTTTCTTTGCTTTGCGTCATTTGAAACAGGAAATCGAGGTGGAAGGATGAGTGGATTTCAGATAAAGATCAAAGTATAGATCAACGGTCGTTATATTTATGAAGCTCCTGAGCAACCATGCCGTTTTTGAATCCTACAGTGTGCTTCCGTAAAAAACCAGGGTAGACTATTTTTTCAAATTTTATTGCGCACAAGCTTGCATTTCAAGTAAATATGAAATCAGTTTTAATAAAACTGTATAAAAGAAAAATAAATTGAACTGAAATTGTGCTGTACATAAAGAAATTGAGTAAAAATGTATGCATAAGAAAAATCTCATTAGTAACAAAAATATGTAGTACAATTTAAAAACTCATATAAATTTTGAAATAAATATAACTTTAATTACCCAGATTGAAAGCTTTTGCTGAACTGTCTTAGTATTAGTATTATATAAAAATGAAATTTCTGAAAATGTTTTTCGCTATACAAATACTCATATCTACACCCATCTATACCATTGTGTCATGTCGAACTGTATATAAGAAAACTGTATATAAGCAAAAAATAAATTGAACTGAAATTTTGCTGTACATTAAAAAAATTGAGTAAAAATATATGCATAAGAAAAGTCTTATTAATAATAAAAAATATGTAGTATAATCTAAAAACTCACTTAAATTTTGAAATAAATATAACCTTAATTACCTAGACTGAAAGCTTTTAGTGAACTGTCTTGGTACTATATAAAAATGAAATTTCTGAAAATGTTTTTCTCTATATAAATACTCATACTGCACCCACCTATACCATTGTGTTATGTCGTACTGTATATAAGAAAAATAAATTGAACTGAAATTGTGCTGTACATAAACAAATTGAGTAAAAATGTATGCACAAGAAAAATCTCATAACTAATAAAAAAAATGTAGTACAGTGTAAAAATTCATTTAAATTTTGAAATAAATATAACCTTAATTACCCAGACTGAAAGCTTTTGCTGAACTGTCTTAGTATTATATAAGAATGAAATTTCTGAAAATGTTTTTTCTCTATACAAATACTCATATCTGCACCCATCTATACCATTGTGCTATGTCGTAAAGAAAGTCGAAGTATTTGACATCATACCACAGCGGTTCAGTGGTAACATTAGAGCCGCGGTAGCTCAGTCGGCAAAGACAACGATCTCGTAATTGAGAGGTTGCTGGTTTGGAACCCGAGTCGGCCTAAGATCTGCCATGTTTTCTAAAGGTGACTGGGGCACGTAAAATAGGTTCGTGCTTACAAAGTCCTCCATGTTCTCAATCAATACCTCTGGAGGTGGCAGGCAAAGCCATTGGGTCTTCTGCTTGGTCCCTGCTTCAAAATTAGGAGGACACACTCGAACATAAGTCATACTTTCACACTTCAAGTGGTTGTTGAAATGAAAGGCTCACCTCTTCGCCTTAAAATCGAGTAGACTCCTGCTTATATCAAGCTTGGTTTGATCAAGTGGCATAAGAGATTAACTACAACAACAACAATAGTAACACTACGCAATAACATATTTATAACTGGGATTATCTGTTAATAAACTATCGCATTCATCACATTTACAACATACGAGGTTTATTTAACATTTTATTACTACGATTATCTGTGATAGAGATTCTAAAATTTTATTTAGGAACTTTAAATTACCCAGGCCGGAGTAATAAATTAAACATATATAAACAGAATTTTCATTAGACATATTTATTTGACTTGAATGATAGCACTCATTTTGGTATTAACAATTTTTTTAATGCTGGGGGAGAAGGTAATAGCTTGAATTCGAATACAGCTATCTCAAACTCCCATCAGTTAGTCTGTTTCTGTACTTGTTTTTTAAAAATCTCATACTGGAAAAAGAAACCTCACACATTTTTTTAACATTGTCTTCTCTTTCAGATTAACCGTGACTAAAATTGAGTATATTTTTTAGGAAGAGGATAAATACTTTTAGAGATTGAAGAAAGCACTTTTAAAGATAAATCATCACTACTGGTTAGCCAGTCTAAACGTGATACTGAGCTCAAGGGTGACTCTAGGACTAAACAAACCGGACAACTTTCCGAGCCGGCATTTTGTTTCGCATTTTCAAAATACTTTCGTTATTAGAAAATATGACTTATTTCACAAAATATTTCGCAAAATTTATTTTTCTATAGCTTGGAAGGCTAGAGCATAATTATTTTTATTTCTTTTTATTTGGTTTAATTGCAGTAGCAACCAGTGCAAGTAAAATGTGTAAGGAGTATATTTTTTAAAGGAAACCTGAGTAGCGATTTGTTGTAACAACTATATAATGACATATAGGTAAATATCCTTGTTTTGACAGGATTTTCGCTGGCCTACAATAAAAATAAACGGGCCCAATTGTTTTATTTGTGCTATAATTACGGTAAGGTCGACAAGTACGTACAAAACTGTTTCGTTTAGGCGTTTCTTTAATACGAATAAGTAATCAAAGTTGTAAAATTGTTGAGACTGTAAAATAAATACATTTTTTATATTTATACATCGTATTGCAAAAAAATTCGGAAAGGAGACATTTTACATCTCTGTTTAGTACGGCAAAACTGCTAGTGTCTTCCTTGCGATTTAACGAATATTTCCCTGCGAGCTCATTATACGTTGTGATCGACGGTTTGCGATTTCTGGTATAGTTAATCACCCTATTAGATGGAGACCAGAGAGTCCGTACAGTCTCGGTAATCATATTTCATGCCTACATATTAACTCAATTTCTATAGTAGACGTATTTAATTCTGTCAGCTCAAATTCATATTTTCCACTCCATGTTCCACTGTCACAGATAAAGACACTAAAGGAATATTATTATCCGATTCGATGTTTTGAAATAAAACGGGTTTTCATGTTTACTATTAAAGCATATTTTATTAGAGTATAAAGGATAAGTAATTCTGAATCAGCAATTAAATAAAAAGAAAGACGTATACTCAATTTAGTTCCTTATTTTTTTCATAATAATAATAATACAAGTTTCAATGAAATATACTTAAAATTGAAAAGAAATTTAAAGGTTTGAAATAACCTTTCGTGTGCAATACAGGTGCATTTGTAACATTCAATACATGTGTATGTAAATGATCAGCGTATATCTGAGCTAATTTATCAAAATATTATCCTCTTCTGGTTAACAAAAATGAGAACAATTAAAAAGATGAATTAATACACATTTGATGTATCAATTTAGTATTTTAAGGATTAAAACTAGAAGTTCATTCACTCAGTTTATTGCTGCTGGGCTGGTGGTGCAATCTTCTTGCAATATTTTCCAATAGGAATGAGAGTTCACCCACGGTAAGTTGGCAAAATGTGAATTATACTCTAAATATTATCCTAGGAGAGCATTGCGGAGAGAAAACAGACTGCAATTACGTAATTCTATCGAAGAAAGAAACGTAGAATTATACCCTGAAAGTTTGCGGTTTGACTCCTGAATGATGATGATATTTTTGAATTACATCAACTCACGAGAGATATTATCTCATGAACCGGGATGCCTTCTTGGGCAAATTGTGTTCAGGGTGACATTTTTCTGGATCTCTAACTTTTCACAGAACTGCAGCCTAAAAAATAGTGCAATAGTGCTTTTTTTTTTTACTGAAGATAATTATTGCTTCTTTTAATGATACGTGGTTGAGGAAACAGAAAGTTCAACTGAAAGCAAAGACTACTGAGAAACTATGAATAGAATTATTTGGTGTTCAGCACATTTCTGCTGTGGGATTGTTGCAGAATCGTGTAATTTTTTCATCTGTAAAAGTAATAGATAAGTACAAAGATCTATGTAAAGTTATACTTTTTTTAAAAACTAAGCAAGACAGAAATATAATTTTTATTTATTATTAAGACTTCACTACATGATTAACAGCCAGAGTTAGATATTTCTTGCCAGCGTTTCGGGATCTTCGAAGGCCGTTATTTTATAATCTCAATCGTCTTATATTGTAAATTACTTCAATCTGCAGCTTTCTGACACGAAACAGATCAACACTAAACGCTGTAATTTATGATATAACGTACATACTGATGAATGAATATGCTGAATAAATTTGATCGTAGTATCTACATCATTTATTATCAATAATTAAAACTTTACGATACCTCTACATACACTCAAAAAATTAAACTCCCAGTGTTCCTTGATATAACCCGAGGGCAAAAATTCTGAGTACTTAATTTTTTCTGCATTTAGTAGAATTACCCTATTCAATTGAGGACAGATAAATAATTGCTTTTTAAACAATTTATATAGCTAAAAATTAATTTTAAAAATGAGTGGATTTTGTTAATAAAGCTTATGTTAAAAGATTATTCCTGTATGAACAAAGTAGTTTTGTGACTGTGCTTACGGCTAAGCTATAATTCGTGTCGGTGCCGGATTAAACCACTCTGGGGCCCTAAGAATTTTCTTCTTATTAGCCCCCCCCTCTCATAAGAAATAGAACTCGCAAGAAATGTTAAATAGTAAATAAAACAGAACAAAATACTGTGAAAACTAAAACAAATCTTATTAACAAAAAATATTTAACATACAACAATATATTTATTTTATCTAGAAAAGTTTTAACAATTTGTTTAGAAACCCTTTTTTTAAATTAAATTTATTTTATTAAATGTAACAAAAGTAAATATTTAAATAGAAATAAACTTTATTTAAAAACTCTTTTTTCTATTCCTTATTTCAGCGAAACTATCCTTTGTTTCATCATAGTTTATATTACATAAATCATTTTGTTCGATTAATAAAACAGCTAAAGAATTTAATTTCGATTGACTAAGTAAGTTTCGTAAATAGTTTTTTTTTTTTTTTTTTTGCAAGTTTTAATACAGATAATGGCCAATTACCAGATGCATTTGATATGGACAACGTTAAAAAGCATTTTCTTCATATTGGGCCCTCTCTTTCTACCCCAAGAAATAGAGCTAGCTCACAAGAAATGTTTAACAATGAATAAAACAGAACCAAATATTGTGAAAAACGAAAACAAATCTTAAGTTTTTATTAACAAAAAAGATTTTATATACAATAATAAATTTATTTTATCTAGAAAAGTTTAAACGATTTGTTTAAAAACCTCTTTTTTTAAATTAATTTATTTTATTAAATGTGACAAAAGTAAATATTTAAATAGAAATAAACTTTATTTAAAAATTCTTTTTTCTATTCTTTAATTCAGAGAAACTATCATTTGTTTCATCATAGTTTATATTACCCAAATCATTTTGTTTGATTTATAAAACAGATAAAGAATTTAATTTCGATTGACTAGGTAAGTTTCGTAAATAATTTTTTGCAAGATTTAATACAGATAATGATCATTTACCAGATGCATTTGATATGGATAAAGTTAAATATATGTTCAATAATATTTCTATATTTGGAAATGTTAATACTATTTTTATATACTTTATAAATTGCAGCATGCCAGATGGCGTAGTTAAATTTTATTCTTTGTGAATTAATTTAAATTGCAACAATTCCTCGTTCAATTCTTCAGTGCCAACGTCGTCACTGTAAAAAAGCAATATACTTTTGTTTATTTGTTTATTGCATGCAGTTATCTTATTTACAAATCTTTTTAAAATAGCAGTTTGACCGGACTCTTAAAAAAAAAAAAATCGAATCCTAGACATTTATCTAATTTGTCTATGCGATGATCCGGCCCTGACTTCTAGTTTAATCCAATGACATTCGTAGGGCGTTTCTGTCATTTAGAAGTAAGTGCCAGCCTGCCCCTGTGCATTGATTCACGCAGGCTCCAAATATGACACATTTCTCTTTTGAAGGACATTGTCTGAATCGCCCCCTTCTCTCCCTGAGTAGTTCCGTGAACTGTTGCTGCAAAATAAATCCCCGAAATCCCTGCTAAATCGAGAACCGAGTCGGGGATTTGTTCAATATCGGCTGCCGAGTTGGGCGACTTGACTCAGTTTCTTAAAAAACGGCCGTGAAAACGCTCTAACCAGAAACCCGCGTTTTGTCGTTTGGCAATGTTAGCGTGTTTGCTTCTGCGGTGGCAATGCCTTAATGCCTAGTGTATTTTAGTCGTAAAGACTCAATGTTGATATGCCTGTACTATTTTTTACAGTGTTGACAAGCACAGTACTCTATTTTTTGACTTCCAAGATGTGAATCAGATTCGTATGTTTCATAACACTAGACTGCCATTGCTTCCCCTTTCCGCATTCGCTCTTCAACGCAACTTGCCGCATTTGTAGCAGAGAATGAAATGGATCCTTGATTTTATGAGTAACATACCGTGCCATTACGCATTCGTAGCTGGGTTTCATATAGCCTAAAATTCTAAATAAAATTAGGATTTGTATAATTATTTTGTGTACGCTATATTTTTATATGCAGATTAATTGGGTATCCCAAGATGTAGCCTGTTTAATCACAAATAAATTTAGTGCTGCTTTCTGATAATTTTAATACATTCTATTTCATATGTTTAGCTATGCTGTTGGGTTTACGGTCTTATTTTTTTTTATCTAATTTTCCAGATGATATAAACACTATTTTTGTATCAATTATTTATTGTTTTTGACATTGTCATTATCTGTAGTATTTCAGCATGTAAATGGAGAAATATGTATCCAATCCCTTAATATCGGGGAAAATAAACTTTTAATCATAAATAAAGCAAGTTTAAGATAATGATGACCTTCACTGTTTAAAATCTTGTTTAAACTATAGGTTTCTAGTCATCTACGTGTTTGTTGAACCAAAGATATATCTGAGTGAATTTTGTGACTGAAGCATATATCGCAGTTTTTGTAAATGTGTTATTCGGTTGTTTATTGATTGTTTTTGTTATAATTTTTTTTAAATTACATGTTTTAATTAATCTATAGGTATCTAGTCATTTACGTGTTTGTTGAACCAAAGATATATCTGAGGGAATTTTGTGACTGAAACATATATCGCAGTTTTTGTAAATGTCTTATTCGGTTGTTTATTGATTGTTTGTGTTATAATTTTTTATTTAAAATTACATGTTTTAATTAATCTATTGTTGAATTTTGAATTAACATAATAAAAAATGTAATAAAAATATAGGTGTTACATTTCCATCGCAAAAAACATGTGTATTATATATATATATATATATATATATATATATATATATATATATATATATATATATATATATGTATATATATATATATTATATATATATATATATATATATATATATATATATATATATGTATATATATATATGTATATATATATATATATATGTATATATATGTATATATGTATATATATGTATATATATGTATATATATATATATATATATGTATATATATGTATATATATATATATATATATATATATATATATATATATATATATATATATATATATATATATATATATATATATATATATGTAAGTTTGTATTTTGTGAGCGAAAATGTATAGCTTCACTGAGTTGTATCGGCAGTTGCATGAAGTGTAAGGCGAAAATTCAATGTCATGCCAAGCTATTACGAATAGTCCAACATATTTGAGAATGAATACGCATATAAATTGATGATCGATTTCATACCTGGTAGGTAGTCAGTTTGAGATTCGAGGCAGCCAAAGTTCCTTCATGTTCATTAATGGCGCCAGGAACACATAAATAGTTTCGTGATCGCAATGCCCTCAAAGTTCAAACAATACATCTTTAGGTGGTAGACCAAGCTTTAGGGTTTTCTGCCTGGTCCCTGCTTCTAAAATTCGAGGACCAGTGGGGGCAATGTTATTTGCGTCCTAGCAATCCTTCGGCTACACTTGCTCCTTGAGTGGTGTTGAATGAGTAACAGCTTCTCAGCCGTGCTTAATATAAAAATATATGTCTGTTTTCCTATCTGTATTGGAATGGAAAAGAAGAAAGCGACCAAATATTGATAACAAACGAGTAAATTCTACCTTGCAAATACGCCAGAACCGCCCCTATATATTTATATATACTGTTTATATAAATATATATATACAGTTTATATTTAACCACTAACCTCGATTTCCTTCTTGTTAAATTTTGCACTAAAACCTATTACTTTAAGAAATTTTTCAACACATAAATTGGCTGCGTTTATAACGTATAAAAAATTAATTGAATGTAATTATTAAATTTCTCCGAAAGCGCCCACCTTTTTTTTACAAATTCTGACAAAATGAGTTTAACAATTCTTCATAAAACGCAAGGTCATCTGCACGAAAATTAACTCTTTCATTTTTCTAATGTATCTATATTAGAATGTATTCATTATATCAGTATAATAAATGCATTAATTGAAAATCATAAGTAAAAATGCTGTATAATAATTTGTTTTTTCGTCTGAAAAGTTCCCTTCATTATTATCAAGGACTCAAATATTTGAAAGAAGAGTGAAAGTTAAAAATTCTGTCTGGAATGTAAGATAATTCACGTTGTTGTTTGTTTAACTATGTATATAAAGATGAGAACTTAACATCGACGTCACGTACATAATATTAGGAGATTTTAAAGGTCTTTTGTGGCATAGAAGCATATTTTTGTACTTGTTTTGTGACGTTGTTCTAAATATTATACTAGGAAAAACATTAAAGTGAAATTCTTCAAATTTCAAATGACTTTCACTGAAACCAGACATTACTTTATTGGGGATGTATGAAGAAAATTTATCCTTATAGTTATTTTTTTAATTCTTTTTCAACTTTACTGGGGAAGCTACAAAGAGACTGCAATTAAGGAGTTGAAGTTATTTTTTATAAACTTATCCGTGTTAATAATGCTTCATAAATTGTAAGTTTTGTCGAAACCTCTCACTTTCTATTAATAGATTACCGCTTGTGAAAGTTTTGTAAAGTTTGTAAAGCATTTTTAATAAGAGGGGGGGGAATCAATATTAATGTTAGACAAAGTTTTTATTCCTTGAGTTTCGTCTGTTATAGAGAAATTTGTAATGTGTAGTAATGGTAATATATGTGGTCTTGTGCAGATTTTCCAACACCCTCTACCTATAGTGATAGTTGTAAGGTTAACATCAATGACACCACTTTTGAAAAAATGTTCTCTGGAAGAAATCTGCTCAGTTAATCCATTTCTGTGAGCGAAACATGTAATTCGGCGGCAGTTAATAGAGGTTTACGGAGAGATTGTAATGTCTCGTCAGAATGTCGCAAAATAGTGTCGAAAATTTGCGGTAGAGAAATGGTCGTTGGAGCATCATCAACCAACCTCCCTATACCCCGGACCTCGCTCCAAGCAACTTCCACCTCTTTCCTTCTTTCAAGGGGGATTTTAGGAGATCGATTATTCGCTTCAGACTAGAAGGTAAAACAGCTTGCGTCTACTTGGCTGAACACGCAACGCCAGGGTTTTTACCTGGAAAGAATATTCAAACTCATCCCAAGAAGCGATAAATACCCAAACCTATATGAAGACTGTGAAAAAACATCATGTATGCATTACTAGTTGACTGTATATGTTGTATGAATCAATGCGTACACGTTTCACTGCAAACTTTGTAAATTTACTTTTCGATCAAGCCTCGTGGAACTTTGTATATCATGCTGAATAAAGTAAAATTGTTAGAATATAAATTCCTGATTTCGTTGATAATTATAGGAATAAGTACCCCTCCCTACTAATCGGTGTTTCTATCTTTAAATTAAAGTAGGAAGCATAGCAAATTATTGTAAATAGAAATTTGAATTTTCTAGTTTGATTTAGAGTGTTTAAGTAAAGGCTTATTTCATATTGAACTATCACTGGAATCCTGTTCCAAACACCTGAAAATATCCATTATATTTGTGGTAACTGGAACTGAACAGACTCTGGCGTTGAACCCTAACTCCTATACTATTCAGCAACTATCGGGGCCCTATTTTATAAAATAATTTTAGTAGCACTGCTATGAAATTTTTGAAAATAATTTGCTTTGATTTTACTTTTTTTACATCAACGATATATTGTTTGAAATAGACTCCAAAAAGAGTAATTTAAAGTTATTTTTACAATTTATTTCAGAATCATAAAATCGCCTTTTAAAAAAAAAAAAAATATTATAAGTTGGTTACATTTGAACGTAAGTTTTAGTGTTTATTTTTACATACTTGTACGAAAAGAAGAAAGTATTGTAATCGCGAAAACTTCCGGTCTTAAGATTTCAACGAAAATTACCGTTTTGAACATGATTGAATCCATTTTTAACTAGTTTAAGCATTAAATTTGTATGTATGTATAAAGAAAACTTTAAATATCTATTATGACCATTCCCAAATGTATTTTGACTAGTTTCATCTGGACGTCTGGACGCAAATTTATGCATCGTATAACTAAAAAATGATTAGCCGTTAAATGTTGAAGTTTTATATGTAGTACTATTGTATGTAGTTATTGATAACATCTAGTTGTGTACTTCCTGTGTTATGTGTAATGTATATAAAGAAAAATTTTAGTATAACGGAGGTTAGAGCTGCCAGTACCCGATTAAAACAATACAATAATGCAACGAAACATTTACATTGTAGTCATATGCAGTTATAAAAAGGCTTTTTAAACAGTTCAAACAATCCATTCCTGGTACGGAGTATTGTGATCGCGTAAAATTTCTGTTTATAATGAAATATCTATATAACGAGGTATCTCTATCACGAATATTGACATTGCAAGTCCCCCAGATGGCAGTTCTTGGACTCTACTCACACAACACTGTTATATTGAAAAATGAAACTAACTTTGAATCTTGAAGTGAACGTACAAATCATATTTCTTATGACGCGTCATACAATAAAAATGAAAAAAAATGTGTTTAAATTAATACCCGTACAAAGAAGTCATGTGGTAACACATCATATTTTTTTTTTATTTCCGCTAAGTCATTCTTTAAACTATATAGTTTTATCCTAAACTATCAGTTAACTATACACATATTTTTTCATATCTTTATTTTACCCTCTGTCAAAAGTTATGACACGTAAAGTCTGTATAAAACCTCCTCATTAATTTCTCTTTTAAGGGAGATTAAATTTTAGTCTCTCAACAATTATATTTTTTCAGGTTTCACCGAAAGTAAAACTTCTAATAAAACTAAACGCCAAGTCACTGGAGCATGTTTAGTGTTTAGTCTGATTTTCCTCAGATTAGAAAAAACTTAGTTTGTAGATTACGACAATTCCACATTTTTCTGTCTGTGGTATTAAAGGAGTAGTATAGGTATTACGAGAATAAAAAATATATATAAAAGTAGGCAGTAAATCTGAAGGTATAAAGATTTTCAACTTACTTTTTTTTCTTTTATGTAAAGTAAAAGAACATAAAGTAAAATATTTCCCATGTTATTTTCTGGACTGGAAATATAATCTATTGATTAATGGAAGTCGAGAATTTCTGGGAAGTTTGAATATTTAATAAAACTATATCGAGTATTTATTGTTTATTGCAATCAAGTAATAAATTAGATTTTCCCTTAAAAAATGAAGTTCATCATAAAGAATCATGAAGTTTTTAGTCAAATTTTTCTGCACGTGTTTTGCACGGTGTTTGTAAATTCCAGGTTTTTTTACTACTGATAAGAAAATTTTATGCTCAAAGTATTTGCTTCTTTATAAGATTACAAATTTTGCATAAGCTGTAATCTTCATCTCTTTTAATGTATCTGTAATTGCTTTTCACTTATTTTTTTACTGCTTAGAAAGACGACAAAGAATGATTGATTTAACTAAAAAAAGCATTTTTAATGTGGTTATTTTGTGGAGATTGATTCATATAATTTTCATGCATTTTTATAGATTCATTAATCCATATAAAAATATATAAAAGTAGGCAGTAAACCTGAAGGTATAAAGATTTCCAACTTACTTTTTTTTCTTTTATGTAAAGTAAAAAATATAAAGTAAAATATTTTCCATGTTATTTTCTGAACTGAAAATATATTCTATTGATTAATGGAAGTCGAGAATTTCTGGGAAGTTTGAATATTTAATAAAACTATACCGAGTATTTATTATTTATTGCAATCAAGTAATAAATTAGATTTTCCCTTAAAAAAAGTTGTTCATCATAAATAATCATGAAGTTTTTAGTCAAATTTTTCTGCACATGTTTTGCCCGGAGTTAGTAAATTTCAGGTTTTTTTAAATACTGATATGAAAATTTTAAACTCAAAGTATTTGCTTCTTTATAAGATTACAAATTTTGCATAAGCTGTAATCTTCATCTCTTTTAATGTATCTGTAATTGCTTTTCACTTATTTTTTTACTGCTTAGAAAGACGACAAAGAATGATTGATTTAACTAAAAAAAGCATTTTTAATGTGATTATTTTGTGGAGATTGATTCATATAATTTTCATGCATTTTTATGGATTCATTAATCCATATAAAAATAAATAAACGTAGGCAGTAAATCTGAAGGTATAAAGATTTCCAACTTACTTTTTTTTTTCTTTTATGTAAAGTAAAAGAACATAAAGTAAAATATTTTCCATGTTATTTTCTGAACTGGAAATATATTCTATTGATTAATGGAAGTCGAGAATTCCTCGGAAGTTTGAATATTTAATAAAACTATACCGAGTATTTATTATTTATTGCAATTTGTAATAAATTAGATTTTCCCTTAAAAAATGAAGTTCATCATAGAGAATCATGAAGTTTTTAGTCAAATTTTTCTGCACATGTTTTGCACGGAGTTCATAAATTTCAGGGGTTCTTTTTACTACTGATAAGAAAATTTTACGCTCAAAGTGTTTGCTTCTTCATAAGATTACAAATTTTGCATAAGCAGCATCTGTAATTGCTTTTCACTTATTTTTTTACTGCTTAGAAAGACGACAAAGAATGATTGATGGAACTAAAGAAAGCATTTTTTAATGTGATTATTTTGTGGAGATTGATTCATGTTTTCGTTTGAAAGAAAGTCCTTAACGCTTGTCTTATAATATGAGTTATGTGTCACATTTCGTCTCAATTGTTTTTTAATGCTTTCTAGCGATGCTTGAAAATTCGGAGTATTTTATACATTTTGCCACTCGATATTTTTAAATAAAGAAATTCGTTTGAGCTTTTTATCAATAAACTCTATTTGCTTATTTTTGTAATCCTGTTTGAAATTAATGCTTATCAGAGTTTTTTTTACTTGCTTCTGATATTATTTATTTTAATATAAACAAAATGTTGAAGGTCGATTGTTTTAATTTCATTGTATATAATAATTAATATAACTTTTCTGCAATAGTAGCTTTAAAAACCTAATTATATAACTTCTGATTTGTTTATTACTTTTAGCTTTTAACATGTCCCTTGGGAAATTAACTACATATGCAAATATTATACTTTATGTATGTAATCAGATATTTTTTCATTACAAAACAAATTTATGATTAAATGTATTCTAATATTTATAATTCTATCATAATCTATTTATAATTCTATCATTTTGTTTATATGCGGTCTGTCTATTCTAGGTAAGATTTTGCGAATTGTTTTCGTTACACTAGTGAAGATTAATATGCCATGTGCCCTAATGCAAAACCCTAAGCCACTTGAAAATTACAAAAATTAGTTAATTATTTAATTAATAATAAAAAATTTAATAAATTTTAAAATAAATAGGCATTTCAATATGGAACATATTATAGAGAAATGAGGAAGGACTTAAATATTTACATTACTTTAAATAATATAAATATTTTCAACTCATAAAATTCCTTAAATCTATATAATTTACCAGATAGACCAGACATAGATAGACTTATAATAGATAGATTGATTAACTGACCAGATAGTGTGTGCTTTATTTAAAATTTTTTAGAAGAAATTGCCATATTTCCTAGCACTTAAAATGATTCAAAATATGGTTATACAATATGCCAGTCTTTATGACAAAGCATTTAGTCTAAAATAAAATAAAATTCAGGATTATAAAGTAATGCATATCAATCGTTGATAAAATATATTTTAAAGTATTGTTATTATTTCCTTTTGAAACCAGATTTAAGTTAATTTATCTGTATTCTCGCTATTTCAATCTTTACCATTTTTCTCTAGCCGTGTTCTTTATCCTCTTGGGACGCTATAAGTTATCAGTGACATGCAAATTAGCAATTATGACGTAAGCACTATGGTTGTTAATTATTTAAACAAGTAAGGTGAGCAGATCTTTCTCGATTTCTTAAGTATAGAATGTAGTCTTTGGAGAAACGGCTAATATGTTGCGAATCCAACTAAGGTATTTAGAGGCAAAACGAAATAAGAAATATTAATACAATGTCTACTTAATAAACTGTTGTTAGATAGCATACGGAGGTTAGAAGCTCGTATTGAGGGACATAGCATTAATGCCTTATTGACTTTGGCAATGAAGTAAATTTTGGCCAATAACTGATCAAAAGTATTCGGCGGTTGACTAGAAGGGAATTCTAGTTTACGTTATTTATTTATTTATATAGTGAATGAGGATTTGGGTCCTGCCATTATTCTATGGTTTTTCATGATAACTTATCCTTTTATAGCAAGGGCGTAAGGAAATATTATTCATAGAGGGGTTAATTTTAATTCCTGTCAAAATAAATAAAATTATCCTTGCATATATGATACATATACATAACAATTGTCATGGAGTGTTACAACACCCACATACCTCTCTGTTACGCCATTGTTTTATAGTGAATTTTAGAAATCGGATATAACGAATTTTTTCAGTTTTGTGTTAAATTTTTTTAAAACTTTTTGTTTTTAAACCCTTTTGAAGTTGTGAAAATAGTATTTAACATCGAATTTCATAAAAAAATATGCTCAAAATTTCTACAAAATTATTTAATAATCATTTTCTGAATATTAAAGCAGCGCACAGTCTAGAATTTAGGATAAGAGAACAAAGTGTTGCAAATATAAAGCTACTCTGTAATTAAAAAAAATAATAATAAAACTTTAAAAAAGTTAACGTGTTATACAACAGCACTTCCACAACGTTTATTGCTAAACTTTCATTTTGTACTAATACGTCATGTATTAATCACGTTCATTCTACGGTGAACATCAAAATTTTTACTTAATGTATTTTGAAATGAGCTTCTACATACTAAAGCAGCGCATAGTCCAGAATTTAGGATAAACGAATAAAGTGTTGCAAATATAAAGCTACTCTTTATTTAATATATATATATATATATATATATATATATATATATATATATATATATATATATATATATAATATATATATATATATTTTAAATAATTGCTAAACTTTCATTTATACTAATACGTCCAGTATTAATCATGTTCATTCATTCTACGATGAACATCAAAATTTTTACAAAAATATTTTGAAATGATCTTCTGCATACTGAAGCAGCGCGTAGTCCAGAATTTAGGATGACGAGAACAAAGCGCTGCAAGTATAATCTATGAAATAGGCAATAGTCTCTTACCGTCAGATGGTTAGGCGATCTCTTATCTGGCTATTTTCCTAATAAGCAACCCCATGTTCTTGGGAAACACTTTACTCCGCTTCCGGCTAAGCTGTCTTTGCGTGCAGATTCAGATTAAGTTCTGGAAAACCAAAGGTCAAGTCCCTCAAATGTAATAATCGGCATCCAAGAGAGCTTCAACTTATCTGGTATTAACCATCAACAATGCTGGAGAAAAATTTTTTATTACTATTTTCGTTGTTTTCTCCCCCTTGCGTCGATATTCTACTGTTTATTAACGATGACAGGTGACTGACTTTTTTTACAAACAATAGCTCATTAAATAATCAGACAGTGATAAGAAACAGTTTTTTCTTTACTCTGCTTCTTCTGAGGTCGGACTATTCAGGTCTAATAAAGCGTACTTTCAATTAAATCTAGAAATCGCTAGGTTGTTAGGTGGTTGAAATGTCCGAAAGGTATGATGATGACTTTGCCCAGCATTGATTCTTTTTATTGTAGTTGTGAAAGGAAAATCGTTTTGTTTTGTTACCAAAAAAAGGATATCGACTTAAAAAATTACAAGAAAACCAAAGTTTTTTTTTTTTTTTTACTTACATTGTAATAACATCCGATTTACTTACAAATAAATTTAATGGGGAAGATAACTTTTAGAAACTGATAGCACAACGATTTTTTAAATCAATTCTAATCCTTTGTAACTGTTTTATTGTAGTTGTGAAAGGAAAACTATTTTTGTTTCATTACCAAAAAAAAAAAAAAAAAAAAAAGATATCAGCTTAAAAAAATTACAAGAAAACCAAAGTTTTTTTTTACTTGTATTGTACTGACATCCGATTTACTTACAAATAAATTTAATGGGTAAGATCACTTTTAGAAACTTAAAGCACAACGAATTTTTAAATCAATTTATTTCCTTTGTAATTCTTTTATATTTTATTAATTTAAATATTTTTTCAGGATTAATTATACCAAACTTTATCAACCATTATATATAAATAGAAAAAAGGAGAGTGTAACAGAAATCTTTTTATATACAAAATAAAATAGTTGTTTTTCAAATTGCTGTTTTGATACAGTGAGCACATTTTCATAATAAAACTATTGCATATATACATTGCAATTTTAAAATATATATTCTCAAAAGGTTAATCTATAACCCATACCTAAAATATATAGTACAAACTGCATAAAAATATTTTTTTTTCAGATTATTATATTGAAAAAAAAAACTGTTATCTTAAATTTAAAAAAAATAAATATTTAAAGCACTTACTTAAAAGAAAGTCGAGATTATATATACTAAATTATCATGTAGAGAAATATCCAAAATTTTAAAATTCTATATTTCTTAGTTTTGAAGTAATGTTACGCACAAAATTTTAAATAATAATTTTGAGGAAACGCAGTTTAAAGTAGAAAAGTTGTATACATTATACATTTACTATATATTTTTACCATAAACTTTTCCAACTGTTGTATGGACTTAATTAAAAAAAAACATTCCCAATACTTCATTCAATTAGATAAAGTAATAAAAAAAAATTCAAATTTTTGAAGATTTAAAAGGCGTCTTCCGGTAACTGAATCCTGTTAAGTTTTAACACAAACTTTTTTTTTTAATAACATATCATTCTGACTAAAACCTCCATTTCAAAGGACAGTAATTGATAAATCATTAGGTTACTTTCCACTTAGGTTACTTGCTTTTTAAACACCAGTTGTTTAAATTAATTTATTTAAATGCAGTCGAACCTTTTTTTAAGGAAGTCACTAAACCCCTAAAAATTCTCATCTTGGGGAAAATTCGTTAAATGGAGATCCGCCTTTTAGAGTACATAGAAAATTATTTTAAATTTATAAGCGCCAAATATTATGAACATGTAATCAATGAAACATTTTGTATGAATAAATGCTTGCTTATTTCCTTTACCCATCAAAGGAAAATATTCGATGTAAACAAGAATAAAGCAAAATATTGCCCGGAAAAACACTATATTTATAATTGAAAATTTTTTATCTTAAAATTAATGAATTTTAATTCCATACCAGTTAAAGGTCAATGGTCATCATAAAATGTGTTAAATAAGTTTGAAATGTCCAGCAGTAGCTTGAAAAGTAGGGAGAAAAAAATTAGATAATAGAAATAAGTTCGTTGAATAAAGAATGTTTTTTGCTATTTGGGGGTTATTTTATAAACAAATAGGCAAAATGTTCTTGAAAAAACGGTCGCAAAATAGAGGTTCGACTGTAATTTATAACTCGCCAGATGGAATTGATCAAATGATTGATATATATATATATATATATATATATATATATATATATATATATATATATTACAGACATTCAACTTAATGGAAAGTTTTATGCTTATAATATTTCTTATGGTTTGGTTTGATTTGGAGCGCTACGGTCTACTGTTTTGTACACGAGGGCTAATGAGACCGGGACCTACAGCTTAAATCCTATTCCGAACGGCTACAAACATCCATGACCTCAGCGGGAATATTTCTTATGGAATGTAATTGAAGCTATGTTAATGGTTTTGACCTTTCTAATTTTTATTAAGGTAATGACTGCAAAAAATGTGCTGTTTTAATACGAATGATAATTAAAAATCTACAATTAAAACTTAAATACTTGGTGAAACAGTTAATATTTTGATATGTTTGCATAAGCAATTTTATTTATTACTTTAAGAAAAGAAATTCGTTGTAGGTTACTGTCATTAACGTAATTAAGCCTTAATTGTCCGAGAGAATTTACTTTCCGTTGACAGAAATAAATTTATAACTAATGAGGTAAAATTAATGAGATAACAAGCATTATAAATGATGTGATTGCACCATAAAAAATGCTATGCATATTTCTTATAAATTTATAAAATGAATGAAAAAATAAAACTTTACTTAATAAATTATTAAGTAAAAGTTTAAGGGTACGAAAAAGCAAAATTCAGTGGTATTGAACTTAGAAAACATTTAAATATTTTTATTATTTTCTATTTACATTCAGCTTGTAAGCAAGAAGTTTCAAGTGAAATTTTAATGATTTTTTAGCATAATGGGTAATTTGATTTTTATTCATTTTGATAATTATATTTTAACTTTAATATTGTGCGTCCTTTTAAATATATATCTATTCAAAATCTGCATTTATTAGAGATCTTATCAAATGCAATTATCAGTTTATATCTGTGTTTTTATAAATCAGTATGCAACAAAATTTGAATATGAAAATTAATGTAATATTCGAGATACTTCCAGTTACTTCTATTAATATGTCTATACAGGAAGACATTAATAGATTAACCAGCAATGTTTCTATACAATATTTGTAATTATTGCCTTATATCCTAATACGAAAATATCGGTTAAATTGTGTAAATGTGTTAATCATAAAATTTTTATAGGAAAAATATTTATGCTTACTGTAGAGTATTAGACTAATAATTTACTAACACATTGTATGCGGGACACGTACTAGTACGTTTTCTGACGATTGATACTTGATCGCGGGTCACGTACTTGTACGGGTTAATGTAACAACATGGTTTGTTTGTATGGGTAACATGGGTACACAAATAACGGTATATACAGGAAAACGAAGCCGAATGTTCTTGTCTACTACGTAGATTCTGGAAAAATTTAGACAAATAAAAACTAGTTTTTACATCAGTCGATGCGACTGATGTAAAATTAAATAATTTTCGATCTATTGAGATTTAACCCTTAATTTGACTAAGTCCGGTACACCGGACATGCATATTTATAACTACTATATAACAGGGTTCCCCACAGCAGACATTAATTATCTCAAAAATGGAAAATGATATATTTTTTTGTTTATTTTACAGAGATCCTAATGTCTATACAGATATGGGAAAATAACAGAAATTAAAATTAAAAAATATTTGAAAAAACATCTCGTCAAATTAAGGGTTAACTGAATAACTAAATTTAAGTGCAAAACGCCCGCTGCCCGTACAATTCAGCTGCGAAATGTACCCGCACATAATGTGTTCCTCTTAAGGCACAGTATTGGACCCTTTTTAATTTTGGTTGTGAGTCATCTCTTCCCACACATTTTTCAGTACTTTGTTCCAAAACGAGGTCTATATATAAGATCTAGTAGTGAAAATTAAAGTTCTTATCGTCTCCTAGACTTAAAATGAACCCACTTTATCAACATCTGGTATATAGATAGAACAGAAGCCTGTAATGCTGTTTGCGGATAAGGAAACGGCTGTTTACTCCATATGAAAAATTCTGAAATATAATCAATGGTAGATTTACTTTTCAGAGTTATCACCGGAAATTAAACTCATTTTTAGTATTAAAGACAAATATAATATCTCAGTGAGGACACTTTTTATCAGCAAATTTGATTTGGATTCTAAGATTAATGAAGCAAAGTGACATTATCTTAATGGGAAACTGCTATCTTGAATAATTACTCCGAAAGAAAGAAAATGTATCATTGAGGTGATTTTGGAGTTATTAAGGCTGGGCAAGTAATAGCTTCTTAGTGTTACATAGAGAAGATAAAAGGTCCCTTTTGGGGATTAAAAAAATGTTCCAGCTAGAAATGTATGGAGATTGTAATAGCGATATCATCACTTAGATACTTTATTGTACGCTTCATTTTTAAACTAGATGTTAAATATAATGACTGCCGCAAGAAATTACTTAAAATTTTACCCACTATTATACTAAAATTTTCTTATTAAATATTTTCATTACTTTAGATTTATTTTTTAATAATGTTAATTCAGAAACTAAGATGATAATGCTTTACTTTATAATAATCTGAAGGATAACGATTCAAAAATTCTCTATTTTCTGGAAAAATATAAAGTTAAAGAGCTTTTATTTATCCCCTTTTTTAAGCCGGTAATTTTTAACCTTTTCGAGAATTACGGAACTCTTATATAATTTTTTTTTCCGGGAAAAAAGTTATGTAATGAAATAACGTATATATATATATATATATATATATATATATATGTAAGGAAAATTCTCAGGGGTTTTCAAAACTTGAATCAAGGGTAAAAATTCCCGAGTCATTTTCCATTCTCCTTTTTAACCCCTCACCTAAATTGACCACTGGGGCTACAGGTTACGCCCCCAGAGAAGGGGCCTGGCCAATTATAAACCTACATGGCCCTAGCGGACAATTTAGGAAATTTCCAAATAAAAAGGAGATACACGCTAGCGGAGACAGATTTTTCTAGAGATATTTTCCCACAGATATTGACCCAGGTGTTACGTGTCTTGTACATAGAACTTCATGCTAGCTGACCCTTCAGTTTGTCCCTATGATGAAGTGGGAACCCGTCCTTCAAAGTTATCTTAATAAAGGTCTATAGCTGAAACGGTATCATTTTTATGGTCATGACTGCAACCCCCCCATCGAGAAGTCAGTCTCATTACATATATATACATATACATATATATTTATACATACATATATATTCATATATATATATATATATATGTGTGTGTGTGTGTGTGTGTGTGTGTGTGTGTGTGTGTGCGTGTATAAAGAAAATTCTCGGGGGTTTTCAAAACTTAAATCAGGGGCTAAAAATTCCCTCATCCTTTTGCATTCTCCTTTTTAACCCCTAACCTGGATTGACCACTGGGGCTGTGGTTTACGCCTTCAGGGAAGGGGTCTGACCAATTATAACTCTACATGGCCCTAGCGGACAATTTAGGAACAACGAATTTCCAAACAAAAAGGAGAAGCACGATGTCGTTGGGCAGAGATATTTTCCCACAGATGTTGACTCTTCAGTTTGTCCTATCCCTATGATGAAGTGGGAACCCGTCCTTCAACGTTATCTTAATAAAGTTCTTTAGCTAAAACGGTATCATTTTTATGACCATGACTGCAGCTACCCATCGAGAAGTCCGTCTTATTATATATATATATATATATATATATATATATATATATATATATATATATATATATATATATA
>CM063502.1:84383585-84431085 GCA_032207245.1 Pardosa pseudoannulata | reverse complement strand
AAAAACTTGGTGGTATTATTTGGAGTCCTACGAAATGCAGTTACCTAATCGCATGTCTCAGCTGCATTTTTTGACAGTTTTTTTTCCCTAAAAAAAAAAAGAAAAGAGATTCTTGCATAAGACTCTATCGATGAATTACTTTTGATAAGCTACGCTGTATATTTCTTAACTACCGTAGTATTTTTGCTCTAAGAGATTATATTGATTATTAAGCTTTGGTATATTACTCTATTTAGAATATTTATTTAAACTGTATTATTGATTTAAAAAGAAATTGTGTCACATTCAACTTAAATTAGGTTTAACATTCAAGTAATTTCTATTATGCAGTTTTTGTTAATACTATTAGCTGGCCTCCACATTTTAAACCAAAAATATATATCAAAATGATGAAAAGTTTTGGTAACTTTTGATAAGCTACGCTGTATATTTCTTAACTACCGTAGTATGTTTGTTATAAGAGATTATATTAATAATTAATCTTTGGTATATCACTCTATTTAGAATATTTATTTAAATTTTATTATTGATTTAAGAAGATATTATGTCACATTCAACTTAAATTTCTAGAAACTAAGTTTAACATTCAAGTAATTTCTATTATGCAGTTTTTATTGATACTATTAGCTGGCTTCCACATTTTAAACCAAAAATATTCATCAAAATGATGAAAATTTTTGGTAACTTTTGATAAGCTACGTTATATATTTCTTAACTACCGTACTTTTTTGTTCTAAGAGATTATATTAATAAATAAACTTTGGTATATCACATTATTTATAATATTTATTTGAACTTTATCATTGGTTTAAAAAGATATGTCGCATTCAAATTAAATTACTAGAAATTAGGTTTAACATTCAAGTAATTTCTATTATGCAGTTTTATTAATACTATTAGCTAGCTTCCACATTTTAAACCAAAAATATTCGCCAAAATGATGAAAATTTTTGGTAACTTTTGTTAAGCTAAGCTGTATATTTCTTAACTACCGTAGTATTTTTGTTCTAAGAGATTATATTAATAATTAAACTTTGGTATATAACTTTATTTAGAAAATGTATTTAAACTTTATTATTGGTTTAAAAATATATGTCACATTCAACTTAAATTACTAGAAATTAGGTTTAACATTCAAGTAATCTCTATTATGCAGTTTTTGTAAATACTATTAGCTAGTTTTCGCATTTTAAACCAAAAATATTCATCAAAATGATGAAAGTAATAAAATAATAAAAAAAAACCCAATTTGAATTTATCTTAATGACATTCGTTAGAACATATCTGAGCAAAAAGTCGTTTACGAAATATGCTAGAAATAAATACTGAAATAAATTGGATGCTGAACATAAAATACATTATATGAAATGAAATATTTAATAAAATTTTCAAGCAAAATCTGTTTAATTAAATGTTTTCCCCAATAAACTCAAGCTATTTAATCAATCAGAAAATAACTGCTGCCCGATCAAATGCGTGCACATTTTATTAAAATTACCAATAATGCATAACTAAGCGAAAAAGCATATTTATTCACGGCTGGATACAACAGAAGTTGGAGTGCGTGAACGTGCTAACTAGGTGGAATAATCCGGGTATAAAATGATAATTCATGGCGTTAATCATGTCATCTGACAAAGAGAGTTTGTCAGTAAAGGAGCGTAAACAGTTGTAAAACTTAATGGTAATTTAGGAGTTTAACGATTAAAATATACAGTGAACGAATACTTGAATATGTGTTTTAATGTTTAGTTTACAACATAGAAAATTTATTTCAACTGTCCTGTATTTTGTATAGTATTATTTTTGATGTTTAAAATTTTATTTATCTCACCAATATATTTAACTTATTGGCTTATATAAATCACCTTTTAGAGCTATTTTTAAACTGACTGATAAACATTAACCTTTGATTATCAAAAGGCAAAATTCCTGAATGGCCAGAAATTTAAAGCAGGTTATTTTACATATATAAACGTTTCTTTTATTCTTGTTTTGAACAAGACTGATGGCCGAAGAAGTAAGGTGGGAATTTCATTACTTGAGTTTTAGCTTTCGAATCCCACTGCTATCATGGATATTCATTCATACCTGTGTGGCATCGTCATTACACTGTAAGTCCCTGTTTTATTAGTCTTAGTATACCCCAAAAAAGTCCTGTGTGGAATCGTCATTACACAGTAAGTCCCTGCTTCATTAGTCTTAGTGTACCCCCAAAGAGTCCTGTGTGGAATCGTTATTACACAGTAAGTCCTTGTTTCATTAGTCTTAGTGTATCCCCCCCCCCAAAAAAAAAAAAAGTCCTGCGTGGAATCGTCATTTCACAGTAAGTCCCTGTATCATTAGTCTTAGTGTACCCCTAAAAACTCGACCAAAGCGCGCGAAACCAAACCAAACAAATCACCAAATTTTTGCTGGGCGGTAGCTGAAAATTAGAGAGTTGTCTGTCGGTACCGGCATCAAATCCTGCTGCTGGCATGGAAGTCGGTATCCATTTTGAATTTTAAATAGTAGGTCTTTGCCATATGAGCTCATGTCTTGCAAAAAATGGACCATAGCGGTTCTAACAAAAGCAAACGGATCCAAATATTTAATGGAGAGAAAAGGTTACATTAAAGAATTTTTTTTTAAATTGTTTCTTTTTATTTAATTCATTCACAACGCATAAAATAATTTTTTCCATTTGTAGTGGACATTAGTTATTTTTTTATTCTTTGAAGGATAAAATTATTCACTGTCATGTTTATTCTCAGAATTACGTTATAGCACGAATCTTTTTCTTCGCCAACATTTCTAAATACTTTTAAAGTGGGTATAACTAATTGTATTAAGCACTATTTTTAAATCGGTATCAAACTGAATATCGGTTTACGTGTGATAATATCTTTTATAACACTTTTTTAGTGATTCTTTTAGTTTAATAAGCAATTTAATACAGTAGAACTCCAATTATCTGGATTAATCCGGATTCCCGATCTGGATAATTAGATAATTGACGAAAAACAGGTTCTTTCTTAGAAAGAAAAATAAATTTGCATCTAACATATTAATTTAATGATTACAAAAACGATGTTGTTTGTATTTGTTTACTTACGTACTCTTATTGAAATATCACTTCCTGAACATAATTAAAATGAGTTGTTTTGCTGTCTTTATTCCTTTCATAGCAGTTAAATCTATCATCTGCTTGACAGATGTTTGTGGATTTTTGTTAGAAATATAATGAGGAATCCCTATTAGTTTTATAAGACTAACAAGCGTTTAAGTATCATACATTTTTTTTCAGTTATTTGCTTTTTTTAGTTAAAGATTATCTTTAACATGGCATGAAGTAGAGTTGTCAGGAGTCACGATTAATCAGGATTGTCACCTTCCTCGTATCCCAGCTTCTCAAACGAATTTTTGCGGGTCTCGTAAAAGTACCAGCTTTTAGATTTCTATATGCATGGGTATTGGGGAGTGTATTTTCTCCATACTAAGGCATAAGGATAATGTGTTGAGAATATTCTCGTTGATGGAGATTCAATCGCAAAAATAAACTTTCAGTAGATGTAGATGAAAGTATTCTACAGTACATTGAAAATTATGATTTCTCAAATGTTGCCAAACGCACTATTATATATTTTAAATGTAAAGTAGTGTTGCAGAAGGCCATATTTATGAACAATATACAAACTGATGCTTAAATTTTTTTCATTAGTGTGTCTATATTTTCGTTTATTTTTGACTATTCTAACTCCAATTAACAAAAAATGTTAAAATTTGCTACTTTTATCTTGTGTAATATAAATTAAAAATTAAATAGATGCTACATGGCAACAAGATCTCCAATATCTTCCAATATCTTGAGGAGAAGAATACTAAGTGGTCTAATGTTGTTAATTTTTGGGGGGATGCGTAGTGAGTTGGGGTGGGGATTTGTTTTAGTTTAACTTTTATAGAAGCTTTGATAGAAGATGCAAATTGGGCTTTAATTGAGTCTTAACCAACAGTTAAAGCTAACGAGCAATTAACTACAACGAAATAAGCATGGTATTTGATCCGCAATTTGCTGCAATCAAACATGGTGCAACGATAACAGATGAATATTTACAAAGAATCAACTTTTCTGCGTTCCGCAGTTATCCTGTATACACAATATACGTATGCCACACTTATACGATGCGGCATATATACGTAATGTAACACTTATTACGACTGACAAACTTAAATTTTATTTGGTAGAAATTACTGTCATTGGTTTTTCCAGTATTACTTAAAATGAGTTTTTTTGCTGTTTTTACTGGTTTCATTACAGCCAAAACTGTCATCCGTTTGACAGACTTTTCTTTGTGGATTTCTTCTCCTCCCCCCCAAACCTACTATTCGTATTGGAGATTTGATAATTGGAGTTCAACTGTATTATGTGTGTTCTTATAACACGTTGTCTATTTTGTGAGATTATGGGGAAACACCAACAGAAAATAATTCATGCTTTTGGGGCACATTTTATTTAAATTGCGATTACTTCAGTATCTCCTGATGCATTTGTGATCGATCCTTTTAACTTCTTCATAGGAAATAAGAAAGAAAATTGATGAGAAGAAAGAGACGATCTTCTGAATTCTGCAATTTAATTACCGTTAGTCATGAGACAAAAAAAATAGAGAAGATTATTTTAATTATCATCCAAGGAATGATTAATTTATTCCTTTCTTATCTTTTTTTCTAATATGTATTTTAAGTTAGAGTAAAAAAGTTAATTGAATGCAATGAGATCTCATATTACGAATCTCATTTTATCATCTCATCTGAAAAAGTTTTAGAATGCATGTACTATATGAAAAATAGAGGTGGATAGCTTAACACCCTTGAAAGTGTTTATAAAAGTTCATTTGACTTGTATATTTATAGTCATCTAATAAAGTGTATTTTTCTAGATATGATAGCTTAACTTTAATAGTTGTATCTTCAGCATAATTTCTCAACTTTTTAAAGTTGAAACTCATTATGAAGCTAATGGAGTTGCAAAGTTACAAAATACAATTTAGAAGTTACACAAAATATTTATTTTTTAATTTTAGATGCAGGAAATATCCTAAGTTAGTTTTAAAAATAATTTCAAGCATTTGCACGTAATTTTCAAATTATTAATATGCATTCTCTGCATTTTGGAGCAGCAGTCTGTTGGTTCGAATCTCATTTCTAGCATGGATATTCGTATATGTTCAGAAACTGCTTTAAACAATAGGTACCCTTATGTTGCAAAATATTACCCCCGTTGCGCTCGAAATCTAACGAAGCACATTTTTTATCATACTGCTTTCTAATACATATATTGTTATAAATCTTATGAAAATTGTACGTTGAATATTATATGTATGTATAAAAATCCACGGATAAATTATTTTAACTTTTTTTATCGTGTTATCTTCATTGCTTTTACACTAAAACCATAATTTTTACACCATAATTATCATCATCCAGCACGACAAGGAAAATGTTTTTTTTTAAACCTTACACAGTATTATGACAAATAGTTCAATCAACGATCAAGAATAAATATCAAAATTGAACAAAAATTACTCAAAGAGTATATTAAAATAAGTGGTGACAGGCTTTTTAAGCTATAACATTTGTATTGCTCTAGCATAACCGCACTTCTGTTTAAAAAACTTGAAAAAGATTCATAGTCATTCGAAATCCTTTCTAGATTCTTTTGCCCACTGAAATCAATGATTCCCGGCGGTTGGATCGTGACCTCTAAGTCCCCCTACGCTTTGAAAAATCTTAGATCCTCGGGGAGGGGGGGGGAAGCTAAAGTCTTTTTTTCTGGGGGGGTACCCCAAATTTAATTAAGTAAATTAAAATTATTAATAATTTTGATAGTATGGACAATAACAGATAATTTTTAAAAACCTTTAAAGGTAGATAATAAAATATTGATTTATTTACAGGTGGAAATATGCGAGATATATAACATAATCAAAGAACGAACTGCTCACTCATTATTATTTAATTAGTGTACTGTAAAAATATCACCATTTAAGCCCTAAAAGCATTTTGAAACTCTTTATTTATTTTTGCTTTATTTATCATATAGGGTGGTTGGAAAGTGGGAAGGTTGAGAACATTTAAAAAAATATATAAAAAAGTTTCTCGGTTATAAAAGCTTGGGAACCTTTGCCTTAAATGTTCAATTCGGTATATTATAATAATTCTTTTTCATTATGGTTAAATTGTGGGATCAAATGTTTTTCTTTTTTATTACATTCCTGTCATAAAATTAAAGGACCATTATAGACATATTGAGTCCTACTAGGACATTCTCATTCTTGATTGATAAAATGTATTCTTTTTGATGCCTTTCTCCACTGCTATTCCACTGGGAAATAAGTTGTTTTAGGATGAGCTGAAAGATGTGCTGTGGAGAGAAGATGGAGAAATAAATTTCACGGTGTTTTGGATGCTAGTAGGACCCAGAGTTGGTCTTCCCTTCCGAAGAAAGACAATCTGCTTCAGGGAGATGTCAATCGTGATTTTCATCTCTATTCTGGTTGGCTGATTTCGTGTTGACTTCTTGTTAGAGAACTAATATAATGCACTCTTTCTTCCTTTTGTTGGCTTCTATGGTTTCCGTTTCTTTTCTTATGTCACCAACCTGTGAAATCTGCTTCGGAAAAACGTTGTTTGGGTTATTTCAAAATGCTATTCCTACGAAATGGAACGATTTCAAATGCTCTGCATTAGAACTCATCCCATTGGGTTAAAGTAATAAAAATTATTCTTGTTTTCACAAGTGGCTTTTGTTAATTATTTTCTTCTGACAGTTTAAGTTTTATTGTAAGAAAGTTTCATATGGAGTTATCTCCATATCATCATCATTCATTATATCATCATTATTTCATACCAAGCTATTCAGAATTCAGTTTTATAAAACAAATCAGTGGAATTGTGTAGTACATATCATGAAGTATTTTTTAGTGTGTGATTCATTTCAGCAGAAAGCATATGACTTAAATGTCTTAATTAAAAGGATGTAACGGTATGCAAAACATCTAAATATTTAATTCAAACTAAAATATGTGATGAAGTTACAAAATCAACCCCTAAATTAAAATAATTTTTGAATTTATTATATATATATATATATATATATATATATATATATATATATATATATATATATATATATATATAACATTAAAATCCCTTATTTACATATTTTAATATTAATTTAATAACTTTTGTTCTTAAAGTACGTTGGGGTTTGCGCGGTAATTCTGATTTTCCCCTCCAGACACGCTATAGACTTAATTCAACTTCAGCCTTTACTACTTTAGCCAATAGTTCGCGCGTTCTCTTTAAACATGGGTATTTTTATCACGTGTTCGATTGTGCTTAGTGATTATTCGTAGTCTTTTATGAGAAATCCCTAATTAAAAGTGTGTATGTGCAAAACATCTAAATATTTAATTCAAACTAAAATATGTGATGAAGTTACAAAATATAAATCTCACCAGAATAAACTATGTTGTGATTATATATTATATATATATATATATATATATATATATATATATATATATATATATATATATATATATATATATATATATATATATATATATATATATATATATATATATACATGTATATATGTGTGTATATATACATATATATGTATATATACATATATATATATATATGTGTGTGTGTGTATTTGGTTTTCACCAATTTGAGGGGATATAATGATTTTTAATGTGTGACCCATTTCAGTTAAAAGCAAGTTTGACTTGACTTGATTTAATAAAATGTATTTTTAGTATGCAAAACCGTCAACTTTTTAAATTTATGTTGAAGTATTTCTATGATGAATTTACAAAAATAAGCAAATTAAAATTATTGCTGATAAATTTAAAATTTTGTTTTTTACACAAATTTCAGTTGTTGTAATGTGTACTTATTCTTTTCTAAATCTTACATCTACTGTATAGAGGCCAATCATACGTAAGAAAGATCTTCTGATTTTTTATAGAAACTTCTCTATCTTACCTATTACGACTTATCTACAAATTTAAAAGGAAATTCTTTTTATTTCGTGTACCATAATGCGAAGCTTATTGGAAATTTTTTGTTTATGATATTTCTTCATTAATTTACTCAAAGAAATATTTTCAGTGTGTGTTCATAACAAATAAGTTTTCCCTCTCATGTCTCCAGTCAAAAGTAACGTTATCTTTAAAATGAAAATATATTTATCTTGAGTTGGGATTAAAAAGTCACCTTTGAAGGATTTAATTTATTTTAAACGAACTCATGCAAATTTGCTTAGTATTTTTCCTTTGTTTTTAAATGGTGTAATGTTTCATTTTACTAAAAGTATTGGATTAGCAGTTTAATTTTAATTATAAATAAAAATTAGTTAATTTATATTTAAATATAAATTGCTGATCTAATATTTTTGATTAATCAATAAAGTTATTTAAAAATTTTTTACAACTAGTTGTTTATCAGACGAATATGTAGGGAGGTTCCTTTCGGAACCATATTTCATGTGTTCGATTTCCACTGCTGCAATGAATGTTCGTTGCTTTCGAATTTGACTTTAAACAGTAGGTCCTTTCAGTTTATACCTCTTGTTACACTATAACGCTCCAAACAAAAATGTAAATATATGTTAAACTTGAAAGCGTTTTTCTGTTTTTATCTACATTTTCAAAATTATATTAATTCGGGTTTTTTTTCTTTTTTCAGACGAAGCACGCCAGAAGAAAGAGTGTATTCTAGTTCATTGTTTGGCGGGCATCAGTCGTTCTGTGACAATCACCCTCGCATACCTCATGCAGAAATTGAGTATGCCGCTGAATGATGCATATGACTTTGTTCGTCAACGGAAAGCCAATATTTCGCCAAATTTCAACTTTATGGGCCAACTCATGGACTTCGAACGCCAACTAAACCTTGGACCTTGCCATTGCACGTGTCAAGCTAGTCCTTGTCACTGTCAAATCCTTCATTTCATCTCCCCAACTCGCACCACACCGGACTCGGGAATAGACGTTGATCATTGGACTTAGGGGAAAATGAAGAAATGTGTATATTTTGATTTGAGCTTGCGATATCTCACCATCTTCCTGAGAACGAGTATTTTCCAGACATATAGTGCCATCTGTTGGCGAGTAACAGCATCTTATTTTTTTCAGCATGATTATCCACAGGGTAATGTGCAAAGAATAGAGAATAGTGAAGTTATTTATAGCAGAATATAAAGGATTTTAGCTATACAACTGTTTTTAATTTTTGTCAAATGCTCACATGATGCTGGATGATGTGGAATAGTAGATATAGTTTTTAATGGTAAGAAAGTTTAAATAACAGACACAAGATTTTTACTATGACGATTAAATTGTGCTGGCACAATTTTTGGCTAATACTTGTGCAGGGAATGACTGCTAACACAAAGGGTGTTTTCCCCTTTCCCATGCATGTCATTTGCTGTATAATGTGAATTATATATTTAATCTAGTCTATGTACATTACAATGTTTGTTTTATATATGACACCTATATACATACATATACAACTATAACATTTGTGAATGCATTTCATGAAATATTCTGGGGATTGATCACTCAAAAATTAACTTGAAAAAGCTAAATGTTCAAAATAAAGTGCACATAATTTATCTGAGAGATTATAGATTTCATATCAGTATTAATGTTGACAACTTGATGTTTTGTTTGGAAAATATAAACAGAAATGGTTTCATGCATTTTTTTTCACCAGTTTCACTTAAGTTTTTTGTTTTTATTGTAAATATGGTATTTGTTGAATCTTGGGCATTTTTGCGCAAGTTCATTGTCTGTTGTAAGACTTGCCGGTGCCTGTTTATTAATTTCATATAATTTTCTCATTTCTGTTTCATATATGATTGTTATAATCAGTCTGTTCAATGATTGCTAAGGATGCATTAACTATTATGTTTAAAAATACTTTATTCTTGTTTGATCTCCCTATTGTTTTAAATTAGTGACTGTATTTGAAAGCAGATTAAGCCATTTTCTTGTTAGTTGTTATAAATTATTTTTCGCTTTATTTTTAAACGACTGTTATATAAGTGAAATAGCTAATATATTGTTGTGTAATTTAAGTACATGTGTTCCAGATTAGTACCATGTGATGCAGTTATTGTCACAGAATATGAGCTTCATACTTGCATATTTTTATTAATCTCACGCATACTCTGCTAAGAATATATTGTAAAGCACAAACGCAGACCCTTAAAAACCTGTAATTTTAACTATATATAAACTATTTTTCCCGGAACAATCGTTAGCAATTCCGTGTCTCTTATAATAACTAAATAGGATAGTACAAAATCGCATTATAAATGTTAAAGGTTTTAAAAGATTATATTTTCTGTAAGGACAATAATTGTAAAATCAGTGATTGCTAAATGAAGACCCTACAAGTAGATTCACAAAGGTTGCCCGCTGACTCGAAATAAACTTTTCCCCCCATTTAAATAATGTAAATGACCAATAATTGCTTTACCGAAGAAAGTATAAAATTGCTGACTGTAAATATATCCCCAGTACAGGAATTCCTACAGTAAAAAGCAATATATATTATCATATTAAAGGGGCATACTACCTTTTCAGCTGAAAAGTCATCATTATAACAGCCTGTATTGATTCAACATAAGATACAATACTCTGGTTGGAATTATTATTCCAGGATCATAATCAAGGGTATAACTTTAATTATATCTAGGAAATAATACAAAATACACAAGTGTAATATTAAATTTTGTTATATGAAATAATACATATTTAAAAGAATATTAAATATATACACCAAATGAAACAAGTTTGAAATTTACTTGCCCGTAAAGTAACTTTTGAAGTATTTATATTCGAGAGTAATATTTTTTTTAAAAAGATTATTATCAGTTTTAATCTCTGAACTGAAATTATATTAATACGAAGAAAAAATAGTCGTATAAATTATATTAATTCGAATCTATATATTTTGTATAAATTATAATAATACGAAACATATAAATTATATTAATACTAAAATTATATTAATACGGAGAAAAAAGAGTCGTATAAATGTCGTATAAATTATATTTATACGATTATATAAATGATGATTCCTTTAAAACTTTTAATTTATTAACAGTTTTTATATTTTCTAATTTTGAAAAATATATATTTATTATTTTAGTTTATAGACTAAAAGTGGTATGTAACTTCAATTTGATATAAAAATTTAGTTTATACAATGTATATTTAAAAGTTTATCTTGCGAGTACATAAATTGAATTTTTTTTTATTTAACATTTGGTGTAAATTTTCTACGTAATTTAAAAAGCATACATACTACTTAAAGTCACTAAATAAACTAAATATTTTTTTTTTAATTTAGAGTGTTACTGAATGACTTGTTGAAATACTCAATATAAAAGGATGAAAATTATTTTATGATGAAAAGGCTTGCTATGATGAAAATTTTAAGTATCGAAAGCTACTATGTCTCCATAAGTAAAGTTCTTAGCCACCGTAGTTTGTAGCCAGAAATATTTTTCGGGAAGGGGTCAACAAATATGATGCTGCTGTTTATGAAAAACAAAACTGTAGATACTGCTGTTTATGTATAATAAAGTATGTGTATTAAAATAACAATTGATTATACTATATTAAATGATTAAACTGGTATTTAATCATTTAAAATTTATTGTTGAAAAAAAGTTTTAAGGAAAATCAGCAAACACATATATGCAATGAAACCTCAAAATAGGAGATACCGCGGGACCAAGGCTATTGTCCTCTATTTAGATGTACCCCTAATATAGAGGCGTTTGTGTATGTGTATAAACATTACGATAAATTAATTCCAATTATCTTTAAGAGAAGGATTTCTGACAAACTGTATAACTAATGATAGCAGTATAATTTAGCATTACTGGTCAAACTTTAAATTCACATAGAAAAAATGAATATGATATTGTAAATAAAAATATAAATATTTCAAAAATCCATTATACTGCAAAATTTCATTTACCTTTAATGCGTGAAAGATTCCGATGCGGAGACATATATTAATGCTATAGAAATCGGAAGGTTTTCTATTTTATTATTATGAACGTGTTATAAGAAATTACGACGATTATGCGCACTGAAATTAGATTATTATTTATTAATGTACGTTCGTAATAATAATAGTAATAATAATAATAATAATAATAATAATAATAATAATAATAATAATAATAATAATAATAATAATAATAAGATATAATATACTGCTTATACAATGCGTATAAGTACAGTAAAGATTGTGTTATTGTTATAAACATACTGTAATAACTAATAATTTATTATAGTACTTTTATATTAATAATAATAATATTAATAATAATAATAATAATGACAATAATAATAAGATATAATATACTGCTTATACAATGCGTATAAGTACAGTAAAGATTGTTTTATTGTTATAAACATACTGTAATAACTAATAATTTATTACAGTACGTTTATAATAATAAAACCAAAAAAAAGTCTTTTGCTTTCTATAAAATTAATACGTCTCCACAGTGGATCCTTTCAAGCGTTAAGGGTTAAAATCCGCTAGCACGCAGCATGATATTGTCATGACTGAGTTTCCTTGATGGATCAGAGATTACCCAAGCCATCGTATTATTAGTAAACTAGCCATCACTGATTTAAATAATATGTTAGCAGCTAATTTGAGACTGACTTCAGACTATAATATACCAGAAGATTTGTAAAGAATGCTTGTTTTTATTTGTGTAAGGGAATAGTTTTTGTTGTAATTTTCTTTTAAAAAAGTGACTTCTCAAATCCTTTTAAAAGTCATTGTTTTAAAGGGAAGTTTAGGCTTTACAAAGCGTTTTTGTAAATTATTAACTATTGTTATGAAACTTTGTCGACCTATACATTGAAGTATAATTTAATTAATCACATTATTTTTTAATCGGATATTCTTTTAAATTTCACTCTTTCTTTAAGTGTTATTAATTTCTAAATTGTTCTTTGCGACTTAATTTTTCGTAGTGTCTAATAATAATTTTACTAAACATTCCTAATAGACATTAAAATAAATCTACGTATATCTTTTAAATTTCAACTTTATTTAGATTATTAAAACAATAAAAATTTTGAAAAGCCTACATTTTACTTGTAAATTTTACATACAGACACAAAAACACTTCCTGTTTATAAACTGTCCAATCAATCAACAAAATAATTTCCAAATATGTTTAAAAATATTTTTAAGTTATAACAAGACAAAATTAGGAGAAAAATGAATATTAAAACATAAGGAATATTTTAAATGTTAAAAAAAATGAAATACTAGCATGATTTATTTCACTATAACTTCAATGTATGTCTTTACTAACTTTCATAACTCTGAGTTGATAGCTTACTTTATAGGGGTATCTTACACTCTAAAGGAGTCTAGATGCATGCTGAATGTTATCAGTTTCGCAATAACTATAAGTCTTTTAAGTGCTTAATAAAATTATACTCAAATTTGTGAAACATTTAAGACCTGCTTCAAGTTGTATAAAATCATCAAATAATTCGTCTTAATTTATTATAAGGAAAAGTATAGAATAATTGATGCATTATAATTTTTTAAAAATTGTGTGTTATATTGCTGTTTTAACGATAATTTAATTTAGAATGTATGTATAAACTTACTTAAATTACAGAAAACTGAAAGTTTTATTCTATAGGTTGAAAAAATTATATAAAAATCTTTTATAATGGGATAAGTTTAAAAACTCACGAAGTTTATAAAAAAAAGTAGAATGAAATTATAACTAATTGGTCATTAAAAGTAACCTAACTGTTGATATTAATTCATTTTATAGATGATTGAATTATATACATATAGAAGTAAATGTAGGTTTACCTACTGAGTAGAATTTTTTTAAGTTATTACAGATAGTTGTATAACATGGTTTTCGTTTCCTCTATATTAATTGTTCTATTTTTATTTTAATCAGTAAGAGGAATAATTTCATAATATTATAACGAATGGAACATGTCTTATATATTTTTTCAAATATTTGTATAATTTTTTAGGCATTTAGAGATTTATAGAGTAAAATAGACACACTTTCAGCATACACCTATTTCCTCTAGAACAGAAGTTCCCAACCTTTTCTGCCCCCCCCCCTCTTAGAAGAAAAAATATTCGAACTTTTTCAGAATTGTTAATTATACCAAATATTAATATATTGTTGCATATTATCTATATGTATTTTATCTACGTATTTATATCAAAAATTCCAAAGTAGAAATTAATGACAATGCTTATTAAATGTAGTAAAAAATTGCTTATTAGCTTTACAGTAATTATAAAATCAGTAACAACTATGATGAAGGAAACGCAGTTAAAATTTCTGTATTCTAGCTCAGGGGAGGCCAAACGTGGTGGAATTCACGAAATTTATAATCGAAGAAAAAAAATTGCATTTATTATGGAAAATACACTATAATTCGATTGATTATTTATATATATATATAATGTATATATATAATGTATATATATATATATAATGTATTATTTCTATTGGCCACCCCATTTGACTACTTTAATGCTCCCCATTTGTCTCTGAATCCTCTACAGCCTTCGAGGAAGGCTGCAGAGCCCATTGGGAACTTTTGCTCTAGGAGGTGTTAGATCCTGTAATTGACTACTTTAATTGCCCTACTTTAAATGACTCCTGTAATTGACCCATTTGATTACTTTAATGCTCCCCATTTTTCTCTGAATACTCTACCGCCTTCGTGGAAGGCTTCAGAGCCCATTGGGAACTTTTTCTCTAGGAGGTGTTAGATCCTGTAATTAACTACTTTAATTGACACTACTTTAAATGACTCCTGTAATTGACCCATTTGACTACATTAATGCTCCCCATTTGTCTCTGAATCCTCTACCGCCTTCGTGGAAGGCTTCAGAGCCCATTGGGAATTTTTGCTCTAGGAGGTGTTAGATCCTGTAGCGCTTTGTAATGTCTGCTATTCCTTTAACACTGATAAGTAAATATTGTTAAAATGCAACAGCAGTTTCTGCTAAATATTTGTTGTCTAAAATGTTATATTTGTAATTTATGAAGATATTGAAATTCTAAATGGGCTTATATATAAATATATAAATATATATATATACTATATTCTAGTATTACAGCAACTGTATATTGTCTCCGATCAATCCCCAGTTGTTCATTTTATTTTGTCCAGCTGTGACTTCATCAGAAAATGTATTTTCGGAAAAGAGAGACATATAAAATTGTTGTGCCAAACTCATTTTTGCTGGAGAGTAAAAGTATTAACCGTTGTTCTATAAATCTCGTGTTCATGTCAGTGTTGTACTGTAAATTCTGTGTCACCTTACGAGGTTTATAAAAGCAGCGAATTCACATGTTGCTCGGTTCAATAAGGAAGAAAAGTACTGTGTTTTCATCTGTTATAAGTCTTCTCATTGGCTGTGCCATGTTGTATTTAACATTATTTTACAAAAGTTTTTCTATACAATGTTATTATAAATATTATTTTTTACTATTTTTTAAAAAAATGACGCAACACGCTAATAAATAGAAGTGAATGTTTCTGAAACCGAGCCACATAGTTTGTTTTTTCTTTTAGTTTTTCTTATTACGCTGCTATTCCACATAATGTCAGAAACACTACAAAGACTATAAATAAATGTTGTATCTTTTAAAAAGTTCACTTCTTATACATGGAAGAGAAGATATAAGCTTAAGGAGCTCGCATTATTTTATTTTTTAATTGCTCTATTTTAATTCCTTATAGCTGATGATATATTTTTATACTTTTCACCTGCAGAGACGATATGATAATGAAAAGCCATATCTAAAGATGTTACTTATAATAAAGTCATAGTCATGTTAGAACAAATGCTTGTTAATGTAACTTTTGTTGGATGAAAAGTATTTTCAATGATGTCAAAATAACGGTGGTGCCTTGAGTTACAAGTTGAATTTGTTACGTGAAGGTAGCTCAATTGACTTTTATGTAAAATGAATTTATCTCATTGCAATCAATTGAGATGCCATAATATGAATTACTTCTACGTTCGTATAAGTAATTAACTCATTTGCCAGATAGTTTTCCCAGTGCAATGAATTGAAACACTATAGGAAATACTTCTACGTCCATATGATTTAGGAATATACACTAATGATTATACAATGTATTTCAGTTATTTCTTCATTTTTTTTTCATTTCAATTTTGCTTAAATTTCTTCTTCACACTTCGTTGGGAATCTCTTAATTTTACTTTTTATAGTCAAGGCAAGGAAAAATAATCGACTGAGTCACGATTTATAACTCAGAATACTCAGTAAGACACTCGTAAATCGAGGTACCACTGTACGAGTTACACTGCCTTGATTCTGTTTTTTATTTATTACTATTTATGTTCATCTTGAGGGAACTGTAAAGAATATCTGTTACTTTACTTTATAGTTATTTATTTTTCTTTTGAAAAGGACTAATAGTAAAGTAATTTTTATAATTTTGATTTAATCATTTGTATGTATCATAGACTGTAAATCTTTTGTAATAATTTTCTTTCGTTGACTTCTTTGAGTAATATTTTTTTGAAGTTTCTATCTGAAAATATGGTAGCTGGTAAACCACAATGTGAATTTAACGTGAAAAAAATGATAAAAATAAAACTTTTTATATAAATTTATTTTCTGTATTTATTTCTTCTCGTCATTATGACACAAACTTGGCTTTTTTGAGAAGAGTGAGCTCACCATCATCTTTAACAATGGTCACTAATCAATCGATAGCACTGACTAAAGTACCATGCATGATGTCACTGTCTAAAGCAGGAATGTTCAAACTACGGCCCGCGGGCCAACTCCGGTCCGCACGAAGGTTTTATCCGGCTCGCGGATAAAATTTTAAGTTGCCGGCCTAAGGCAAATTAAAAGAAATATATATTTATAGATTATACATCCATCTCCTTTTCTATTTTTTTTAAGTATTATATCCCAAATTTATTATCTCACACCCAGAAAATGTTTGCTTCTTCTTATATATGTGAATAAATGTTTTCAACATTGAACCTTAGAAAGAATAATTTCAGAAGTAGATTGACATATGAGCATTTAGCCTCGTTCCTTAAAATCAGTACATTTCACTTCGAGCCTCAGTATAAGGAACTTTTAAAAATGAAATCGTAATTTCATTCATCTCCTTAACATAATTAAACCGTAATACTTGTATATTGTTTTAAAAATTTTAGAAAAATTTATCTTGTCCCGCCAAACTTATTTTCTTTTGATTTTTGGCCCGCGGTCGAAAAAGTTTGTCCATCCCTGGTCTAAAGGTTTGATAACATATATAGAATCAACAATGAACTATTAATACCATTATCTTAAGTTGTAGCTCTGAATGAAAATATTACTTTAGAGCACACAAAATATATAAAACATTAAATAACACAAATCTAAATAACATAACAAACTAAAACAAATCTTAAATTTTTATTAATAAAAATTATACAATATACTACCTTAAATTTTGTTTTTCTAGATAAGTTTGAACCGTTTGCTTATAAATTAAAAAAAAAATTAGATTTATGTTTTAAAAGTATAAAGACAAACGTTGTAAACATATAAAAAGCAATATGTTTCGTTTATTTCATTATTATATACAGTTGTCCTACAGACTATCTTATTCACAATTTTTTTTTCAAAATAACAGTTTGACCGGGGCATAGAGATTTATTTATCTATGCTATGAGATGGCCTTGATTAACAGAAAAACATTTTGATAATAGCAAACTACCAACCAAATCTAAACAACTTTTAAAATAATATTTAAAATTCTGGAAACACTATCTTCAAAACATGAATAGAGAGGTAGAAGGTATATTGGAAATTAGAAAACAATATTTTGATTATAGAGTAATAGTCAATTGAATGGATATACATTGTAAAACAATAGGCCTGAATATTTTTCAATCATTAATATGTAAATATTTCAGTATACAGAGATCTAACAAACAACTACAAAAGCTATACACCTGAATCTACTTTTTTAATTGCTTAAAATGTAATATAATAAAATATTAGTGAAGTATGCAGATTAGAAAAGAAAGACTTCTGCATTTGCTTTACGCTGTTACGCTTAGTTTGGGAAACTGTAGTGAAAATGTGGAAATTTTTAGCACTTATGCTTAATTCAGTAATTGCTTTGTATTTTCCATAACAATTAAGGGGAATTTATAGCAGTTAAAGAGTAAGCCTTACATTACACAAAATGAACCCTTTGGAAATTTTATTGATCGCACAGGATCACAGGATCACAGGATAGAGTGATTTCAGAACCCCCTGGGCCGGACCCTCTGGTTCTGAACTACATAGGAGCTTGGCAAAACAACATATGGAGATATCTGGCTCGAACATGAAAAATTAAAGATAGTAAAATAAGGGAAGGGGTGCTTGAGTTTAGGCAGAGAAAAAATACACTAAAATAAAATGAAGAAGCGTAGTTGAGTACAATTGGTCTGATATTAAGCAAGAATGCTATTTTTTCTCAACTGGTAACCATTTCTTAACTGAAATAGATTTAGTGGTTTGTGACCACAATTGAGACACCAGGATTAAGTGCTGTCAAATTCAATGACTACAAGGGGAATATATAAATAAAATATTACCTGTCAAAAACTCACTGTGTGAAATTCATATCACAGGACTTTGGTTAAAAATAATTGTTTCGAAGCAATTTTTCCACTCAAATATCAAAAGACATCAGGGATTACTTTACGCCAATAATTGTCCCATTTTAAAATACTGTCTCATGTTTTCAAACTCTTAATTTGTAACTATGAATATAAACCTTACTTTAGAGCACACAAAATATATAAAACATTAAATAAAAAAATCTAAATAGCATAACAAACTATAACACATCTTAAATATTTATTAACAAAATTTATTTAATATACCACAATAAATTTTGCTTTTCTAGATAAGTTTGAACTGTTTGTTTATAAATTAAAAAAATTAAATTTATGTTATTAAAAGTATAGACAAACGATGTAAACATATAAAAAGCAATGTATTTTGTTTATTTCATTATTATATATAGTTGTCCGACAGACTATCTTATTCACAATCCTTTTTTTTCAAAATAACAGTTTGAACGGGGCATAGACATTTATTTATCTTTGCGATGATCTCGCCTTGATTAACAGAAAAACATTTTGATAATCGCAAAATACCAACAAATTCTAAACAATTTTAAATAAAAATTAAAATTCTGGAAACACTATTTCGAAACAGGAATAGAGAGGTAGAAGGTATATTGGAAATTAGAAAAGAATATTTTGATTATAGAGTAATAGTCAGTTGAAATATATTAATATACAAGGGTTTATAGGTATATTATACAGGTATTTTGATATACATTGTAAAACAAAACGCCTGAATATTTTCAATCATTAATATGAAAATATTTCAGTTTACCGAGTTCTGACAAACAGTTACAAAAGCAATATACATGAATATACTTTTTTAATTGCCAAAAATATAATATAATACATAAAATATATGCAAAGTATGCTTATTAGAAAAGGAAGACGTCTGCATTTTCTTTACGCTGTTATACATAGTTTGTTAAAATCTGTCTTGAAAATGACGAAATGTTTAGCCCTTATGCTTTATTCAGTAATTGCTTTGTATTTTCCATAATAATTAAGGAAAATTCATAGCAGTTAAACAGTAATCCTTATATTACACGGACTGAACCCCTTGGAACGTTTATTGACAACAAACAAATTGGTCTGATATTAAGCAAGAATGCTATTTTTTTCAACCGGTAACCATTTCTTAACTGAAATAGATTTAGTGATTTGTGACCACTATTGAGACACCAGGATTAAGTGCTGTCAAATTCACTGACTACAAGGGGAATATATAAACACAATATTACCTGCCAATAACTCACTGTTTGAAATTCATATCACAGGACTTTGGTTAAAAATAATTGCTTCGAAGCATTTTTTTCACTCAAATATCACCTTTCAAAAGATATCAGGGATAACTTCTCCAATAATTGCCCCATTTTGAAATACTGTCTCATGTTTTCAAACTCTTAATTTTTAACTATGAATGAAAACATTACTTTAAAGCACACAAAATATATAAAACATTAAATAAAATAAATCTAAATAGCATAACAAACTATAACACATCTTAAATTTTTATTCACAAAATTTATTTAATATACTACAATAAATTTTGATTTTCTAGATAAGTTTGAACTGTTTGTTTATAAATTAAAAAAATTAAATTTATGTTATTAAAAGTATAGACAAATGTTGTAAACATATAAAAAGCAATGTATTTTGTTTATTTCTTTATTATATATAGTTGTCGACAGACTATCTTATTCACAATTTTTTTAAAATATAACAGTTTGACTGGGGCATAGACATTTATTTATCAATGCAATGATCTGGCCCAGATTAACAGAAAAACTTTTTGATAATCGCAAACTACCAACAAAATCTAAACAACTTTTTAAATAATATTTAAAATTCTGGAAACACTATCTTCAAAACATGACTAGAGAGGTAGAAGGTACATTGGAAATTAGAAAAAAATATTTTGATTATAGAGTAATAGTCAATTGAATGGATATACATTGTAAAACAATAGGCCTGAATATTTTTCAGTCATTAATGTGTAACTATTTCAGTTTACAGAGTTCTAACAAAAAACTACAAAAGCAATATACATGAATATACTTTTTTAATTGCCTAAAATGTAATATAATAAAATATATGCAGATTAGAAAAGGAAGACTTCTGCATTTGCTTTAAGCACTTACACAAAAGTCGGGAAAATCTGTCTTGAAGATCACGAAATTTTTAGTATTTATGCGTAATTTAGTAATTGTTTTGTATTTTCCATAACAATGAAGGAGAATTTATAGCAGTTAAAAGAGTAAGCCTTGCATTACACAGACTGAACTCCTTGGAAAGTTTATTGACCACAGACAAATTGGTCTGATATTAAGCAAGAATGCTATTTTTTCTCAACTGGTAACCATTTCTTAACTGAAATAGATTTAGTGGTTTGTGACCACAATTGAGACACCAGGATTAAGTGCTGTCAAATTCAATGATACAAGGGGAATATATAAATAAAATATTACCTGTCAAAAACTTACTGAGTGAAATTCGTATCACAGGACTTTGGTTAAAAATAATTGTTTCGAAGCAATTTTTCCACTCAAATATCACCTTTTAAAAGACATCAGGCATAACTTCAAGCCAATAATTGCCCCATTTTAAGATACTGTCTCATGTTTTCAAAGTAAATGTAGTAACAATTTAAACACAATTTAATATAAATGTGATAAAAATAAAATTTTTATAGAAATTTGCTTTTGTATATTTATTTCTTCTCATCAGTAGGACCTGCCCTTCAATTCTTTTGGAGGAAAAAAAGTGAACTTTTATGCCTTGAACTGGAGAATTAATTTATCGAAGAGAAACTGGTCTGATATTATGTAATAATGCTATTTATTTCTTAACTGGTATCAATTTCTTAAATGAAATAGATTTAGTGGTTTCTTACCAATGAAGATAAAGTACGATCAACTGCTGTCAAATTCATTGTCCAAAAATAAATAAATAATTAATTTAGTACCTGCCAAAATTAGCTATGTTGTTCCTGTCATAGGAATTTTGTTCATAAGTAATAATTTGGAAATAATTTTTCCCTCAAATATCACTTTTTAAAAAACATCAGTGATTCCTTCAGTGTTAATAATTGTCCCGGTTTTAGATAATGTTTCGTGTTTCGAAAGTAAATCCAGTAAAATTTTACGTAATACGCTTACGTAAAAATTTAAAAGTAATTATAACAAAATGATAAAAGAAATTTAATTTATTTCTTCTCATTAGCAAGGCATATACTTGATCTCCTTGGGGAAAAGAGTGGCCTTATATGCGTCAGGCAGTACTCTCAAGAGAATTAATTTACTGAAGATAAAAAGACTGATATTATGTAATAATATCATTCATTTCTTAACTGAATTAGGTTTAATGGTTTCTGGCCTATGATTAAAAATATTGATTAAAAATAAATAAATAAATAAACGAGTACTTGTCAAAAAGTAACTGTGCACCGTTCATAACCTCGGAGTTTTGTTCAAAAAAATTATTTTGAAATCATTTTTCTCCTCAAATGTCACCTCTTTAAAGACATATCATTGGTATTTTCATGTTAATAATAGCCTCGTTTTAAGATAACGTTTAATTTTTCCAAAAGAAATGCAATTAAAATTTATACAGAATTTAAAAATAATAAATTTTTTTTATAGAATTTTACTTTTGTGCATTTATTTCTATACGTCATTACGACATAAATTTGATTTTCTTGGAAAAAAATGGGCCTTACATACATCGGACTTAATTCCCTGGAGAACTAATTTACGATAAAGAAATTGGTCAGATATTATGTAATGACTTTATTCTTTGAAAAGAAATTAAATTGCGATCCCTGGAGTGTCTAATTATTGCAGTTTTATTTCGGTTTCGGAAAGAGAGCGATGTATGGCTTTGTATTTGAAAAAGTACTGCAATTGGAAATTTAGTTGTTTATTATGAGACTCTAAATTATAAGTATGTTTTGCTGAGTGGAATAGTTTATTTATGGAGTGTAAGGGATAACTCATTTACAGATTTAAAAGTCAAATTATTTTTCAATCAAATTATGGGTTATGAATACAATTTGATTGATCTCCAGGATTAATTTTTTGTTAGAGCAGTGGCATACCCAGGGGACTGCAAAGGGATCTATGCAACCCCAAGATTTTTTTTTCGAAATAGAAATATTTTAAAATAGTTTTTTTTTAATGTTATAGGTCTTCTAAACTTTTATTTAAAGATAAACTCCTTTTTTCTTCTTCATGCTCATTTTTTTTTCATTATGAAGAGAAAACATTATTCCATCTAAACCAATTCCCGAGAAAAAAGATTGGAAAGATTTTTTTGCGTCTGAAAAGGTACTTATGGGACAGTGTTTGTAGATAAAGAGAGAGGGTGCATCCTTGAAGAATATTTTCCTTCTTCATCCTTCCAGCAGGTTCCTGGGAAAGAATCAGAGGAGGCATTCTCTTCGTTCAAACAATCCTTCAATACTTAACAGATTTTAATTCTTCTGTTACATTTATTGCGTCTGAAAAGGTACTTATGGGACAGTGTTTGTACATGAAGAGAGAGGGTGCATCCCTGAAGAATATTTTCCTTCTTCACCCCTCCAGCAGGTTCCTGGGAAAGAATCAGAGGAGGCATTCTCTTCGTTCAAACAATCCTTCAATACTTAACAGATTTTAATTAATATTTCAATGATGTTGAATTCCATGGATTTTAGTATGTAGGAAAATTTAGTCTCCTGTTACCTTTATTGCATCTGAAAAGGTACTTATTGGACAGTGTTTGCAGATAAAGAGAGAGGGTGCATCCCTGAAGAATATTTTCCTTCTTCACCCCTCCAGCAGGTTCCTGGGAAAGAATCAGAGGAGGCATTCTCTTCGTTCAAACAATCCTTCAATACTTAACAGATTTTAATTACTATTTCAATAATGTTGAATTCCACGGATTTTAGTACGTAGGAAAATTTATTCTCCTGTTACCTTTATTGCGTCTGAAAAGGTACTTATGGGACAGTGTTTGTACATGAAGAGAGAGGGTGCATCCCTGAAGAATATTTTCCTTCTTCATCCCGCCGAACGATGGCCGAATGGTTAGGGGGATGGCCTTCGGAACCTGAGTTCGTAGTTCGAATCCCACAGTGGCATGGTTGTTCGTAGCCGGCTTTAAGCAGTAGGTCCCGGTCTCATTAGCCCTCATGTTGCAAAAAATAGACCGTACCGCTTGAAACCTAATCAAACCTTCTTCAATCCTCCAGCACACTCCTGGGAAAGAATTAGTTCAAACAGTCCTTCAATCCTTAACTGATTTTAATTATTATTTCAATGATGTTGAATTCCACGTATTTTAGTACATAGGAAAATTCATTCTCATGTTATCTTTATTATTTTTCTTTAATTACCTTTACTTTTGTAATTTTTATAGCTTTAGTTTTTAACCAAGCGGTAATTTTAAACTAAAAAATTGTTTCTTTCGTGAAATCCCAATATGCAGTCTCCAAAATTAGTTTCTGGGGACGACAATGATAGGATATACATATCTTAACCAAAATGTCTCTTGTGGTGTCAGATCACTGAAGAGAAACCACTTTCAAATGCTATCATGTTCTTAGCAAAATAAATAAAAAAACAAACAAATAAATAAACAACTGGTAGTAAAACTGCAACTATGTCTAGTTCATGTCGCAGATCTTTGGTTCAATGTAATTATTTCCAGACAGTTTTCTGTTTAAATATAATTCAAAGATTTCTTCATGTTAATAATTTCCGCGACATAAGATAATGTTTCAGGTTTCCAAAGTAAACGGAATAAAAATTACACAGAATAAAGATATTTTATATGGTGCGGTAAGGAGAGATGCCTTCAGAAATTTTTGATTTATGTCAGATTTTTTAATAGGATGTCGAAGTTAAAAATTACAGTCTTTAACATGATTTGACTAATAATGGTTAAAAATAAGGCTTGCATTTTTAGCAAGTATTTCAACCCGTTTAAAAAATTTGAAAGTAGTTTTCAGACATTAATTTTATTGATTACATAAGTGATACTAAGAGCGAATTAGCGAAATAGGTCACAAGAAAAAAAAATTAAACCATGAAGTACATTATTTATTAGGTATGTCCTGTTCTTAAAACTTTACTTCCATATGAGAAAGCAAATGACAAACTTTAAATGACCCTCCCTATAAAGGTTATCGTGCACCATCAATTTATCTAACAAACAAACAAAAAACAGTGGTATGTATAATAAAAAATAACTCTTGTTGCAATAAATAGCACTTCACAAATTATAGAATCTTTCAGTTTTTCACTGTGGAGTCACAAAAACGCACTAAAAAGTAATTTCCATAACATTCAAAACTGTATTTCACTAAGCTAAACAAACACAAAAGGGATTCATGTAGAATAGGAACATATATTTCAGCTCTCTGAAAGCATTTGGATTTATTACTTCCTAGTTGCAACATGTATGCGTAGCCCATGCTAGGAACATAATATGGCAGATAGAATGTAGAAAATTAATTCTAATGCGATAAAAAAATCTAAATAAGATAAAAAGATAAATAAGTTTTACTACTAATGACGCTTTGTTTCTACTTGGATTCAAAACATTTCCGGCTGAATATAGTTGTTGACACATATGAATAGCTAGTGAAAACTTAAACGTTCAGAAGAGGGTAAAGGTCCAAAGATGTTAAAATATATATGGTCAAATCTTGCAGTGGTATGTGAAATTTTTGGAGAGAACTCTTGCGACTCATGACTTTTGGTCTCTGGCAGTTGAGTCATAATGCCAGACCAATTAATTGCTTTGCCTACAGCATTTAAGGCATAACGAATATTCCCAGGGTGAGTTTTTTAGTTGCAGGACTTCCTGGTTGAGTTAAATTATTAAAGTGATGCAAGACCGTAGACAAGAGGGCGGACCGGTCGCCTTCCAAAATTCTAGAAAACCCTTTCATCAAAAGAAAATGTTCCACGTGTGTGTAGGTGCCATCTGCCTAGCTGTATAAGACCATGTTAAAGAAAAAAAAAAGCTTCGGCTATGAAAAGTTTTGTCTATTCGCTGTCCAAAAATTAAAGTTTTCTCTATATTCTGTTATATTTTGTTTCTTCTCGTTTGGAAGATAACAATGTCATCAAATCTTTTTAATTACTTTAGTTAAAAATGGATAATTGTCATACCTCATCCACATTTTAATACATTAATTTTGTTTTACTGAATTATCATTCTCAAATAATATTGTCTTTCCTCTTTGGCCCCCTTTGAAAAACAATTTCTGGCTACGGCCTTGAAGTGATGCATATATATCATGTAAGTTTCGTCGAATGTAAGGACGGATTTTGTCGTTGGTAGAGTTAAATTATATTTCCATTGAAGATATTTTTAAAAGTTTTAACTGTAGAGATGTTTTTTCAAAATATGTCTAATTCAGTGCCTATTTTCTAATGTTTGGCAACAGTAATGAAATTGATTGCAGCTAAGCTAAACGAGTCATTTCATTGATATGCAATGTGACAAGAGTACATTTCCTGGTGATGCCATCTCTTGTCCAATGCTGGTGTTAGATGGAAAGCAATAAATGATTCAAAAACTGAGAACTGGAATTTTTCTGTAAAATATCTACAAAATTTCCATAAACTAAAGTTTAGTTTACTTCAGTCTAAAATGTATAATTGTTTCTAACATTAAAAACAACAATAAAAAGAAAATACACAGTTTAATTATTAACAAAAATAATTTAATTGTAACAATTTAGATGCTGAAAATGGGACAAAAATTGATCTTTTAAGGAAGAAATGCTGGTTAACAGACTATGAGAGGATAATAAAGTTAGAATAAATTCAGCAGTCTACTAATTAGCAGGTAACTGATTAGCAGGCCGAAAAAGATCCTTTCTTCATAAATGCCAAACAGATGTTTAAAAAAGAGAGAGTTTCTGAAAAATAGCTGTAAAACTGAACTAAAGTTGCAATTAATTCAGTTTTAGGTGTCTGTAAAATACATGTAAAATTGAACTAAAGTTGTGATTAGTCCAGTTTTATAAAAAATGCGTGTTGTTAAGAAAAGGAGTAAAATTGAATACTGTAGATAACAATAAAAATGTTCACTACACTCATTATATGAAATGAATTATAATGAATCATGTTCAAAATTTTTAAAATTTCAAATATTTTTAATTAAGACTGATAACATAAATTTGACTTGATGCTCAGAAAAATATGACATAACATAGTTAGATAAAATATTGGTTTGTCAATAGATTAAGTTTCTTTCAGTTATCATGTCTTCGAATAATTCAGTTATCACGTCTTCGAATTCTTATTTGTGTGGTGCTGCCATCTATATGCTACAAGAGATAACAGAAACATGAAGGTTAAAATAGAATAATGTAACACAAGGAGAACAGAAATATTTTATTCAAGAAGAATAAAATTTTAACTGACCTTATATTTTAGAAGATATAATAGAAATTTTTGCTTAGCGTTTTTCATAAAAATTTGATTTCATTAATTAAGAAAAGAGCTAGACTCTACTGTTATGCCGTTTTTATCGATAGAATAAGCTATTTTAGCAGTCTGTAGATCAAAATCTAAATTTTCTGCTTGTATGGTAGTGCCCTCTATACACTAAAATAGATAATAGAAAAAGTAAGGTTAAACATACAATAATGCAATAAATAGTGGTCAGTAATATGAAATCATTCACAAGGTGAATCCGAAATAAAGTTATACAGTAAAGTCCTTAGATGTTAAATGTAAAATAATTTTTGACAGAACAAAAAAATCGGTAATTACTCATTATAATATTTAAAAATAGAAATGTGTCTCATAAACAGTGTAGCAGTATTTTTAATTTAATCTATATTTTAAAAATTATTTAACAATATTGAAACTTAAATGGTATACTAATATGACACAAATTAAAATATGTCCACATTATTAACTTTTAGTAACTTATATTTTTTAATAGTAACAATAAACAAAAAAAAATTGATTTAATGCAGAATGAAGGTGACAAGCAAAGAAGGCGTCTGCCTTATTACCATTTTTACCATTTATTTCAGATTGAAAGTTGAAGTTTAAAAATGAATATCCAGGCAAAAATTGAGTCATAAAAGTTTCACTGGCACAATTGCACTGATGCAATAGTTTTCTCTGTCTGACAAGGAAATACGAAGAGTTGAGATGTTCAAATCTGAGGTTCGCAGAATGATCTAAAGGAATCATAATGAAACTTACCTCCCTAGCCGAATATCCTTATTTTTGCTTTTATTTCATAGGCACATCAGAGGGTTAAGCCGACAAGATCAAATAAAGCGAGACTCAGACACCGCGTCTCCCGAGAAGGGTAATTTATGTATAGCAAAATTACTTTCTAAGGAATGCCGCAAAAGTTTAATTAAATCGGACTCTTTTAACTTTCATTCTGATAGTTGTGCATGAGAAAGTTTAAAAAAAATAAAAGAAGAAAAACCTGCTTAGAGTGGGCTCAGATCCTCCAGTATAGTGACGACCGTGTGTAAGACAATTGCAATAGTAAAAGATTGTTGCATCAAAAGAAATTTCAGTCTTTAGACCAGATACTGAGTGAAGCTGTACTGGGCATAAAATACTAACTATCGATATAATTTCATGTAGTAGGCAGGGCCTGACTAAGATACTTTTGTGCTCAGGTACTTTTACACTCCCATTGCAAATTTATAGTGACAAGTTATTATCATAATTACAGTCATATGAAAACTATAACATTGAATTAGCAAACATATTTAAGAAATTAGCATTAAAGTAATATTCAAAATCAAAAACACCAAATTTTCATTTTACGTAATCATTATTATCTCTGTTTAGCCATGCTAAAAATTAAGGACTTTTAAAGACCTAGAGTGACCCGCTTTTTTTATTTTTACCTTGTCACATTCACAAGCTCTGTGGGGCATAAAATAAATAATAATAGAATTAAAACTAATTTAAATTGATGAGATGATTTAATGGTTTATAGTGGTACGTTGCTAATAATCTGTTTATAAATATGCAATAACCAATAGGATAAAAAGAGCACCAGGTTTGTTGAGGAATTAATTATCAGGCAAATAACAGTAAGATTAAAGTAAATAGGAAACAATAGAGTTCATGACAAACACAATTACCTCTTACAATAATTTATTAAAACTTAACGAAGTTTACAATTTTTCCCCAATTAATATATGTTTCAAGCACTCACTAAATTTTCGTGCACAGGACACGTGCCCTAAGTGCCCGTCCGATAATCAGGCTCTGGTAGTAGAATGAAGTACGTCATATTGTATGCAAAGTTCAACTACAACCAGATGTAACCACACAGCTATTAAGGTTAGATTATTAGACAGTTTTTTTCCTTTGCGTTGCTTACCTTAAACTATATTTATTTCAACAGTTAAGCTGTTTCTCTGACATCTGAAAATTATCAGTTTGATGGTAAAACTATATTAAGTCGGCCTTACACATTTACCCCACCAAAACAGGTTAAGTACGTAACTGTCTAAATCCCATTTGTAAAATATTTTGACTATCTTATTTCCCCTTTGCATTATATTTTGTGATTTGTTACTATAGTTACTAGCTGTGATTATTATATTATTTATGTTTTCTAAAAGTTTGTGTTTAAAAAATGGCAACGTTATTATTTATTTATTTATTTATTTATTTATTGAGAGTTTAGAATTTTTTTTTCTGAAGTTGATGTTATAATAAAAATGGCGTTTATTTGTCGGTAAAAGATAGTTTTTTATTTAGAGTAAAAAGAGAGTGATTTGTTTTAACAACATTGTTGTGCATTTAATTTTAAGACAAGATAAGTTTAGAAAAGTGTAAATCCAAGCAATTATTTTTCTCCTTCAAATCTCAAAATCGGAAGGAAAAAAATAACTCCGAGACAGTTTTCTGGTGACCTAGTCGAGGTATGCTACAATTTCCATTATATTCCACATGTGGCAATGGGTATTTCAAAATAACAAAAAAATATGAGATCAATTAATGTGCTTGCTCCATTTTACCTTATATATGTTTGTTAATGCTTCACCTAGTAAATAGTTACTTGTGAATATCGTGTTCTAACATTTGTGACCACAAACAACCACTACAACACAAAATCATAGAAGGCAGGAGGGGGGGTGAGAACCCTTAGCCAACCCCTTCGTTGCGCTAATGTATATATATATATATATATATATATATATATATATATATATATATATATATATATATATATGAAAGTGTGTGCATGTGTGTGTGCGTATATTATTTGCGAGCCTGAATGTGTGTGTAACATATCAAACATTATTGCCCCTAAAGTTCTTCAAATTCCGTACTATTTTCTTAATTTTAACTTTCCTAGAAACAACAAATTGAATCAAGAACGTTATTGAGATTGCATTTCTTCCACACTAAAAGCCGCAAAATTAAGGCTGAAATTTATAACTCCCACTTGCAAGCCTTTCATTACATTTACTAACCCAACTGTTGATTCCCCCAGAAAAAAACAGCATATTTTTGCAGTCTTTATGCTAGTGGGTGCAATTCTCCCGCTACGAATGATTTAACAAACCAATAAAAAACTACTGACTTAAGTATCACTGTAATGTGAAATTATACACCTGACTTCCCCCTCATCGGAACGGCATTTTCATAAATCTAACAGATGCACGTTTGCCTCTAGCCTGTGTAAGTTGTGTCTGTTAGTTTTCCGACTTGGAGATGAAAACAAAGGATGTTTGTTAAGTTTCTTGCATGATCTTAGAGTGATTCAATTGCTTTTTATGGCATGACAGCAATAAAGTTGAGTTGCCAAACCAGCCTTGGCCACTAAAAAATATGGGATTTAACTTAACGTGTGATTGGTGAAGAATAATTTTGCAGTTAACCTACACAAATATCCCCATTTCCTCTGCATACCTTTGTACATTATCAACGAATTTTATATTTGAGAAACAAGTGACTGCAACAAAGTACAGGTTTTTTACTTTTCTTAACATCATATTTTGAGAAAAGGATCAACAAATTTCCGTAGACCTTAACTATAAAAGAAGATACCTTAATCTATTGCTTGGAAAATCTCTTTTCTCCGTTGCAGTTATAGCATTTCTTTTACACTTTCGAGATTGCCAACTTGATGAGGTATATCACTAAGTATCGGGTGTTTGTTTAATTTTTACCGTACGAAATTTCAAACCCAGAGGTCGTGTTTTTTGAAAATACCTGTACTTTACCAGTGAATAAGCCTGTCATTCATTCGTTAGAATTTGAAGAAGTAGGATCAAGGTGAAAACCTTCTCCACATGAAATGCAGTTTTCCGCTTGGTTTTCTGGGAGGAAGGAAAATACTACATGACCTTGTTGTATTTGTTTATTCCCGTACAGAATTAGTGTTTCGCTTTTTTTCACTGATTTAATGTCCATGACTTCATCGCACTGCTGTTGCATGTCGGATCTAGTGAAACCCTGAATGTCTGACGCGATGAGATAATATTTTGAGATATTTCTTGTCTGCAGTGGACGTTCAACTTGGCTTAATTTTCTTGAAAATTCCATATTTCTATCTTACTGAATTGGAAAATATAATCAAACGTAAAAATCAAATAGGGTGTTTTAAGTAGACATAGTATCTTTCAAGTTAAAACATCTTGATAACACCCTATTTTTATTCTATATAAAATAGAAATTTCTGTTCTGTTTAGAGTATATTTTTCTTAAATCGATAAAAAGGTTAAATTTTGACTTCATTTTGATTATTAAAATTTTTAAATTTAGGAAAGTTAAATTTGGCGTTTGTTTAAAGTTAAATTTCAAGTTTATTTTATAAAATGTCAACGTACAGACATAAAATTATATTCTTTGAATTGAATATTCTACCAATCAACAAAATAATACTGAAGTATGTTTAACAGAGAAGCCCAGCGGCGTTGGGGTAGCGCTTCGTGACCCCCCGACACAGGTCTGAGGTTCGATCCCCGCGCTGATCAAGGATGACTCAGCTTTTCATCCCTTCAGTGAATAGATGAACTAAGGGCCAAGCGTGCTTGGGAACTAAACACTGGAGGTTCCGCATAAGATTGACCACCTTACCGGAACATATGCGACACACCCCAGGGCCGGCCCTTGGTCACGTAAACGGAGATTGTCACAGTAGGCCCTGGCCGCCTAAGTACTGTTGCGACGAGGAGTTTAGTATGCTCCATAGATATTTTAAAGAATAAATGAAAATTAGGAGAAAATAGTAAATTAAACCGCAAGAAACTTTTCAAAACTGAAAACCGAATTAAAAAAAATATTACCTGATTTTAAAAGTTTAATAGGATTTATTTATCTTTACTTCTGTTTACAAGTTTATTGTACAAGGTTTCATAACTATAAGTTAATAAATGATATAAACGCTATCTAATATCGACGGTATCTTTAATGTGCAAAATGATATATCCTGCTTTTGTAAATTAAAACTTCAATCTGATACCGTCATTAAAATATTCTTTTTTGTTTGCATAAATGGTATTAAACTATTAAATGATTTTTGTTAGTTAACTACTAAAGGTATAATCGTTTGAATATTTAAAATAAGGCTTTTGCTACTTTTAAATTGAGTAGTATAGATTTTTTACAACTTTCTAACTTACCAGAAAAATTTAAATAAGCTAAAGAATAAAACTGTTTTCATAAAATGTTTCAGAATAAAGAAAAAAGATCTGCTAAACGGGACTACTTTTAATAATTGTTTAAATATTTAAGAACATCTAAAGAAAAGATTAAGAAATCATAAAATTTGAACTAAGAAAGGAATAAAAGTAATTTTTATTAGTTTAAAACTTTTAATTTTCTATATTACATGTCGGCCCTGGTATTTTGTTGTAGTTTGTACAATCATATAATCATTTTCCATTTTATTAGCTCTGTTTAAGAGCATTGTTATGGATTGGTTTGGTTTCTTTTGAAGTGCTACGGTCTACTTTTTTACAACATGAGGGTTAATGAGACCGGGACCTACAGTTTAAAGCCGATTCCAAATGGCTACTAACATTTATGCCCCAGTTGGATTCGAACCCATGAACTTCGGTACCTAAGACTAGCACCCTAACTATTCGGCCATCGTTTGGCGCATTGTTGTGGAAGCTATATTAAGAATCGTTTTGGTATACTCTCTAGCAATTTTGAGCCCCGGATAAAAATGTATAATGCCGCCCTATAACCTCAAGGTACAAATTGCTATAAAATTTTCCACAGAATCCAGACTTTTTATAAAATTATGTAACAATATATTATTTTATTACGCATCACAAAAATATCCCTACACTAATTGGTTATTCAAATTACTATGAATTACCTAAGCCAATGGTCCCTAACACCCGGACTGCGGTGACGGTCCTTGAATCAAATGGCCTTGAGTCTCTCAAGGATTTTAAAATTATTTCCATTCTATTTACTGAGTTGTATTTCTCTCGGGTTTGTGCAAATTAATACCTTTGAAACAGAAAATATTTTATAACTATTTTAAATTAGTTTATTCTCTAATTAACATTTCAAGATTATGGTTTGAAATTACAGTCACAACCAACGTCCCCTCCTTAGCAGATAGCTCCTCAAAATCATCAAATTTTGTCCACGGCGATAAAAAGGTTGGAAAGCACTGGTCAAACTAAGCGGCTTAAACGAAATGCTTAGTTTGTATGCACTTCCTATCCTTAACTTAGTATTAACATAAGTAAAATAATAGAGTCGACGTTTTTTCTCTTAAAATAGAGCAGTGAAAATCCTATGATAACAAGTATATGTGCCCATGTTGTGTTATATATTTGTTATCAAAAATCAATAAGCAATGCAATCTTTTTTTTTAACGAAAAACACATACTCGTACGCGTTACAATTTACTTTTACTGGTTGGCATTTCAATTAAATGTAATAAAAGTATATAAAATAATTATGTTCTAGGATTCCAAGCAATAAAGAATTGCATTTCGTAAGATATTTTTATAGAATTTTTATCTTAGTATTCTACAAATTGGAGCCGAAATGCCGAATAATTTGCTGTCACTAGTTAATTTGAGCCTATACAGGGGTCCGGTTTATCCGGCCGTGGAGATGACCCTGGGTATTCCATAATTTGGAAATATAAAGGAGCTTTTTAGTATGTAATTATAATTGCGCACTGAATTATTATTATTTGTTTAGTGGCAAACATTAGCTACTATTATAGGTGCATAAATACGGAAAATATTTAAATAGAATTAGAATGTTTAAGGAATTTTATAAAATAGAAATTCATTTCCGGGATTTGTTTAAACAATTACGGAAACATTTTCGTAAACAAACCTTTTTTTTAAAGTAATCTTTTCTTCCCTCCAATGCTTGGTCATTATTTTATCTATTCTGAACTCGAAAAAAAAAAGTCTCCTAGAACAACCACAACGATAATACATCCTGCACCTTTGAAATTCCATATTATCATTTATTTCCTGAACTTTTTTTAATCTCCTCCTATAGCGGCATTTTGTAAAGAAAGTTCTTATTGAAAAAAAAGAATATATGTCATTTGAACGGAGCCCGAAACAAAAACGTATTCTGAAACCGAAGTCATTACTATTATTAGTTAAATCAGCCAAATGGAACTCCCCAGCCAGATAAAGAAAGCTGAGGGAGATGTTGATTTCCGCCTGGGAGATCTTTTCGAAAAGCAATCGCTCTAGTGTCCTCCTCATGTCAGTTCTCCACACACCGGTGTAGCGACCGGTGAGCAGGAATACCGTTCAAGCCCATTGCTGTTCGTTGACCCTTCAGTCTCCCTTGGGCAAGATTCTCATCCACTCTTCAGGTGCGGAAGTGGCGAGGAGATTTTTTTTTTTTTTATCGTAGCTCACACATACACAATATTTTGATTTCATCATTTGTGCTCCACTGATACAGTCCACAATGCCTGAAGCTTCGTCCTTGTGGAACTGGCTGGCTATTCTGGTTTCTTGTACTTCTGTCCTTTTCTTGTTCACATTTACATTCCAGAGGATTTCAGGGATGAGGAGCAAAAAGCTTCAATTATACACGCTGAATAAAATACAGATAACGGTTGTAGAAATATTTGTGTTTGGATGCACATTTGTATTAGTATGGAAAAGGAGAAAATGTTTTATGTACAAAATGCTTTTGTTTTAATTTTACTTTTTTTACCTTCTAAAGTAGAAAATGTTACTCTTTAGAAATATTATAGGGATGAGGATTAAAATGCTTCAGTTATAATACGTTAATTAATCCAGAAATAACATTAGGAAAATATATGCATATAAATGCATAATAATAAAGACAGGGAAAAGGAGAAAATGTTTTGTGTGGTAAATGCCTTTGATTTAATTTTATTTTTTTTTAACCTTCTAAAGTAGAAAAAATTACTCTTTACAAATATTATAGGGGTGAGGATTAAAATGCTTCAGTTATAATACGTTAAATAAAACAGGAATAACATTTCGTTTGGTTTGGAGCGCTACGGTCTACCTTTTGCAACACGAGGGCTAATGAGATCGGGACCTACAGCTTAAAGCCGATTCCGAACTGCTACGAACATCCATGCCACAGTGGGATTCGAACCCACGAACTCCGGTTCCGAAGTCCAGCATCCTAACCATTCGGCCATCGCTCTGCGAATAACATTTGGAATATATATGTATATGAATACATATCAATAAATATTCATAGGATTTCAGGGACGAAGAGCAAAAAGCTTCAATCATACACGCTGAATAAAATACTAACAACAGTTGGAGAAAAATATGTGTTTGGATGCACATTTATATTAGTATCGAAAAGGAGAAAATGTTTTATGTGCAAAATGCCTTTGTTTTAATCTTACTTTTTTTTACCTTCTAAAGTAGAAAAAATTACTCTTTACAAATATTATAGGGGTGAGGATTAAAATGCTTCAGTTATAATACGTTAAATAAAACAGGAATAACATTTGGAATATATATGTATATATATATATATATATATATATATATATATATATATATATATATATATATATATATATGTGTGTGTGTGTGTGTGTGTGTATGAATACATATCAATAAATATTCATAGGATTTCAGGGACGAAGAGCAAAAAGCTTCAATCATACACGCTGAATAAAATACTAACAACAGTTGGAGAAAAATATGTGTTTGGATGCACATTTATATTAGTATCGAAAAGGAGAAAATGTTTTATGTGCAAAATGCCTTTGTTTTAATCTTACTTTTTTTTACCTTCTAAAGTAGAAAAAATTACTCTTTCCAAATATTATAGGGATGAGGATTAAAATGCTTTAGTTATAATACGTTAAATAAAACAGAAATAATATTTGGAAAATATATGTATATGAATACATATCAATGAAGACAAGGAAAAGGAGAAAAAGCCTTACGTGGGAAATGCATTTGTTTATCTTTTTTTTGTGTTTTACAAAATAACTAAAATAATGTTGTTTACACATATTTACACATTATATGATTAACACATTAAGTGACTTACACATTATATGATTTACATATATGGTTACATATATGGTTTACACATTATATGATTAACATATTGTATACACACACTATTTTGTGTTTGTTATCTGAACACATTGTATGCTGAACAGCTACTAGTACGTTTTCTGACGATTGATACTTGAGCGCAGGTCACGTACTAGTACGGGTTAGTGTAACAACATGGTTTGTTTGTGAGTACAAAAATAACGGTATATACATTAAAACGAAGCCGAATGTTCTTGTCTTTCATTTTTTTATAATGTAAAAATGTTTATATATAACATAATTCGAAAAAATTAAAACTATATACTACTATTTCTATTTGATTTTTCATATTTACGATACTATTATAAATTTATCCACTAAAAAACATTTTTTTACAAATATTTTATCGTTATTTATATATTTCTATTTATATATTTGTTTATATATTTCAATATAAAATACGAAAAGTTGGTTAAAAAATTAAATAATTTTTGATCTATTGAGATTTAACTGAATAACTAAATTTAAGCTCAAAACGCCCGCTCCCGGTACAATTCCGCTGCGAAATGTACCCGCACACAATGTGTTAATGTATGAGGAGCAAAATATTTCATACTATATAAAATAATGATAACGATTCGGAGAAGTATATGTATTTGAATACCTATTAATATTAGCATATGAGAGGAAAAAAACTTTAAGTGGAATGGTGTTCATTTTATTTGTGCATTTGTTTACTTTAGTCGAAGTAGAAAAATATTACAATTTACAGATATTTGAGATACAATGAGCAAAAAACTTCAGTCATAATATGCTAAATACTATAGGAATAACGTTTGGAGATATATATTGATATGTGAATACTATATTCGTATGGAAAAGGGAAAGTTTTATATGGCAAAGACGTTTGCTTTATTTTAAATTACACAAATATTACAGTTTACAAATAATTAAGGAATAATAAGCAAAGATTTTCAGAATTAATATATTAAGTAAAATATGGTTAACGTTTGAATAAATGTATGTATCAGAATACTATATTAACATATGAAACATCTTAGTTATAGGAAGCGTTTTCTTCATTTCAAAGTAGAAAAGTATTAATTTTTAGAGATATTTAAGGGATGGGGGAACAAACATTTTCAGCCCGAATTTACAGACAGAATGTCACTGATGGAGTATCCCCTATATAATAAAAGCCTAAGTTATTTATCCGTTCGTCCTCGAATTTATGAAGCGGTTGTACCTGGAATGGATAGAGGCATCCATATTGTATTCTTGATGAGTTAAGGTTAGCAAAGTTCGAAATCCACTACTTCTCCCATTTTATAGCATTTAATGCCATTATTTCAAGCCATATTTTCCCCGGTTAAGAGCAAATGATTAAGTTTATCAATTTGTCTCACAATAAATAGGTATAAATAACATTTTTTCCAGCATTATGACATCATTTCTTTAATCATCTGATTTAATCATTTCTCATTTTAAATTATTTAAATATTGTCTGCATTATTTTCATACGGTTTATCACTGAACAGATATTACGCAAATAATTTTCTTTTATATTTGGCTTAAATTAGGTACATATGTGATAATGATAAATTTAATCATCGATTATTTTTGTTGAAATAAAAATTTTATCACAGGTATTAACAACAAATTCTATCTACTTCCAGTGTGTAGTAGAAATGATAGTTTTATTCATTTACTTCCATTAAATTATGTGGAAAAAAATGGGAGGAACTTAACGATAACTTCGACGTAGCTAAGAAAACTTTGAAATTCGAATTATATTTCTAAATAAATTCAACGTGATTCTAAACTGCATTCACAGTATCAGGAGACTTCAGAAGTAAATGAAGATAAACAAATTATTGAGCGTGTATCAGATGATTCTCAATCGAAAAAACAAACTATTTTTTATCTGCCTTATAGGGTGCTTTACAATTCTGAAAAATTAAAACTTTTACTGATCCCGTCATAGTTAATCGTCAATTAGTTATTCGTTCAATAGTTATTCATCTTTTTTCTTTTCTTTGTCTTCTTTCACACTCTATATTGGTATGGGCATTACATATATAGACTTTATACTCGCTTTCTCTCTATATTTAACTGTATCTAGCATGAATATTTTGGTATGCTTCAGCATTCAGGAACTGAAATTGAAGGATTTCAATTCACGCCAGTGGTATCCAGGAATAAAACTTGAAACGACGTGAATTCAAGTCACGGATACCAAGAAAATAATTTGAAAGGGAGTGAATTCACGTCAATGGCAACCAGGAATAGAATTTGAAATGACGTGCATCCCCGTTAGCGGACGCGGGTGTGTTAATTGATCCGTATGTACATAATGTTTAAATTACAAGTTTTAATGTCGACTTGTTTGGCTTCAGGAAGCCGTAGATTTAAGTAACTCGCAGTATGCAGAAAATGGAGGCTCGAAGTGTGATTATACAGTGACGGCTCCGAAAGATGAAGAAACGCTGGGGAAAACGGAAAAGCTCTGAACGGTGACTATGTAGAAGTCTTAACACACTGTGTGCGGGTACATTTCGCAGCGGAATTGTACCGGGACTGGGCATTTTGAGCGTCATTTTAGTTATTCAGTTAAATCTCAATAGATCGAAAATTATTTAATTTTTTAACCAACTTTTCGTATTTTATATTGAAACATATAAACAAATATATAAATAGAAATATATAAATAACAACCATAAGATTTTTGTAAACAGAAAAAATATTTTTTAGTGGATAAATTTATAATAGTATCATAAATAGGAAAAATTAAATAGAAATAGTAGTATATAGTTTATTATAACTTATATTTTACTATGATACGTAGGTTGTTCAATAAGTATTAACACATTGTGTGCGGGTACACTTCACAGGCGTTTTGCGCGTAAATTTAGTTATTCACTTAAATCTCAATAGATAAAAAATTATTTAATTTTAAACCAACTTTTTGTATTTTATATTGAAATATATAAACAAATATACATATATATAAATACAAATATATATATATATATATATATATATATATATAATTTTCGCAAGGATAAATAAAAAGTTAATTTTAAATCTAAATTGATTTTTTTAATCAACCTTCCCGTTCTGTGATTCCGCATCGACTGATGTAAAAACTAGTTTTTATTTCTCTAAATTTTTCCAGAATCTATGTAGTAGACAAGAATATTCGGCTTCGTTTTCCTGTATATACCGTTATTTTTGTACCCACAAACAAACCATGTTGTTACACTAACCCGTACTAGTACGTGACCCGCGCTCAAGTATCAATCGTCAGAAAACGTACTAGTACGTGTCCCGCGCTCAAGTATCAATCGTCAGAAAATGTACTAGTACGTGTCCCGCATACAATGTGTTAAGAATAACAAATGAAAATTAAGTTTCTATCTTTACAATTTATTTCGTTTTAAATAAAACTTTGCGGTACCACTCATATATATTTCTGATAAAAGTGGTTTAGGTTTAATAATAGCATCGGTGAAATGCTTTTAAATATTAAAGTTTCAATTTGGGTTAAATGTCTTTCGGGTAACGATGGAAGCAAGCTATAGATATTAAAGTTTGCTTCGAAAAATGTGTCACTGAAAGTTTTCTAACCCATTAAAGCTATATATTGCTGAAAGCATTTAATCAAAGCTACTATCAGAAATTTCGAGAATAAAATAGCATAATAATCAGACAGCGCTCTCGTTAGTCTTAGAATGACAGCCTGTCCTCATTTGTGAATGGGCTGTATTTTTAAGATATATAGGATGCCATTTATAAAAAGGAAAATATCAAAGTAATAAATTTATTTGAAATGAAAATTTTAATTGATGCAACTGCTCTAAAAATAAATTAATTTGCGAGGCTTGAAAAACTATAAAATTCTAATCCGTATCCCAAAATTAGAATAGAAAATACTTGAAAATTTGTGGTATTGTGTATGGAGTTGCCATTTATTTTCACTAACAAGGAAAAAATGTTTGAAGGCAATTTTGAAAATCTATACACTATTTTATTGGCTGTCCTGAAATGAGGGTAAATTATGAAATAAGAAGAAATAAAGAGTTTAAACAATGAAAGCAAAATACATTAATAAATTTAAAAAGTTAATAAAATCCATGCAATTTTGTTTAGGGTGTAACCTACTATAAGTGATATTTGTATTTTATTTATGTTCAAATCCGAATATAATAGCAATTTATAATGGTTAGGAAATCTAAAATCCCCATCACAGAGTGTCTTTATAAAGTAACACATCATCGTCCCAAAACCAGTTGCATGATTTCCTTCAGTTGCTAAAAAGAGATCAACGTATAAAATATACAAATAAAGAAGATAAATTAAGTAGACAAATATTCCGAAGTTTAAAAAACATCCACCTCAGTGTTAGAAATGAAAACATCACTGCCAACGAACTGCAAAAGTAATCCAAGTAAGAATCTGTCACATAATTTTTATTTTCTCTCAATGAGGCAGAAAAAACTTAAGCTTTGAAATAACTACTTTGTTTACTAAGAGATATTATTTGAAAATTAAAAACAATACATTGTATGTTATTGTTATTATTCATAAATCAACAACAGAACAGTTAAATTTCATAAATGCATAAACAGTTATGTGTAAATCAATCGAATAATATTATATTTACTCTAATAAATGCGATATTTTTTTCAATTATAAATTACTATGCAGGCTGCAATATTTCACTATTGGATCGCTATTTGCTCATCCATGATCTAGATGCAAAACTAGACTTCAGGACTTTATCTATGAGATTAAAAATGTATCTTTAACTTTATATATGACTAACTGGATCTACATACTGAGCGAAAAATTAAGGAATTATTCAACATATTTCGTATTTCTCAATTATTTAGGAAATTTTGTTGTGAATACTGACCCTGTCAAAATAATAGAAAAAAAGTCACCCACGCCTAAGAAAAGAAAAAAAAAAAGATTTTTCATGGACATGCATAATGATAAAAGCCTTTATGAACGAAGGCCGTTTCTATGGCCAACGTTAAGCTTAAAATATGAATAAACAATGGTGATATAAAATCAAATCCCTAATTTTGCCCAGAAATTGGCCAAAAACAAAACTGAATTAAGTTGGTCACATACAATGCAATTCTTTGCATGTACATTCGCATTCTTTACATGCGCGATCTTCCGTTATCGGTTCTTAGAAATCTACATTTTTTTCTAGGATATTCTTCTCGTCTCTATAGTTCGGAGCGCATTTTTAACCACGCCAAATCCTTTATACAATCGGTACATGTTGCGTAAAATCGTAATGAAAATCTAGAAAATTCTGACAAAATGAGTACAGGATATATCTATGTAGAATACGGATGTAGAGGTTTACGGGAGTCTAAAAAATTTACAGTATAACCTGCAGCCATCCTTTTTCATGGAAAAATAAACGGCAAATAAAGAATTCAGAATGGGTATAAATATATGTACAAATTCAGTAAATGTGTGACTATGAATAAAATAACTATTACAACACTAATTGGAAGTATTTAACATTTTATAAAATATACTTATATTTAGAAATTTAATAAGACTGTTACCTTTACGGTATTAAAATTTGGACGCTAAACAAATCAGAAGAAGACCTGTTACGGATTTTTGAGAAAAAAAAAATTCAGGAAGATATTTTGACCAATGAGACAAAATGACGTGTGAAGGATTTTGTATAATCATGGAGTTTATAAAAAGTATGATAAACCGGCATCTTCAAAATAGTCAAAGTAAGTTATCCACATATATAGATATAACGGTGCATACCGAACTAAAATGATAACCTTTTCAAAAACTGAGGATTAATGTCAAAGAAGAGGACTATTTAATAGATGGCTGGAGGACGTGGGAAAAGATCTAAAATAGAATTGGATAATTATGAACCGATGGAGGTCTATTACGCCGGATAGAATCGGACGGAGACGTGGAGAGACATCCATGGCCTGCAGCAGGTTGTAGTGCTTAATTAGAAGAACTTATGTTTAGAATAATATTTAACACTTTAAAAATTATACTTGATACTACCTTTTTGTAATTGGATTCCTAGTTGAAAACAATGAGTATTCCATTGTCTCTACTTCTTGAAGTACATTATCGCTGTCGGTATGCGCGACAATATAAATAATTTTAAGCTTTTCGGATGCACACGTGTGTATCTGAAAAACTCTGTACTAATTCAGATTCTTTTTTGTCTTCCCCCTCTTCTTCTTTCACGTTATCACGTTTACGGACTGGGCATAGGTTCAACGACTATTTTGAAAATATTAGATTTGTCATATATTTTTTTATAAATTTCTCTATTCTACAAAATCTTCCTCATTTGTTTTACTGGACTAAAAATCTACCCGAATTTTTTTTCAAGAATCGACAATAAGTCTACTTCCGATTTGTTTATTCAATTTAATTGACCCCACTAGATGTTAAGTTCTAATTCTGTGACGGATTAAAACAACTGCAGTTGAGCCAGAAATCATTTTGTTGTCCACATGACTTTTAAGCCTTCTTATTAAATGACAAAATCTCATTTCCACAGTTCCTCAAAATTTTTACTATGAAATCTCCGAAAATACAAGAGACGGAGTTAAAGTTTTTGACTATACTTTACAGGCAAGTAAATCCGTTGCCAAAAAGTATAGTCGAGAGTGCAAGAGAGAATAAGAGGCTGCTATTATAAAAAGGGTAAGACTCTACTGTTATCTGCTAATGAGAGTTATAAAACAAATATGATTTTATTGCATTAAACACGTCTGTTTTTTTTAATCTAAAAAGAATCACATTGAATAAATTGTTTAGGAAAACTTAAAGTTCCATAAAATTCTGATATTCACTATCTTTTTAATGTATACATGATATTTTTTTAACTGGAACTTCTCATGAAGAAATTTTATATATATACGGGAGCACCCATTTGAATGAACAATGTTGTCCAACTACAATAAATAATTTACATCAATGAACGTAAAGAATACCTATCTATTCTTGATGTATTGAATAAACAATTAGTTCTACGTTTCCACCTTTATTTAACGTGTTAGCTAGAGAATAGGTAACGGGGTGACACCTGAAATAGATTATATTGGTTCGAGTCCTACAGTTGGCAGGAATGGTTGATTGGAAAGGTAGTGGGTTTGTAGTTTAACTACACTGGAACTTATTAGATCGGGGACTACTGCTAACGTCGAAGAATAATGTCAATTTTTAAAGTCGTTTCAAACAACATTGTCGTATAATTACATAAATAACTTGTAATGTAAGTAATTAGTTTTGATGCATTCAATTATCAACAAGGATTCCATCTTTCCAGCTTTCATTCACATGTTTAAGGCATGATATTTTATTTTTTAAAACTTTATTGTAACTCCTGAGAGGTCGACTACTTTGATGGATGGAAGACATTTGTGATGCCCAGCTGCAGAATTAACTCTCTTCTCTTGGATCATCCTCAAGAGGGAATTCTCCCCTGTTTCTGTATTATTTTCTCACCTATATTCCCAGTGAAAGTATTATAATACCTACACATACATCCAGCACGTTCTCTGAGGACATGTGAGTACATGTTTGCTTGGAGTAGTTTCTGAGATGCAAATTAGCTAATTAGATCAGGAGCGACGGCTTAATGCAGTGCACAAAGATAATTTTAAAATAGTCAAAAAAATTACGTATTACAGATGAAAAGTTGCAATTTATTAATTTAGTTTGGTTTAGAGCTGTAGATTTTTGCTGGTTCAAGATATAATTAGACTGACACGATCTGTCTAAAGCTTATTCGACTTTTTTCTGACATCTATGTAAGTAGTTAACCCTTTATATCCTGAATTAATTTACCATTAACTTTCGTACTGCATTTTAGAAATTAATTTTGCAGCTAGTACTTTCTAGTACCAACATGTATTTTTGACTCTATGATAGAAAATAAAACATTAAATTATGAATAAAACAAATGAAATGCTTACCTGCAAACTATAGAAGTCTTTAAAAAATAATAGTACCAAATAACGAGTATTAAACCCCTAAATTTTCTCAATTGAACAACATGTGCATCAACTCTACTACAAAATGGCCTTCGAATGCAGCAAGCCAATTAAAAAATCCCTACTATGAGAATAAAAAGGATTCCTGATTGGTGCTGTTATTTCTTTTCTGCTGTAGATACTGTATCGTTCATGTCCTTGTGAGTACCGTCAGGAAAAACGGTTTTATTAGGAATATATAGGTGTTTGATTGAAGAGGTACTTATAAGTACCGTCAGGATAAAAAGGGTTAAAATCTAATTCAAGGACTCAGGTATCGAGGGTTCGACCACCATAGGACCACAGTGGACATAGTTGGTAGCAGATTTCCTAATCAGATCCGTGGGTTCATATTCGACTACTAGTATAGGTATTTTCTATCAGTTTTATGAAGTAATATCCAGATTGTCAGTAGTGTCCAGACTGTCGTGGTGCAAGAAAGTAGACCATAGTGGTAAAAACCAAATCCTCTTTTACAATAATAATTCATAATTCAAAATTTTATAGTAAAAACGTGTTTTAATTTTAATACATCCAAATCTTTTTATGAGAAGTAATAATACTTATAATAAGTAGCATTAAGAAAAACTGTTTTTTTAGATAATATTTTTTTATACCTTTTTATAAACTTCAGGTAATTTGGCATAAATTTAGATTTAATAGATAATTAAAGGTCATTATTAAACTATCTTAATAAAGTGAATCTTATTTTGATGCTTTTTTTAATTAAATATGAAAGGAAAATAATTTATTTATGTATCAAGAAGGAAGTATATATTGCTGGAAGGGAGAAATTAATTATGTGTATTGTAGTGATAGAAGCTAATAGGCAACACGTTGCTGCAGCATCCGACTTTGTGTTTTCTTTTCTTCAATTGATTTCAACTGGCTGTAATTACATGTCTGGTGGAAATAAGTTAATCTGTGAAACAGATCATTATACATGTGTTCCTCACACAGCTATTAATTATGTTCTCATTAAAAATCACCAATTATATTTTTAGTAATAGTGTCTTACTTAAAAAGTCTATAAAGTCATTTAAGTAACCCGATTAGAATCTATTTACTTTACTGTTAGGAAATATTAACCAGTAAATATTAAAAATATTAGGAGTTGTAAAACTGAATTAAAGTAAAATGTTGAAAATGAAGTATAACTCTAACTGAGTGAAGGTAGAAATATGTTGCTAGATTATCGTTTCAAGTAAATAAAAAAAAGTAAAATCTGTTTAGAACTAACTCACTGCACCAAATTGTCTACTAGAAAATTAATAAATATTATTATAATTAATCACAAATTAAAACTGATAATACTTTTTTTTTGTTTCACACGTGGTCACTTGCATTTTATCAGTATTCAAGCATACAACAACGGGAGGGAATTGCTGCTTATTTTATTACAGGAGCATTACCTAGAAACTCAGCACTGCTCTCTAGGAGAAGGTGTTACAAATTCATGAAAACTTTCTTTGAGAAAAAAACTAAAGTTTCCTTTGCTTAATAGCGACGTTGTAAAACTTGATTAAAAAAAATCTAATGAAAAAGCAAAAATGTGGCTCTGTGCAGTTGGAAATATGTGGTAATTAGAAGATTGTTTAAAGGGTCTCAGAAATGTAATAAGCTTTATAAGCAATTTAAAAAAATCTAAGCCTACTGTACAACTGGTATTTTTACTGCTCACTGCATGCACACACACATACTATACGTATATATAAATATATCGTTAAAAATGTTATTGTATATATAGGTATACGTACATACATACATTTATATATGTTAGATAATATTACCTTAAGTAATATGAAATTATTAATGCATCTTTAAATTGCTCGACTGTCTAACCAATTTTAGTACTGATATTAAATTCAGTTTTAGGTCTCAAAAGTGTAAGAATCAGGAAATAATATTCTTCCTATAACTTAGCATCTGTATTAAAGTAAAAAAATGACAAATTTTCCTTATTAACCTTTTATTACTCTCAAATTTTTTAGAATTAGACGCTAAGAAGCGAAACTAAGTTACGTACAGGAATTTTATTAAGATTAGTTGAACTAAGCAGAAAATACTTTGTGTTCTTTTGCCATAATTCAAAGAGAAACAAAGGTATTTCGCCAAAGTTTGTTATTTTAGGTATAGAATCGCCAGAAATGTATTTTAAAATATAATTATAATTAAGTTAGTTAATTTGGTTAAAATATTATTATATACACATACATATATACATATCTACGAATATATATATATATATATATATATATATATATATATATATATATATATATATATATATATATATATATATATATATATATATATATATATATATATATATACACTAGAAAAACCGGCAGACGTTGTCCTGTTTTAATGCTATAAATCCAAAAATTGTAAAATGTTTTTAAATAAATTATAATACGGACCATTTTGATGGAAAAGTAGGGAAAAAAAGTTTTACAAATACTTGACGTCACCACGAGTGTAGTCATCACATTTTGATTGAGACGGATTTAATAAAATAAATTTAGATCATTAGATTTTGTTAATTTGATTTTAGCTCCTTTTATGTGGGAAGTATGTTTACTAACCCATTAAAAGGTAGGACATTTTATGCTTCTTATTTCTTTTCTTGATGTGGTATGTAATATTTATAAAGCATATTTTATAAATACTATCTAAAAAGAATTGGCATCGAATGAATGAAAAAGAATCAAATGAACGAATAGTTATGTGTAGAAGAATTTGGCTTCTTAATGCTAACTCCTCTTCTTGATGTAAAGTTAATCTGTAGCTGAATAATTACATTGTAAAAACCACGTTATAAAGTCAAGACGTCCATTAATTTTCTTTGTTTTTTTTAAAATTATTAATAAATGACACATCTAATGAGAGAAGCTAAAATGGCTTAACATAGACATTGAAAAAAAGTGACTTTTGTGACAAATATATTTGCCATGGCACTAGAATCTTTTAACTAAAAATATTTCTGGGGAATTTCGCAAAAACTTCCATTTTTGGGCATTTTAAATTAAACAGTATTTACAGCCTATTTTGTAATGTAGTAACTGACAAAGAGATGTTGAAAAATCAGATGTACAATGCAACTTTCAGATTAAGTGGTTAACTGTCACGGTCCTTGGTCATGAATAGCTCTCCTGCGACTACCAAATGAAGTTGTAAGATACTATAAGTTGTCTCTAGTTGATGTTACGTA
>CM063502.1:84348585-84378585 GCA_032207245.1 Pardosa pseudoannulata | reverse complement strand
CTATGGAATAAATTCAACGTATATGGCTGCAAAATGTATCGAAATAAATGCTTCTTAGACAAAGAAGTGGGTGATTTGTTAAGTAAATTTCATTAGCAAATGACAATTGCAAATTCATTAGCAAATGACAAACAATTGGAACTATTGTAGAGAGTTACAAATTGCTTAACAGATCTCCTTTAGAGCATTGAAGTAAAGTCCAGGCAGTTCGTTACCATATTTGCTTATGAGTTTTTTTTTAATCTATTAAGTTTTTGAGCAGCATTTTCCAGCTTCTTATTTCAGACGTCATCCATTTGTCATGTCTTTATTTCTATAATATCTATTCGATGTTATATTCTTTAATATCGAATCTACTGTATCGGATTATTTTTAAGCTCAAATTACAATACTGGATAAACTACAGTAAATATTTCTCAGTATTGAAATTTAGGGGAATAGGAGCTTTTCTCCGATTTTTAAAAGGCTAATAACAATGTTTAACTACGTGTGAACATATGAATCGTAAGAAAAAATGACATAAAATTGAAAGAGTAAAATATTTTGGGAGTTTTAATATTTATGTGGCCAATATGAATATAAAAGAAAGGGAAGTTTGTATTTTACTTTTAGAAGTTCTGTGAGTTGTCTGTAATTTAATTTTTCATAATTACTGTGTACAATTGTTAATCCACAGTGAAAAGTGTACTGGTTATCAAACTGTACTTTTCTTGGTACCAGAATCTATGGGTTTGAAACTTTCTGTTGACATAGTTGTTTATAGTCGTTTGAAATAGTCTTTAAACAATAGACACGGTCTGAATAGCCCTTGTGCTATAGGAAACAACTAGCCACTGCTTTCCAAAAAAATACAAAAAAGAACCAAACCAAACCAAACTATTACATATTCAAGCCAACAATTATCATTTTCTTTATATTTTTGTTGTTGTTTGTTTCGTTTGTCTCCAAGCGTTAACATTTTCTTTGAGGTGGGAAGTTAGTATCTAAGAAAAACCGATATACCTATTTTCCAGAAACCAAGCATTGCGAAATCTGTCAGATTTCTTGTTCCGGTGGCTGCACACCATAGACTTTTAATTAGATTTCATTTAGAGCAATGCACTTAACCGTTAGACCATGCAGATTTCTGTTTAATTTGACCTTGCCCTCTAAAACGACATCTCGGTAAATCCCAGTCTGTAACGATCTGCCTTTACAATAGCACTTAGTGCTTCCTTGAGTTCTCTTAGAGCTTTGTCATTTCATAAACAGTGGTGTCTATTTTTCCCATTGTTCTTTTCGGCACCGGCAGCAGGATGTTATGCGAGTCACGGCCTTCAGACGAAGAAAGCAAAGTCACGTCGCTTGTCTCTCGCGACCGCTTCACTCATGAAGAAAAATGATTCAATTGATAAAAGGGGATGAATTATCCAATTTCTTTCTCTTAAGCTTGAAATTGACTGTGAAGCTAATTTTGAAGTTGCCTGCAAACAGAAGTCAAATACTTTCCTACTGCTGGGAGATGGTTTCGCTTATTTATAATACTGACCTGTAAGCAGATACTTAAAACAAATAAAATTTAAATTTGCTCATTGTAAAGGGTGTAACACTAGCTATGTGCATGTTTGTAAACAGGATAACTTAAAAGCGAAGCAACAATCTTAATAATTTGATAATCTTAATTATTTGCAAAATATCTATCTGTTGTCTTAACTTCATAGATCACAGTTAATTGTCGATTAAGTACCGCTCATTTTCGAAGGTGTTAATAGTAAAATATCTTTATTTTATTGTTGAGGCCTAGCAAAAGCCTTATACGCAATCTATGAAATTAGAGTTAACAATTAATGAACTACTATATAGTTATAAGACAGTGGAATGCCGATTAATCTAAATTATAGGAAAGTGTAATTTTGTTTTTGTCGAATTTTCAAACGACATGGATTGCAGCGAATTACATCTAGAAGTGTGGCATTTTATACTAATCAGGACCTGAGAAATCTTTAAATCGAAAATATTTTGAAATGGTAAAAAAATGTTTAACTTTTAAGTACAGAGAGAAAGAGTTTTAACGATTCTGGAAGAACATCTTAAGATAAATGCTAAGATTGTTTCCATTTGAATTGCTTTCCACATTTCAAACGAAAAGTACTCTTAAAAGAGTGAATTGCCACAAATAGTAATCAGTCTTTCTGGCAATCCTACAGTTTTGCAGTTTTGCTAAACAACAAATCTCGTAAACAACAGGTATGAGATCGTCAACTAAATGATAGACAATGGCAACGAATACTGTGTATAGCAATTTGCTTCGAAAGCGTAGATTTTTATATAATAATGAGATGAAGAAAGGCAGGCAAAGAAATATGCTGAGAGCAATCTTGAATATTTACAAGAAATGTACGTATAAACATTTTAACAGGGCAATGAACTTACCTAAAACATGCTATCTAGAAAGAGAGATTGTATTAACACATTGTATGCGGGACTGGTACTAGTACGTTTTCTGACGATTGATACTTGAGCACGGGTCACGTACTAGTACGGGTTTTGCCGTGTACCTCTTCATAGAGGAAAATGCTTTGAACGTTACCACACTGTAAAACATTATTTGTTTAATGATTGTTTTTTTCATTTTTTATAATGTAAAAATGTTCATATATAACATAATTCGAAAAAAATTAAAACTATATACTACTATTTCTATTTGATTTTTCATATTTACGATGCTATTATACATTTATCCAATAAAAAATATATTTTTTTGTTTACAAAAATCTTATGGTTGTTATTTATATATTTCTAATTATATATTTGTTTATATATTTCAATATAAAATACGAAAAGTTGGTTAAAAATTAAATAATTTTCGATTTATTGAGATTTAACTGAATAACTAAATTTACGAGCAAAACGCCCGCTCCTGGTACAATTCCGCTGTGAAATGTACCCGCACACAATGTGTTAAGACTACAAGAAATAAAAATATTTCAACTTGATGTTAGAACAAATTTAGCCAATCATTACGAATTGAGCTATGGGGAAATCAAAGAAGGATAAAGTGAATAATTTAAAAAAACGTATTTTAATACTTCAACAATATAAAAATGTGACATTCTTTAGAAATTTTTTAATATTTCCATATATATATATATATATATATATATATATAGTAATTTTATCCAGGCAATATAGCAAACATATCTGTAAGCATGCAAAGTTTCAATACCGTTTTAGTTTTCTCTTTTTTACATAATTGTAATTATTTGTCAAGTTATGATATGTATGTGACATGATATGCGTAAGAATACATTCATGTGTATACATATTTTTGTCTAAACATGCATATATAAATATAGATATATATTCACAAACGATCGTTCAACCTACATTGCAAATCTATGCAAATCTTTGAATTTGTGGGATTTACAATGTTTTGGGTTGCAATCTGGGATATAGAATCTGGGAAACGTCAAACCTGCTGTTTTGAAATTTTAATATTTAAAAAAAATTAGCATAGCAATTAGAAAAAGAGCCAGTTACATATAAATATCGAAAGTTATTATTCCATCAAATCAAAGACAATATATTATATATAATTTTGTCCCACTTAAAGATTCGTGTTTTACAGAAATATTTTATTGGACACATGTAATTATAAATAAAAAATACAAAAATAGATATGCCCAAAAATTTGAGCATGGGGCTTGCTTAGTAAATATATCATATGCAATCGAAAGAAGTATCTATTTCAGTCAGTAACATTCAAACAATATTTGTCCCCTTAAATTAAGCAAGATCATTTTCAGTGATTTTTTATGTCAAGATTAGGATGATTAACATAACAGAATGCTGAATGATTCTAATATGAGTGTAAAGGAATAAACTTTAGTTCTCAAAAATACTATCACTGCTTTTGATAATGAATCTTCTACCAACATATAGGTTCACAATTCGAGGTTTTTGAAGAGCGCCGCGTCCTGCCCTTTTTTATTTAATGTTGACGCACTCTGCCCCTTTTTTTCGTTTTCAAATTTATATAAATTCTGAAATCAATTAAAACCCGAGAACGTGACTTTTTGCTTAAAACATACCTTTTCATTCTAAAAAATACCCTTTCATTTAATAAAAAGTGTCCTTTTTTGACAAGTCACCCCCTGCCCCTTTTCAAAAATTACATGTTGTATCCAGAATTTAAAAAAAAAAAAAACTTGTTTAAATATTAAATATTTTCATATTTCCCCCTTAAAAATACTGCTTAAAGTTTACATTTAATAAGTGATTTGAAATATGGACAAATTTATAAACATGTTACGTTAAAATTAAAACAAAGAAAAGTCTAACTAACAAACTGTGAAATGTAATTTCTCGAAGCGTATAAATGTAAAAAAAAAATATTTTGATTTTAAGTTTTTGCAATAAAATTTAATTTTAATATTGTTAGTGTCTATTAATTTTAATCCCATAAATAATAAGTTTATGTTCAGTGAAATGTAAAGAGATATAATCATTTTATCGTATTTCCATTTCAGAGTACATTTTACATCATTTAATTATAAGACACCTCTAAATAGAGGAATATTTTATTGGTCTTAAGAAGACCGGTATTTAGTGCTTTCGCTATATTTTCAGGTGTCAACTTAACTTTTAACTAACCCCAGCTCTGCAGATCAGTCTATTGACAGATAACACAAAAATGCATAAAATACCGCTGGTTTGTTACCCGAGTATAAGAAATTAGCTTCGTTACCTAAATACATTTTCTGTAAAAGAAATTAAGAGCTTAACCCTTTCGTCTGCCATTTATTTCTCACTCCACGTTTTCAAACTTTCAAAACAGAACTGTTAATTTTATCCAATCGATTGAACAATAGATGACAGCAAAAACCCGAAGCGGGAATTAGTCTTCCCGTCATTCCAATAGCAACACCAATATATTAGAGTGGGTTTCGCGCTTCCCACGGGTGTGTTTTGTAAGATCGTGTAGGTGGAAAGTAATCTTCCCATGGCCCACGAAAGGGTTAAGATCGGTCTGTACCTTCCATATTGGATTCCTCTCACTCCATGTTAATCTACGGTAAAAATAAACTTTCTTCTGAACGGCTAACATTTAAAAAATTCTTTTAGAAAATTCAACGTTAAGAAAAATATATTTAATTTTAAATTACAATGGTGTGCAAAACTTAAGTAACAGGCTACTGGAAAGTGAATATATCACTCCACTGATGACTCGAAATAATAATGACTCTAATAATGAAATAATAATGAATAATTAAATAATGACTCGAATGAATCGACATCGAATGGATTGGTCAGCGTACTCCCCTGATTTAAATCCCATCCAACATGAATGGGATGCTTTGGGGAGACCCAATGCAGCACGCTTACATCATCCGGAGAACACCCAACAACTCAAACAGATGCTGATTGCGGAATGGGCACTCCTACTGCCAGAAATGTTGGACCAGCTGGCTCTGAGTATGCAGAGACGGTGCGAAGCAACCATTGCATAGGGCATATCCCATATTAAGGAACATTTGCTTGTTCTTCGTCTTGGATAGACAATCATGAGTCACGACACTATGCGTTCAATAAAGCTTGTTTTTGTTTGATTCCATACCGTATGCATTGTATTCCTTTTTCAGCGCCGTAGCTTTCGTCATCCTTTACGTAGATAAGACTCTCCCTCATTTCTGAATTTCATGTCTCTCAGATGATTTCTCGTGGAGTTATGACACAAAAACCCACCTGTTGCTTAACCCTCTGACTGCTCAATTTGTAAACCGAGATCTTTTTAAAAATTCCGCATTTTTTTGCATAGTTTAAGTATATATATATATATATATATATATATATATATATATATATATATATATATATATATATATATATATATATATATATATATATATATATATATATATATATATATATATATATATATATATATATATTATATATATATATATATATATATATATGTATATTTATATATATATATATATATATATGTATATATGTATATAGATATATGTATATATACATATATATATATATATATATATATATATATATATATATATATATATATATATATATATATATATATAAAATATATATATACATATAAATATATATATATATACATATATGTATATATACATATATATATATATATATACATATACATATATATACATATATATATATATATACATACATATATATATACATATATATATATATATATATATATATATACATATATACATACATATATATACATACATATATATATATATATATATATATATATATATATATATATACATATACATATATATATATATATACATATATATATACATCATATATATACATATATTTATATATACATATATATACATACATATATCTATATATACATATATATATGTATATATATATATGTATATATATATATATATATATATATATATATATATATATATATATATATATGTATGTATATATATATATATATATATATATATATATATATTACTATCTATCATTCTATTATCTAATATAACTATAATAGTTCTAGTCATATAAATCTATTTATAACCTAATTAAATGTCTAATACTGTGTATAATTTATTCCACTGGTTAAACGGTGAAAAGGCGGAATGTGCTTCTTATAAAGGAAGAAAAACACATGCCCACGAAAATCGCGGGATGAGCAAATTTTGCTACATTTGAATTGCCCGTGGAAATCGCGGGATGAGCAGTCAGAGGGTTAAGTGTTGCACACCAGTGTATTTGTGGTAAACTTTAATATACTCTTTTTTACACGCAAATAAGAACATTTAGCAGGCATAAATAAAAAAGAAAAGATAGTATTCCGAAGAATTAATTAACTGTTTTATCCCTCAGAATAAATAAATGTTGAAAAGAATTTTTTAAAATGCGAACCGATCAGTGTGAATTTTATTTTTTCTAAAAGTTAACAATGTGCGAGAGGAGTTCAATATAACAGTCCTTAGTCCTTGCTTTCTTCGTTATGGGTTCTTCCAGAAGTGGACAAACATCATGATGAGGAGGCAGTCAGGAAATACTTATACTTTGTTGGAATTCAAATAGAGGCTCATTAAGTGAAAGTTTTTTATCCTTTTACAACTGGACGGCGTAGGCAGTATTATTTGTAGATTCTGTAATTTAAAGATTTAGATGATAAATCATAAACTTTCAGCTTTCAAGATTTAACATAAAACAATTGTTTTCTTAGTGATTTTGTCAGTAAGTATTCCGTGTTATTGGTATATATAATCCCTACGCAGGCTTTAAGTTTCTCGCCTACACAAAGATATATTTATATACCAGACAGTCATACACACACACGCAAATATATATTTTATAATAATATATATTATGAATCTTAGGGATTATTATAATTCACCTATACTTGGCATGAACAGATCCGTAGTAAATTAGTATAATTTCTTTATAGCTTGAGTAATACAAACTCGGCTATTTTCTTTTATCCTAGAACGCTATACTGTTCTTGTTGAACGTTGTTACCATTGTTATGCCTGCAAAGCAATTTTTAAATATTCATTTTAATGCAAATAAAAGCCAGTAATGCATACCCTTTTATTTAAAAAATTATTTATAGCACATTAAAATTATTTTAAGCTTTTATCGGTTTATCATTTTAATTAACAAACGTCTAGGGCTAAAATCTAATTCTATATTAAATTCTATATTATTTTCTGTATTATTTTCTATATTATTTTATTAATTCTATATTCTATATTATTCTATATTATTTTCTATATTAAAATGTAATTTGTATATGCACGTTTGTGGAATTTTCTCTCAATTTTGAAATCCAGGCAATAATTTTATAGCAACATTTGGGAATTTCAAGTTAACATTTCTGTAAAAATATGTGATATCATTCTCAGGTTATGAATAAAATATTTCCTTTTCTACATGTAAAATTTCTTTAACAAGGAAATACAGTTGTAGGCGTTAATTATTGGACAAAATTGAAATCTCTACAATCTTTGTCATGTTTATTAGTTCCAATCGTGCATGGCATATGGTAGGACGTCATGCCATGATGATCATCACATCTATCCAAACAGAAAATGTTCACGGCATATGAATTAGTACTTGCTTGTAAACTTAATCACGTGTATGGGTGGAAACACTTTGACATACAAAGATTTCTGGAAAAGATTCTGTCATAGTTATAGTTTTAATAGAATTTAAAGACTTTTTAAGATAGTTTATCGATAAATATCGAGAGTAAATATATTTTTAGCACTAGAATTACAGAAGAAATCTTTTCTATACCTTATGAACTTTTTATCTAGTAAACTTGTTATGTTTTTAAAAAATATTTTTCTTTCTTTGTTTTTCTGATACGAATGTCATTTACTAACGCTCAAAGTATATCCATGTAAAACGCTACATTTGACCACATTTAAACTAAACTACTCGCCGCAACAGGCCCTAGGGGGCAAGGGTCTACATTACCAATCTCCGTTTAGGAGACCAAGGGTCCTGGGGTGCGAAGCATATGTTCCGGTTAGGTGGTCAACCTTTCGCGGAATCCCCCGTGTTTAGTTCTCAAGCTTGCTAGATCCTCAGTTTGTCTACCCACTGAAGGGATGAAAGGCTGAATCAACTTTGCCCAGTCCGGAGATCGAACCTCGGAGTTGTGTTGTGTGAGCGAGAAGCGCTACCCCAACGCCACTGGACTTCTTTTGATAACATTTAGGGATAATTAAATGCAAAGTTGTTTATTATCTGTAACAGACCCTTTTTTAAATCAGCTATTGGTTTTCTATTTCATTTTTCCTATTTACGATATTATTATATTTTTATCCACTAAAAAATATATTTTTTTTTACAAAATCTTAAGGTTGTTATTTATATATTTCTATTTATATATTTGTTTATATATTTCAATATAAAATACAAAAAAGTTTGTTAAAAATTAAATAATTTTCGATCTATTGAGATTTAATTAAATAACTAGATTTATTCGCAAAACGCCCGCTCTCGGTACAATTCCGCTCCGAAATGTACCCGCCTACAATATGTCAATGTATGAGGAGCAAAATACTTCATACTAGATAAAATAATGATAACGATTTTGGAGAAATATATGTATTTGAATACATGTTAATATTAGCATGGGAAAGGAAAAAAAACTTTAAATGGAATGGCGTTTATTTTATTTGTGCATTTGTTTACTTTAGCCGGAGCAGAAAAATATTACAATTTATAGATATTTAAGATGAAATGAGCAAAAAACTTCAGTCATAATATGTTAAATACTGTAGAAATAATGTTTGTCGATATAGGTTAATATGTGAATACTATATTAGTATGGAAAAGTGAAAGTTTTATATGGCAAAGGTGTTTGCTTTATTTTAAATTACACAAATATTACAGTTTACAAATAATTAAGGAATAATGAGCAAATATTTTCAGAATTAATTTAAGTAAAATGTAGATAACGTTTGAATGTATGTAGATTCTGGAAAAATTTAGACCTTGCGAAAATGATATTATATATATGTATATTTATATATTATATATATATTTGTATTTATATATATATATTTATTTAATTGTTTATTTATATATTTGTATATATATTTCAATTTAAAATACGAAAAGTTGGTTAAAAAATTAAATAATTTTCGATCTATTGAGATTCAACTGAATAACTAAATTTACCCGCAAAACGCCCTCTCCCGGTACAATTCCGCTGCGAAATGTACCCGCACACAAGGTGTTAATCGATGGAATCAGAATTGGTAAATTTCATCTCCTTAGTTTTCACGTGTATAAAAGTTTCCTACCGAAATTCAGTAAATAAGTTTTCCCAACTAATAAGATTTTTCTGTTGTTTCTGGATCCTTCTTTTAGGGTTATTCCACCATCTTTGATTTACATTTATTATTTATTTGCAAAGTTGTAAAAGTACGTACGAATATTGGTATTCTATCAGTAACTATCAATTTAGAGAAATTCTTCTGAGAGTTATTCATCTCAAATCATATTTTGTTACCTCAAACCTCACCGTTTAACGAAAAGAAATGCCCGTTAATACAATGTCTATAAGTGCAATGAACTCGAATCGTTTTTTCAGAGGCAACTGTAAAATGTTTCTCCTGCCAAATAAAATAAAATATTATTTATTAATAAATAAAATATTATTTATTAATAAAAATTTTGTGGTTTTTAATGAACGTTAGGGACAAGGTTGGAAGGAGCAACAAACTTATCTCTAAAATGTAAAGGATTGATAGTTGAATCGGAGGAATCTCATACCATCGACATCTATTTAACGCTGCCTGGCTTCGAAGGACGTTTTAGAAATGACTTTACACTATTCAGTAGCACTCATCATTGTAATGAAAAATATCCCTTTTATAGCAACGATACAGTAAGACCGTGTGACTTAATTAGATCCCTGAAAACGCTGAAGTATCCTCCTTATACAAACGTTTGACACAAACCGAATTTTCTATTCCAGTTGATGAATCAAACCTGATAAATAATGATACTTTACTGTTAGTGTAAGTCCGGTTTGTAGAGGAAGAAAACACTAATTTTAGAGATGTTTTTGCAAGAAGTTTGATGGCAGATGCTAAGGGCTATTTTTAATACCTTCAAAGATTATTTTAGAAATAAAACTATTCCTTTTGCGAACGATATTCCCTTTTTTACTGATGAAACTCTTTTAATAATGGGTCGTCATCGCATGATTGCAGAGATAAATGCCAGGTACTTTAGCTGTTTGTTGCTGGTTACGGATATAAACTAACTGTAAAAATTCTCAGCGGTCATTTGCATATGCTATTTCTGCTGTAAACAGAATTCGAAATAATCATCTCAATCAAAGATAAATCATTCAACTATGTAAAAAGAACGATGAAAATTTCAATCGCTTTCTTGCAAACACTGAGGTTTGCTGGGCCTGCCTTAATAAGTTTTAAAGTCTTTTCGATTTTGCTTTAATTTCTGAAAGGGACAAATGTAGCTCTTAGAGAAAGAGAACTACAATTTGAACTCGATGTTGCTTACATGACCGATTTATTCATGAATTTCAAAGGAATGAATTTGCAATTTTAAGCTGAACATCTTTAAGAACAACTTTAACAACTTAAGAAGAACTTTTGAAGAATACTCACTTTTGAAAATATTAATGTTATACCCGGTGATCCGTTATAGATCTACACAGAGGTATCTAGGGTAGCGATTGTTTTAATGGGCAGGGGAGAAGTATTTGATTTGGTAGGAGAAATCCAAACTTCTGCTTTGTTTTTTGGACGAAACTAATAACGATTAAAATGCTTTGAATTATTTTGTCAATGAGGATGTCAGTACTGACATATTGATTCTAAGCAAATATCGTAGTTCTTCTTAGCGCCTGGAAGAATGGTGGTGACAGAATAACTGTTTATTATTTTGGTTGCGAGTATATTCGTTTATATATTCGGATATATCCGTTTTGCTTACGAGTACATAACACGATATTTTAATGGGTTCTGTCACACGTGGATGTTTAAGGAGATTTCAGATGGAATTTCCAGGGAGGGTAGCCTTAAGAGGTCTACTGATTTTGTGGGACCTATCTTTGTTCCTCGTATCTTGTCTATTGGGAAAGGTCTCTGTACATGAGTGTCACGATTGTACCACCATGTTGCTACTTTGTTTGGAGAAAGTAGGAGGCGTAACCAGACGGTTTATGCTAGGCTCATTAGAGGTCATCTTCATGTCGCAGGGCATGTGCGAATCCTTAGATTTATCCGCTTTACCCAAATTTCAATCTCACTCCAGTCACTCCTGCCCATACCGTAACATAAATTTGTTACCAGAAGAGTCAGCTGTGTTCCAGTGCTGGTATGGTTACTCATTCTTTTAAAAAATTTGAGCTCAATGAGTTAATTCAGATATTGCTGTTGATTATGTGGGGTTAAAAACAACAAAAATCTGTTTTTTTTTTTTTTTTTTTTTTTTTTTGTCTTCCTAAAGAAACTTACTTTATACAAACAAAATTTTGGAATCAACGTATTTAGCTAGTTTTAAGTCTTGTCGGATTTGAAGAAGAACAATGAAATCTCCTTCAATAATAAACAAGCTCAAAACTTTGAGTTTTTGTACAGGGACTTTTTTGGGCGCTTTGAGGATATTTTATCCCTGAAAATTTCTCAATGAACCATGAAACCTTTTGTACATATCGAGACAGATGTTTAAATTCAGAAAAAATTGGTCGAATGATTTAAGTAATTGAGCTTTTAAAGTTAGCTTTCAGAATTGTGATAGTCTCCCATAATTTTGGTTGCTCGGTAACCATTTCCATCTACCCTAGAGTGTGAACTACCAACAAAATATTTTCATTTCCTTCATTTCCTTCTAACTGGACATGTGTGAATCACTCTTGTGTGAGAAAAAAAAGGTGTACAGTTACAAAAACTAGTAACTAGACTAGTTTGTCTAGTTACAAAAAAGATAAATCCATCCCAAATCGCTAAAAGAGTGAATTTTTGACTTCATTAAAATTTTGAATCGAAAGTCAAGAAACGGGATCTGATCCATCCAGCACAATTATTCCTCTGAAATAGGTACTTGATTGTTTCATTCTTCTTTTATAATGCAAAATGTTTTTTTTTTCTTGAAAAAATATTTATTTTTACAGTAACAAATAGACTGTAAAAGATAAATGTAATACGATAAATGTATTCAATGACTGTAAAACGATAAATTTATAGAGTTGAAACACAAACATTCGATATGCATAAGTATTCAAGAAAAGAACTTAAAGATTTAGCCATTTTCTATTTAATCCCCTCTTTCCTATTCCCTTAATTACAGGCTAAAAAAAAGGGGGGGGGGGAGCTGAAAATTCTTTTGCTTCTTTGGGAGGTGGTAGCCATAAAAAGGTTGACAACTATTGATATAAATAAATCCTGGTTTATAATGCCATATATGAAAAATAAAACCTATCAAACTAAGATTGCAGACATACAAAACCTAACCATAAAAAAACCACTGCCGTATTTTATAGCTGACTTTTTTTTTATTCTAAGGAAATATTTTTCTTTTTTCAAACAATGTGATGAATATTGCTGCCAATTATATTAAATTTAATTTTGTCTCTAAAAATAATCTTACTCTAAAGGCTTTGCGTCTCTAATTGATATGTTAGCAAATTCTAATCGCTCTCTTTAATTTTTTAAATTTACGAACGGCTTCTTTCTTGTTACTGTAACATTACATCCACCGATTTTCATGGCATTTCATACAGTTTGGTCACTAATAGACTTTTTAAAAGTTGTAAAAGTTTCTACAGCAAGTTTAAGGCCAATTATTTTGGAACCCAGCTTCATTATTTCTATATCATCTTTTACACTTCACTTAGATTTCCTTTTCTCCCTCCTTTCCATTAATTTTAAATAACTTCCCCTAATTTAAACATTCCAAAAATATCCTGGATTCACGTGAGACTAATAACTTCCTTTGTCTAATATTTTTAGTTATTTTACAGCAGGATTAACCTTCCTTTTATAGTCTTAAATCAAACTTTCTAAAATCATAACGGGTTTCTCCTGGAGATGCTTTATTGTAATCTGAAACGTAAATTTAAGACAGAAAACCATAGTGTTCCAAACAAAACCTAGCCGAACGTTGTCCGATTGGTTAGGGCACTGATCGTCGGTACTGGAGTTCATAGGTTCGAATCCCACTATAGCATGGATTTTCATAGCCGTTCGGTATCGGCTCTAAGCAGTAGGTCCCTGTCTCATTAGCCCTCTTGTGCAAAACAGTAGACCGTAGCGCTCCAAATAAAACCTAATCCAAAACTAAAGTTTAAAGTATCCCTAACAGATGAAAATACTCCAACGCTGAGAAGTAAGTACGCTAATGACTACTATTTACGTTAATTTTATAATTTGAAATTTTTCTTTTTATAATTTTTTGTCATGCTTATTTTTTACAAGTGTATTCTCTAGTTTTTTTTACATCAAAATGTCTCTAAATATTTTTTTAAACTTCAATAAATGATTTTTTTAATCTAATATTTTTTGCTTTGATGTTCATGGACAATCAAATGTACATATTTTTATTCTTAATAATGGAAGTATATTTTGACAAGATTGGTGAAGTGGAATTACTAAATTTTCAATAATCATTATACTGTTTTATTCTAACCACTAATTAACTTGCTGAACTTACAAAAGAATGCATTCGATGTTGTCACACAGTATGATAGAGTCGTACTAAATTGTGAGACCAAACCATGAATGGAGATAAAAGATATCAGCCCGCATTTATGTTATCGAATTCATGTTGGCACCCTTTATATCAATTAATGTGCTGATGCCCCGAGATAGAGATTTTTATAACAAAGCATGAAGATATTTATTTCATTGCAAATTAGTATTTATCAGCATTTCTTTGAACACTTCTGCTTTTTACGATTTTAACACTGTCTATTGTTTCGTTTACTATTGTCCAAGGATACATCCTAGCCAGTGCTTACTTCGAGTAATTGCTATCGTCTTTTGTTTACGTTAAGATGGTTGTGCATGCAGGCAGCATGTATTGTTTTGCGCTGGGACAGTACTAAAGATAACACTGTTCAGTCCTTAGCGGTTCCAACCATTTCGCGCACGCAGAAGGATGTGCGTTATTTTAAAGATTCAAATACCGCACTGGATACGTGAACAGTTGACTAAGAACGTTTTATAGAGGAACTTCGTGATGTGCTTATCAATTCGAGTAGAAGATTTTATCTTTTTTTAATCATTTACAGACATTTGAGGAGTCCGATATATACCGCTAGATAAACAGGCCTGCTGTTAAATTGACAGGTGAGATTTTTAACTTAATGTATTGGTAGGAAGTTAAAATTTTAAAGGGAGTCGCCCACGCTACAGAAGATAGCATTATGAGTTTCCACGCTCAGTTTTAAGCTCGAATTTAATGCTTTTCATAACCCTCTTTGGGGATTAATGTCAACCCACTTTTATAGTGATTACGCTTTAAATGGACAACATTAATTGTAGTGTAAACTAAGTATCTATCGTTGAAACAGTTTTTTAGAGACTGGGAAAACTGTATACACTCTTAAAATTCCTCGTTATATTACATTTTGGTACAATTTGCAATGAAAGCAATATTTCAACAAGATGTCTGTAATAATTAACGAATTAATGATAAAAAATTATTTCTGCTATCTGAATATACCTTTCTCCAATTTTTTTAAACTTTGTTGATGCTTCCAGACCTAGAATAGCAGCAGCAATAATTAATTGTGTACTTTATGGTGTTTCGGAGACAAATAGTCAAAGTTTAAAACTTTGCATGCTTATTTGACTAATAAATGTAATTTTATATTGTATATATTAGTCAGAGAAAATTAAAATTCGATGCGTTACTAAGATCTGACTGAAATTCCTAATCTATTTTATTTTTAAAACTTTGTTATTAGCATTCCATACGGTCTTGAATGATTATTTGGAAAGAAAGAAACTAATTCCTAATTGAGATGTTTTTATTATAAACTGAAAAATAAAAATTGCAAAACTGTCAAAATATATAAATTATACTTGTTGGTTTCTAGTTTTACGACGTATATCCAGCATCAACTTTCAACATGCCAGCGTAGTAATAAATGTATTCATTTTCCAATTCAGTCAAACTTCTTTTAGTCTTCACACACACACACACACACACACGTATATATATATATATATATATATATATATATATATATATATATATATATATATATATATATATATATATATATATGAGACATTGACAAGTGGTTAAGGCATGGAAGACACATTTAATTTTATGTATAAAAACTTCTTTATTGTAATCCTTCTGTTCATGGCCATTTAGATATCCTTTGTTCTCATAATTTGTTACGACAAGCGTGGGGAATGTTATCAGCCCGAGTTTCCAGCTCAGAATTGTCTTTTTTGGCGTTGCTACCAAAGCAAAATTCCTATGTCTACTTCCACGTCAGCTCTTTTACTCTGTATATTTCCGCTCGAGGGTGGGTCTTACGAGGGCCTATTACGTTGTCTCTAATGAGTTTTAACTATTTTTAATTATAATTCGTTTAATTCTTAACCCACCATTTTTAAACCTGGCACACACTCATACACGTATATATATATATTTATAATTTAAATTTTAATTAAATAAAATTGAAGAGATGCTTTGCCTTGAACAAGACTGGGAAAAACACTAAACTCCCTGGTGTCCGTCCCGTACACAGTTCTCCACACTAATAAAATCAAAACTAAGTTACTCAGTTACTAAATTCATACATTTTTTAATCTTGAAAATGCTTTATTTTGCAGCATATTTTCGGATGTTGGGACGATTTAGCTTTAAGATGATCCGATATTAGGCTTTAAATTTCTTTCACAGATGAAATAAGTATGCATTTAAATTCCATGTAGCACACCAATATACGAAGAAAATTATAATTTCTATACATAGAATAGTATATTAATTTAGTAAGCGTTTCATTCCTTCTGAGAGATAGTAACTAAAGCCATCTTAAATGTTAGAGTTATTGAAGGAAAAGCAATTAAATGGGAAAATAAAAGGTACCTATAAAGGTTGAGAATCGTTAATCTTGCCGTTTTTTGTCTTTAGAATTAGATTTTTATTAACATCATGAATTGTAAGAAATCTTGTCATATTATATGTCTATTTCAAATAATTTGGTTTACATTTGGTGGTTTAATATAGTAGTTTAACATAAATATGGTTATGGTGCATAGGGTGGTTTAGTATTAATATGGTATGGCATTCATATGATGGTTTAGTATTAATATGGTATGGCATGCACATGGTGTTATGGTATTTTTATATTAATATGGTGGTTTACATTTAACAAAAAATATCCATATTTTTAAAGTGAAATACGTAGAATTCAAATGATATAACCCACAGGAATCGAATGCAAATATCAAATGAGATCTTTTAGTCTTTTTAATCTTCTCCAATCCTTATACAAAACTTTTATCTCTTTTGAGGATTATGTAAAAAATAATGCATCTTGTCCGTTTAACCGGTATTATGCATCGAGATAAAATACTATGTTTCCGCTGAAAGAACATATTCCATTGCATCTTTTAACCCAAACATTAGTTTCCCTGAGTCATTGTAGCGATAAGTAACAATTCCAAATATGCTAACGCCTTGTTTTATTCATCAGTTCCAGCACACAAGATATGATACTTGATGGTCTCATTGAAACCCTCCTTTAGAGTTCCTTGGCTCTTGGAAGATTGAAAGGATATTAATATTCATGAAAAAAGCTGTTAGATATTCAGAAGGGACTCGGGCGATGTCATAAGCAAGCTTTGTTCAACTGGAAAAGGAATAGATAGGTAGAAGTAAGGGTGCTTTCACTATAGTTTCTTTCGCTTCGTAGAGAGATTTGATTGTTTTGAACTTTAAATCATAATCGAAATCCTCTCGTCCTTCAGAGATGTCTGTATTCCGATACTCTGTTCTCCCATATATTATTACACAATATGCATTGAACAATTTTATACTTTCCGTCTTATTACTTAGAAAATATGCATAAATGATGAAATCCATAATATCTCCGGAATGTTAAAGAAAAACAAAGAAAGTATTACCATATTTTCTGATGGAACCTTCAATTCTTTTCTATAAAGCTTAAATAAGGATAATTTGCTGAAGGAAAATTTGGGGTTGTAAAATACTTCTTAATGTTTCAAGATTCGACTTAGAACATGTAGGAAGTTTAAAGATTTTATTAATATGAAACTATGTTAAGAGATGTAATGACTTTTCAGTTCTCATAAAATATATCAGTGGAACAGTGTAGAATTCTTAAAAAATAGTTTGTTGGGATATTTGGTGTTTAGGATTGTTTTGGACCGCTACTGTCTACTATTTTGGTACGTGAGGACTGATGAGACCATGACCTACTGATTGAAGTCGATTCCAAATGGCTACGAATATTAGAACTTGATATAAAGGATTTAATAACTCAAAAGAGGGAAGCAAGGAAGGATGTAATAAAATGCTCTGTGTTATTATTAAAGTATAAATTGAAAAGTAAGAAAAAATATATATTATAGAAAAATATCCATTATTATAATAAATATGCATAATCATAGAAAAATTATACACCATTTAACCTCTAGAGTACCACTATTATAGTAAAAAATTAGTTATCCAATCCCTTCTGAAATAGTATCTATAGGGGAAGGTTGCTCAAACGTACTCCTTAAGAAAAATCACGAATTAATCAGAAATTTTCAAGGGAAACAAGGAGTAGATATTTATCATAGAACCCTTAGTAAAAAACGTTGTTTATTGTAATAATAAGCCCTAAATGTATACATTTTTTTATGAAAATTGAAAAACTAAAAACTAAAACAGTATAACTGTGGGAATTTGCATCATGTGTCGTACCATGTATTGCTTAAATCCATAATTTAAATTCATAATATTGATATATCACTTTAAAGCTTTGGTTTAACCAAATGGCTTCATAATTACTAGAGAATGAATATCCAAAAGAAATAGGCCCAATAAATAACTTTCTGTAAAAGATAATAATATAATAGGAAACTATGGAGAAAGCAGACAAAGCATACTTTTTACCAACGTGTATAGAAAGAATTTTTTTTTATGTTGATGACCTTTAAAACAGTATGATTGACTCACTAGCACATGTCGCTAGCGGCGCTGGTTTGGGCTTTTTAGTTAAAATACTGGCAGTGTTACGATTTAGGCTTTAACAATCTTCTACCTTTTTTGAAAATGTTCCATGCGCATTTCTTTTACATATGCCATAACCATTTTAATCTACAGCATACCTTTTATCTTGCCTTGCACATTGTTACACTTATGTGGCGCATGTAGTCATGAGTTTCATAGTGTACCTTTTAGAACTTAGAAGTTATCATCAGCATTCACAGCACATACCGGTAAAAGAAATAATAATAGCAAATATATCAATTTTCCTGTACAAAATGTTTATAATAGTTTTCTTAAGAGCATAATATGGAAATTACGCCTTAGAAACATATCCCTTTAAAGTAACATAGGTTTTATTTGTAATAAAGTAAATATTTATAAAATTCAAAGAGACTTGACAGGTAGAAATGAACCCAGAGTGTTTAAAATATTCATAAATTAAAAAATAATGTTTTAACAAGACGAGTAAAGTTAATATTAGTAATAATTATATTGCCTGTTTTGGTAATAATGATATTTTTTGTAGAGGTTGAATATTATAAACTTTATTTTTGTACTACATTTTGTGACATATTTTAGAACTCATTGACATAGATTTATCGAATTAGCAATAAAATCCAAGCAAACGGAAAGTCCACTGTCAGAATAACTTTTAAATCTATCTTAAAATATATTTAAAATTTTCTAAGTAAAATATATAAAAATATATTCAGTCGTCTTTTTTAAAAAGAAACATTAGAAGCAAAGAAACAAAAGAACCTTAGAAACATATCCCTTGAAAGTAACATATGTTTTATTTATAATAAAGTAAATATTTATAAATTTCAAAGGGACTTGACAGGTAGAAATGCACCTGAAGTGTTCAAAGTATTCATAAATTTAAAAAATGTTTTAACAAGACGTGTAAAGTTAATATTAGTTATATTTATATTGCATGCTTTGGTAATAATTATATTCTTTGGTAGAGAATGAATATTATAAACTTCATTTTTTGCACTACATTTTGGAATATATTTTAGAATTTATTGACATAGATTTATCGAACTAACAATAAAATCCAAGCAAACGGAAAGTCCACTGTCATGATAACTTTTATATTTATCTCAAAATATATTTATGATGTTCGAAGTAAAATATATAAAAATATATTCAATCATCTTTTTTAAAAAGATACTTTCAATCCATTTCTCTAAACAAACAGCAATTAGAAAAAATTCTTATTTCGTCTTTCAAGGCCAAGACAATCTTAAGCATCCTATGATGAAGGGTTTGAAAGATTTAATTTTCCACATTTGGTCATCACTCATTCATTTTCCTTGTAGTCCTAATTTATGGCAATAAATACAGGGCATATTAAACCAGTTCTAATATATTTCGCACGCCTTCCCCCAAAACACAACGTCGTTAGCGACCTATTTTGAAACACTCGTTTCTCTTTGAACTGCGACCTACAAGGAAGGTCTCGTGGGTTTATTTGAGACAAAATATATTAGAGACTGATGAATTTTCTCCAAGACTTCCTTCTTCTTAAAATATTATACTCTTATCTTTCTCGAAAAACAACTCAAAAGCATACAAATAAATTGTAATTAGAAATAAATGTTTACTGAAGATCCCCTTAAAAAAGCTATGTTTAGTTACTTAAGGAGATACAGTATCTTACGAGACTGGAAAACTTCTTTATAACGGCCCTTTCCGATTTACCATAACGTAAGAAATTCTGCTTCTTTAGGACGAATATTTGTTGAATTTTGATAAGTCCTTTAATAACGCTCTAGCATTGAAAAATGTTTAGTTTTATTATTTAAAGTAGCATATATTTTAATAAAACATCATAAATGTATGCGTTCAATAAAAAAATAAAATTCACTTACTTGAAAGATAACTTTTGAAATACATGTTATAGAAACTAAATTTTTATATACAATCGAAATAAAATATCTGTTTTAATCTGTAATCCGTGTAATCTGTTTTAATCTGTAGATCTTTTAATCTGTTTTAATCTGTAATTTTTAATTTACATAAAAAAAAAATAAAATTCACTTACTTGAAAGATAACTTTTGAAATACATGTTATAGAAACTAAATTTTTATATACAATCGAAATAAAATATCTGTTTTAATCTGTAATCCTTAAACACCAAGGGTATCTGGCATTAAACAATTTAAAATACTGAAAACTGTTAAGAAATTGAAAAATTAAGAAAAAAATAGCGTCTATCATGCTGTAAAATCAATAATATATATTGTATTAATGTAATCTAGGTTCACAGAATAAGAATGTGAATGAACTTGTATTTGATATAAAAAATTAGTTATTTTTAATTTACATCAAATAAAAAAATAAAATTCACTTACTTTCAAGAAAACTTTTAAAATACGTGTTATAGAAACTAAATTTTTATATGAAATCGAAGTAAAATATCTGTTTTAATCTGTAGATATTTTAATCTGTTTTAATCTGTAATTTTTAATTTACATCAAATAAAAAAATAAAATTCACTTACTTGAAAGATAACTTTTGAAATACATGTTATAGAAACTAAATTTTTATATACAATCGAAATAAAATATCTGTTTTAATCTGTAATCCTTAAACACCAAGGGTATCTGGCATTAAACAATTTAAAATACTGAAAACTGTTAAGAAATTGAAAAATTAAGAAAAAAATAGCGTCTATCATGCTGTAAAATCAATAATATATATTGTATTAATGTAATCTAGGTTCACAGAATAAGAATGTGAATGAACTTGTATTTGATATAAAAAATTAGTTATTTTTAATTTACATCAAATAAAAAAATAAAATTCACTTACTTTCAAGAAAACTTTTGAAATACGTGTTATAGAAACTAAATTTTTATATGCAATCGAAGTAAAATATCTGCTTTAATCTGTAGATCTTTTAATCTGTTTTAATCTGTTTTAATTTTTAATTTTTAATTTTTAATTTACATCAAATAAAAAAATAAAATTCACTTACTTGAAAGATAACTTTTGAAATACATGTTATAGAAACTAAATTTTTATATACAATCGAAATAAAATATCTGTTTTAATCTGTAATCCTTAAACACCAAGGGTATCTGGCATTAAACAATTTAAAATACTGAAAACTGTTAAGAAATTGAAAAATTAAGAAAAAAATAGCGTCTATCATGCTGTAAAATCAATAATATATATTGTATTAATGTAATCTAGGTTCACAGAATAAGAATGTGAATGAACTTGTATTTGATATAAAAAATTAGTTATTTTTAATTTACATCAAATAAAAAAATAAAATTCACTTACTTTCAAGAAAACTTTTGAAATACGTGTTATAGAAACTAAATTTTTATATGAAATCGAAGTAAAATATCTGTTTTAATCTGTAATCTTTAAACACCAAGGATATCTGGCATTAAACAATTTAAAATACTGAAAAATGTTAAGAAATTGGAACATTTAAAAAAATAGCGTCTACCATACTATAAAATCAATAATATCTCTTGTATTAATGTAATCTAGGTTCACAGAATAAAAAAGTGAATGAACTTGTATTTGATATAAAAAATTAGTTTTAATTTAAAAAAAAATTAATTTCACAAGTTATTTGTAGATAAGTGGATTTCTGATTTTTCCTTTTGGTGTCTAACTAATTTTTTAAAAATATATAGCATCTAAGAAAATGAAATACAGATAAATACTTATTAATAATCCAGGAAATATTTAAATAGAACAGAATTCAAGAAAATAGCTTTTCTGAAAGTAAATATTTCTGCTTTTCTTTGATTTGTAAGATGTGTTTACTTGAATTAGATGTCTTTAAATTGTTGGTCATTAAAATAATATTGTGTGTATCTGTCGACATACTTTTGAAAGAGAAGTACTTTATATTTTTGGATTCAAATGAATAGCATAATAATGATGAAATATTTTTTCTTAGGAATGATGAACGAGGTTGACAACTCAAGCAGGTAGAATATTAGAGTTTGTAAAAGTGATTTAAATATCTTTAAATTAAAAATAAACGAGTTATTTTATCGCTTCGTGGTTTTTTTAAATTATAGTTAAATAGCCTGTAGCTTAAAAAGAAGTAGTAGCAGCTTTAGAACCAAAATTGTGAATTTTGACTGTAAATTCAGTATATCTTTCTCACTCAGTTAGGAAATGAAACTATGACAGTCAAAGAGTGTTTTAAATATGTCATTACATCACGTTTTTATGTAAATATAGCTTATATAAAATACAGTTTTTATCCCGATTTATAGTACAGTTACTAATAATAATTTTAAAGGAATTTGCTAAACAAAATTTATTGCTTTTTATGAATATTTAAAATATTTCATGTGCATTTCTAACCGCCTTATATAACGTCTAATATCATATATTATCTCTTATAACGAGATTTATACTATATTTACCCCATAACGCATAAAATAAAAGCTAACTGAGATTAAAATATTTCGAAACACTTAATTTGCATATCCTGTAAATTGAAAAATACTATAGTCATTTTGCACAAAAATTTCCCTAATCCTTTTTTACTTTATATTTTCCACCACTGATATGATGTGAAGTCTTTTTCTTGTTCCGACAACTATGAGTACACGACTAGAATAATAGCTCAACTACTAAAATTAAAATACAAAATATATTTTATTACTCCATTTGGTACATACTTTGACAACAGCATTCTTTTCCCTTCGCATTTTTTCGGCGATTGGCTCTTATATGCGGTGTTACACATTATGTTTTTCATTTTGCTTTGAGAATACACGCAGACTCACTCTTGATTTATGCATTATTACTGCCATAATAAAACTGTTTGAGGTAACCTCAGTATGATAACAATGAAATTTTATTCTAAGATTTGAAATCCACCCTATAAACAAAAAAAGGTTATATTATGCTAATAAAAAATGTGCAATAAAGAATGAAAGTACTGAAGGTACCATTGAAAGAATTGGTTTTTATAATTTTTAAAACAATATTTTACCTTGAAATTTTACATGAACATGCTGCTAATCATGTATTTAATCAAGCGGGTTGATTAAAGGAAATTCTCTTTGAAAATCAACTACTGTCTTAGCGTAGTTTATACAATTTTTCATGAATAAATATTTGACTTATTTTTAAATTTTCTGTAATGAAATGATTATTCAAATTTAACAATTCAATTGAAATACTTCTAGTTCAACAGGAAATTTATGGGGAATAATATAATAATCGAATTTACCTATGTTCTACTTAGTAAAATATATTAGAAATATATATGGTAAATTCTAAAACCGAATCATTCTTTTTTTTTAATTTGGAGAGCTACAATCATTTTTTTTTCACCAGGAGATTTAGTTTTACCAGAATCAAATGCTTAAAGCTAGCTCAGAACAGATACGAAAATCAGTGTTAGCAATACGATTCAAATATATGGATATCAGTGCTTAAAGACTATACCTACCTATTGGATAATCGTCCAGCTCCAATGATAAATTTGGAATAAATGCAAATTTTAACAAATTGTATGAATCACAATTGTGTTTTAAGTAGAGTAGTACAATAAGCCGTAGCAGAATCAAGCAATTAATCTCAATTGATTTATTAAAGTTATTACTTTTAATTTAAAAATATTTGAAAATGCTTAAAAGTCAATAACTTTAAGAGTTTCAGGATGGTAGAATGAAGATAAAATTTACTTTCAGTTTCATGGTAGGGTTAAGATTTTACTGTACATTTTTAGGAAGTTATCTTGCAAGAGAAAGGGTGTAAGTTTATCTAAATATTTTATTATTGGAAAATCATTACTTATTTTTGTAAAGTATATTAAAGCAAAAGTCGATTTTAAAACTAATTTCTGATGTTTATAATCAATATGCTTAAATTTAATATGCTACTAATATGTCTATGTAAAAATGCATACAGATTAAAGAAAAAATATTAAACATTTTAAAAGCTAGTAATTATTAATTGCTGTTTAATTAGCTTAGTTGAATCTGCTTCATGAGAATTATTTTTCATTATCAACTATTCCCTATATAATAATAGCCTAAGTTATCTGTCCGTCTGTCCTCGAATTTATGAAGTGTTTGTACCTGGAATGGATAAGGACATCCATATTGAATTCTTGATGAGTTAGGTTAGTTTAACCAGAATCAAATGCTCAAAGCTAGCTCAGAACAGATACGAAAATCAGTGTCAGCAATACGATTCAAATATATGGATATCAGTGCTTAAAGACTATACCTACCTATTGGATAATCGTCCAGCTCCAATGATAAATTTGGAATAAATGCAAATTTTAACAAATTGTATGAATCACAATTGTGTTTTAAGTAGAGTAGTACAATAAGCCGTAGCAGAATCAAGCAATTAATCTCAATTGATTTATTAAAGTTATTACTTTTAATTTAAAAATATTTGAAAATGCTTAAAAGTCAATAACTTTAAGAGTTTCAGGATGGTAGAATGAAGATAAAATTTACTTTCAGTTTCATGGTAGGGTTAAGATTTTACTGTACATTTTTAGGAAGTTATCTTGCAAGAGAAAGGGTGTAAGTTTATCTAAATATTTTATTATTGGAAAATCATTACTTATTTTTGTAAAGTATATTAAAGCAAAAGTCGATTTTAAAACTAATTTCTGATGTTTATAATCAATATGCTTAAATTTAATATGCTACTAATATGTCTATGTAAAAATGCATACAGATTAAAGAAAAAATATTAAACATTTTAAAAGCTAGTAATTATTAATTGCTGTTTAATTAGCTTAGTTGAATCTGCTTCATGAGAATTATTTTTCATTATCAACTATTCCCTATATAATAATAGCCTAAGTTATCTGTCCGTCTGTCCTCGAATTTATGAAGTGTTTGTACCTGGAATGGATAAGGACATCCATATTGAATTCTTGATGACTTAGGGCTAACAAAATCCAAAGCGAGTCTTTAAAACGTTCGAAATCCCCCTTCCCCCTTTTCGAGCGTTCAATGCCATTATTTCAAGCCCTGTTTCCCCGGTTAAGAACAGGCGATTAAATTTATCCCATAATAAATAGGTAAAAATAACATTTTTTTTCTAGCATTATGATGTCATATCTTTAACCATCTCATTTAATCATTTCTAATTTTAAATTATTTAAATATCGTCTGCATTATTTTCATATGTTTTATCACTGAACTTAGATATTACGTATATAATTTTCTTTTATATTTGGCTTAAATAATAGATTAGGTACATATGTGATAATTTAAAATTTAATCATAGGTTATTTTTTTCTGCAATGAAAATTTTATCACTGATATTAACAACAAATTCTTTTCATAAAAGTCTATGAATCTATTTCCCAGACTAATAAATATATAGCGTTTAAGTTATATATCTTTGAAAATTAAGAAATTTGTTAGTTTGTATGTCTATGTAATGTCTAATGTTGTTTTTTACATATAACCACACGGTTTGACTAAATGAATTCAATTAGATTCTAAACTGCATGCACAGTATCGAGAGACTTTAGATGTGTATGAAATTAAACAAATTATTGAATGTGTAACAGTTAATTCTCAGCCAAAAAACAAACCATTTTTACCTACTTCATAGGATACTTTACAATTCTCGGAAAATTAAAAATTTTACTAATTCCGTCATATGACGGGCTGTATCCTAGTAGAGAATGTTTCCCAAGAAAAGAAACAAAACATCATTACCTGAACGATTTATTGCAAAAGATACAGTAATAGTATAGCTATACTTTCAGTGGCGTAGCTAAGTGTCCCCCTTAGCTACGCCACTGAATGTAGCTCTTCAAATCCCCGTAAGGATTGCCGTCTACATGTAACGATGAGAAAATTTTAATATTGAACAGTAGAAATTGTGGGACGGATATGACAATGTTTAAGTCAATGAATTGTTTTATAACAGTCAAAATTTAAGAATAAAATGTTCTCTTTCTCAGTTTGTTCATAAATGTTCAGTTGAAACATTGTTTAATAGTATTTTTCAAATGCATCAGATTCTGCTCTATATGTTTGTCAAGAGATTAAACAAACAAACAATGCAGAAAGAGACAAATTTTGTACTTTACTAATATTTTAGATTGTTATATAGAATATTTCAGAAAAATATTATTAGTAAAGAGACAAGCGTATATTTTGTTTCTGAATTCATTTTTTCGACAAATCTTAGACATCAGTATTTCAATCTAGTGCTTCTAACTGAAATTTGAAGATAACTATTATCGCTCAGCACATTTTTGTACCACTGCCTAACAGCAACTCCGACATATTTTCGCAGCGGAACTAGTGGAATGGAGTTTTAAATGAGAATAAATCACAAGAGCTTGTGAATGTTTTTAATTTTGTTTATTTGATACATATGCACTTTCTTCTTGCAAATGAAAGATAAAGTTTAAATTTTGTAATTCACCATGGTGTGATATCTTTGGAAGCAACCTCCCATATGCATTCTGGGTTTACTTGGGTAGTATAATTTCGGAACCACTTCTTAAAGTATCAGAATTATAATCAACATTTGTCTTTTGCAATACCTTTTATATCTTCACTACCACTCAACTTTAAATTGTCATAATAATTATTTTTCTCCATGTTGCTAACCATAAAAAAGGTCAAACAATGGTTTAATCGTAACTATACAGAAAGTGAGCCCATTTTAACTAAAAATAACAAATGCCAAGCCGACGATTCCGCAATATCTTAGGCGTAATCATGCTAAAAACATTTGGAGCCTACGGAGCTGCGGAACAAATGCCGGATGGCTAAGGGTTTAATTTTGAAATTTAGATGTATAGGAGGTGTCAGTAAAGTTTGTTGAAAAGTTGCTTTTAGTTACATTTTTATTACTCTGAGCTTCATATGCGGTTTAGGTGATCAAGATAGTTATATAATACAGGAAACAATTTAACCCTTTAACGAACGGTGGTTTTGCAGCAAATCCACCTGTTAAAAGTTTGTATTTTCTTCTTTTTAAAGACATATGAATGATTTTTTTTTTAAATTTCAATGTTTATGATATTTGAAACTTACAGCAGATAAAAACACTACACTTAATTCATTTTCTATTTGAAATATGCATTTTTAAACTTTGCTTTACCCAGATAATTCAGAAATTCAATTTATCTTCCTTGTGACCCCAAATACCTATATTTATCCAAATAACACTTAAAAACTGTTTAACTATTTTTTTATTATACATTTGTAATGATAATTATTCATTATACTACCACCTTAATAAAAATTTAAAAGAAAGTATTAATTTCAAACAGTACAAAGGGATAGTTTTGCATTTAAATAAGCCCTCGAACCTTTCTTCCTCCCGATAAATCCACATTTTTTTCATGTATTTTACACTTATAAGGTTCATAGGTAACATGTATAAACTAATTTCATTTAATCCTAAGACAGTTATATTAGTGTCTTTTAAAGGGTTAAAACTGATATTTTAGTAGAGAAACTTTTAAAAATGCAGCCTTAAAGGACTTTGAAATTTATTTATTTAGGATGAGTCTAAAAACGTGTTAAGATGAAGAAATTTTCGATCAAAATACTAGAGAAAGATTGATTTATAATGAACTGTGAAGAGCTTTTTTACTGTGAACAATATTTGGCCCGAAAGTTAGAAGTGAATACTAACTGATTTATTATGGATAGTAAAAAGTGTATTTTAAAGAAACATTTTGGCTTGAAAATTACTATGTCCATTTAAAAAAAAAGAATATTATACAGGAAGAAAATCGGTAAAAAAAAGAGCAATTTCTTACCAAATAGAACCGGTTCCTCTGCAAATATAAGCATGTCATTAAAAAGTCATCATCACCATCTTAGGATATCTAATGATTGCGGCACTCTTTCAGTCCTACGTATCTTAGTTTTCGTAAACACGCATCTAAGATCAAAAGAAACATTATGCGGTATTTAATAGAGGTATGTTACGAAATAAAACTCGACCAATTATTGTTATCAAGTATACATAATATATCATACTTCGATAGAAATTGACCAGTCACAATTTTACTAATTTGCACTTTTTAGCATGTGAAGATTAATAATTATTATTACCAACAGTGACTCAGTTGTCATTATCTTAATACATAAACGTGGTATGTAATGTAGACATGTGCATAACATATGTTTACTACATAATTACATATTTTCATAATTTCTTTTGGGAAATTTCAAATTGCGTTTCTAATAAGAAAGATTTGCCAAATCGTGGCACATATCCTAAATTCATTTGTAATATCAAATCAAGGTGCGAGTCTGTTTACTAAAGGCGTACTTGGGGACTATGTATTTGGTGAAGTACTTTTCAGCATCCCAAAGTTTACTTTGATTTTCTATGCTAATATATATATATATATATATATATATATATATATATATATATATATATATATATATATATATATATATATATATATATATATATAATATACTTAATGTTCAAATCCTTTTTTGCCGGGTTTTTATGCCTTCTCATTACATAATTTGAACTGTGTAAAAAGTTTGACAAAATTTCATTTCAATGTCTTAAAAATATTTTTAGATTTTTCATTTCGTAAGAAAGAGAAAACAGAGTAATAGTTCTAAATCACATAATTCTAAGTAGCAGAAGAAAATAGCCAGATTTCTACATACGTTAATAAATCCCTGTACAAAAATATACCGAGCAAAAGTATATGTGGCTTTGCATTATTAAAAAGTGCTAGACACAGCTTAGATAATTTAATAACAAAAATCTTTATAAGTGGTCTTTAATATAGAAAAAAAATCGAGGTATTTTGCTAATCTAGATATTTTGCATAAACCCCAAAGACGGCCCGATAAAATTCTTAAGGGCAAAAAACCCTTTGCTTTTCTCTTTTTAGACCCTAACTTAAATTGATTTCTGGGGCTACAGTTTACGCCCGCAGAGAAGGTGTCTAACAAATTATAACTCTATATTGCCCTAGCGGCCAATATAGGAAATTCCCAAACAAAAAGGAGATGCACGCTATCGGAGGTGTATTAATAGCTTGTTATTGAATTAGAGTAGCAAGGGGAGGTTAGAGAATATATTATGCCCCGGACGCTAATCGCAGAGAGGTGACAAATGGTACATTCTATATATTACAGTGCTATATGTTTTTCGGGGTAGAGTGAGAGGGGGCACCAAAAAGTTATCGTTTGCCGAGCTTCAATTATTCTCAATTATATATATATATATATATATATATATATATATATATATATATATATATATATATATATATATAT
>CM063502.1:84286085-84346085 GCA_032207245.1 Pardosa pseudoannulata | reverse complement strand
TGTCCCGCATACAATGTGTTAATATATTTTGTTCTTTAAAATTCACCAAGAATAATTATGTTTTTGCACTCTAAACATTTAGTTATTTATCTGCGTTTTGAGAAATAAATGAGTACGCCAAGTGTATTATTGAGATGTGTATCGTATTATGTATATATAACAGCTTACAATTGTATGCATTTGGTAGGACAATACTCTTACACAGTGATTTAGGTAAGGTGATCGGTACCGAGTTATCGTGAAGCTGACACGTAAATTCAGTTTACTAACTGCGAATATTCTCGCAGATGGTACCGAAAGTTTAAGCTGTTGGATGGTAATGGTGTTATTCACTTCATGGTTAATTCACTGCAGAGTGAACTTTCTGATACTTAGCAATTATATCCATCATGCGATGAAGTAACGAAACAGAAGTAATTCTTAACGGTATTAAAAATACAGTAAGAATATCTGCAAATTCTAGATTTGCGTTAAGGAAAATTTATTAAAGAGAGTGAAACTTGCCTTTACTCTTTATCAACATTAATTTCTTTGCATCATAAATTAAGAATCAAAATACCCAGGCAGTCCGACGTACGATCTACTTTTTATTTATTCACTGTTTCTATTTGAGTTTCTTTCCGTCTCCAGCAAGCATAAAGATTGTAAGAATTGCCTTGCCGTGGGCTATTCTATTTGCATAAGACGCTCAATGATGTAATGGGGTAATTTGCCTCCACCTGCTTTACTCAGTCCTTGCCCTTGGCATTCAGTATCATAGGTGGCTTGCAAATTTAATTGCACGTTGTTCTGGCGAGGATATCTTCAATGGTATAGCCATTATGGACATTTCTGTTGAAAGAAATGAATGGTGTATTGCTCTTGTTCTCACGAAGTTTTATCTCGTGATTATGCAATTACTAATCTGTTGAAGGTCAGATTATTTTATTGGATTGCGAGGAAAATATAAAAGACTAACTGCGAAATTGTATTTTTGGATATTATAAGGTTAAGGAAAAATGGAATAATTTCCTGTTTACAATATTATTGGAAAGCAGTGGGTGATTATTTTTAAAAAAAAGTGGGTTAAAAACACGACATAATTTTTTATTGTCTTCAAAATTAAATCTTTTGGATGTCTTAAAGAAAATGCAGATACGTAAAATTAGAGTAAATGGTTAAAGGTCAATTTATTTTAAGGATTAGTAATAAAAGAAATATAAAATGCTAAATAAAGGTGAACAAATAACGAAGCTCAATTTTTTATGTATTCAAACCCAATTTTTCATGTGAACATTTTTCAAAAATTATATGGGTGTAGATTTTTATTTTATAATTATATATGATATATCTGATATTATATTATTTTATACTAATATGTTATGCATGCTATACAGACAAAAATACTGTTTCCTTATACAACATAACTGTAATGCTATTTTACAAATTATAAATTGTATAAAATATAGCGCATAAATTGTTAATTTGCTTCACCTACAAATTAAAAGCTAGGAAAATAAAACGTTCTTAAAAGATGTACATAGATTTGGTTTGGAACACTGCTGTCTACTGTTTTCCTACACGAAGGCTAATGAGACCGGGACCTACTGCTTAAAGCCGACTTCGAACGGATACGAACATCCATGCCATCAGCGGGATTTAAACCCGAGAACTCAGTTACCAAAGAGGAGGGATCTACCATTCGGCCACCTTTCGACAGATGCACATCGATGCTTTATTTCTATAAATACAGTTTTTTTTAATGTTTCATTTAAAATTTGTATCATATACCTTTACCTTTATTATGCAATACGTATCTAGTAGTAACAGGGCTGTGCCTTCTATGTTCTAGGCTAGTAACATATTTCAACGTGCTAAAATATGTTTTTTTTTACTTCAGTTGTCGCTGAAATTGAAAAAAAAACTTCGTACTTTGGGTTTTGGGTAGGCTTTTTTAAAAAAATAAATTCAATATAAAAAACCTTTTTATATTGAATCTATTAAATTTTTTTTCACTGGGCATACTTTTGGGAACCCTAATATACACTGGTATGCAAAGCTTAAATTTGAAAAGGAAAAATCAACACAACAGCAGAATAAACAGGCAGATAAAGCCCAATCATACATTAGTGCATGCACTCATAAGCAGGACGTGGTAAGTGGTACTGTTTGTACCGTTAACCCTTAAATGCCTGATGTTCAAAAACTAATTAACAATTTTTTTGGTTTTCCTCTTATATAAATAATAGGGAAAATACTATAATAATACTTAAGTGTAGTTTACGGTTTAAAAAATGGTTTGTTGCAACACTGAGATTTAATTGAAAAATTAATGTTTTTTATTAAAATGTTAAAGTATCAAACACACATGAATTTTAATACCTATGATAATGAATTTCTACAGGACATTTTAAAAAGTAATTAGTTCTTATTACAAATACAAATTTTATTGCTAAACATTACAAAAATCAATGTGGAATAGAAAATAAATTGTTTACTTTATGATATTGATTATGTGTAAATTATCCACAAAAGTCTTTGTCACAATCTAAGAGAATGCCATAAATTTGACTGTATTTACATTAAAAAATAAACTACTAGAAAATAAACTCCTTATCCACAAAAGCCTTTGTCCCAATCTCTGAGATTGGAATCAAGCTGACTGATATATATATATATATATATTAAAAAAAAAATAAACTACAATTATAAACTTCTATAAAAATAAACTACAATTATAAACTTCTATAAAAATAAACTACTATTGAACATCAAAGAAAATAAAACCAACACTGCTTATTATCCTCTAAGCTTAGTTGTACTTTATGCCCATTGTTGCCAACTGGCAACAAACAGAAAAATCTGGTTACAGCAAATATATTACAGTTAAATATCCAAAGAAAGTCAAATATGGGCTACATTCGTTACCTTTATATGTAATAATCTTCTCTTGAGCACTGCAGGAGCAGTGCAGAACAAAATAGAGTATTTTCACGCTTTCAAAAAAAAAAAAAAATGCAGCAAACAAATGAACGAATAACTCTATCTATATTCTTAAAAGAAGTAAAGGTACCATCCACATGTTGAAAATTTTGTTGAATAATATCTTTAGTATAAATTTTATTGGCAACATTAAGTATTAGAGCTTCAATATTATTCTAATAGTATTTTAGAGGACTAAAATGGGTATGACAACACAGGGTATTTAAGGGTTAGAACCTGCTAATTAGAGATTGCTCTGTGCTGAGAACACAAAAACTGAACAGATCAACAATGGGCTGGACTACTCATTACGAATGAGAGCCACTTTAGTCCAGCTAGCGATTCCGGATGTAAACGTATCTAGATAGAGTAAAGAACAGTTAATCACTCATCTAACATCATCAAAAGTGGCATATATGGAGGTCGCGTAGACATTGTTTGAAGAGACATAATTCTTGGTAGTCGTACTAACCATATCTTCCACGAAGCATCAGTGACTAGTGCACTGTATTGTGCAAAGTTTCTGACGTGTGCTTTTTCAGGGGTGCTATAGGTCCTCAGTACATATTGATGGACTGCACCACTAAGCCTCATTCTGCAGAGGCTGTGGCAATGCTGTTGGATAGGGGGGATATCGGACGCTTCGTTTGGTCCACATGTTCTCAGGATCTAAATTTAATAGAACAGGGTAGGATACTCTGGAGAAACGCTTGGCAGCTCACACCAGCCTCCAGCAACGATTACACAGCTTCGATTGATATTACAAGAGAAATGGAAAGTAATATCACAAGAACTCCATGACAGCCTCGTGAACAGCATGCTCAGACAATTCATATGTTGCATCAGAGTCAGGGGGGATTATATCCCCTTTTACAGATTACATTTTTATTGCTAATCACCTACTCATAGACACTTTTGTCTTCTGTCTAGTTGTACTTGAAGCTAACTTTTCAATAAAATTTCTTCTGCACTTTCAATTTTTTTCAGTCCTTTGTTCTCTTTTCCAATATTCTTGCACGCTAAGAATCTTATGGTATAAGTTTAATCGATTTTATACTGTTGAAGTACTTTGCACTAAAAAAAAAGCACCTCCTCCGTAAGTTTCTTACAAATATATAAATATCAAGGAAATCAAATATATAAATAGAGGAGATACCTGTAGATGTTTGATCCGCACGGTATTGTGTTTTAGGTAACGGACTCTATGGATTCGAGTCCGGCTCGTAGAATGGATCTCAGCACAAATTTCTCATGGACTGTTTGGAACGATGTCGCTCCATGAGTGTTTGTAGCTGTTCAGAAAAGACTTTAGACAGTAGTTTCGGGTCATTTTACCCCTGAGTTGCCTGGAAATTGAATTTAGAGCTCTTAACCATGCCAACTAAACATTTAAAAAATGCATACTTCAACTAAACTTAGGGTTCCTGCATTTCAAAACCAACGAAGCACGTTTATTCATTAAAACGTCGGCATTTAACAATATCTAAAGTTCTATTTATTTGACGACTTCAGGTTCTTTATGTATTTGTGAAGAAAGAAAAAGAAAAAAAGCATTTACTGTTAGTGTCATGAATACGGATGTTTAACTTATTCCACCTCCTTAAAAAACCGTCTGTGGCCCTCCGTTTACTTCCTTCATTCATTTACAAAGAACATATTTACACGCCGTGTAAATTTATATAGATATCAGTTTGCTTAACTTCGGTTTGCTGACCTTTATAAAGTTGTACAGACCTGAATTTTTGGGCTAATGATAGGGATAATCATCAAATTTTGGTACATTTTGTCAGTTTGCAAACCAGTTTGCTTACTTTGTTGACTTAACACTGACTCCTGTTTAATTATACTTCCCGCAACACAATGCGAAGCTTTAGACCTTTTAATCTCTTAAAACATGAAGTTCTAAAACATCTAAAATAATTACCTAGCTTTTGTTACTATTTACACAAGAAATACGAATATTTACACGAATATAATTTTACGTAGATAAAAAATAAATCTCTTAAAGTTTATTAAATTGGAGCGGTCTGATCTGGTTTAGTTATATTCTATTTTGGTAATTGAAGTTGAAAATTATTTTCTCTTCTATAAGAGATATAAAAACATTTTGATGGAAAAAGCAAACTCTGCTGTAGAGTTCAAATATCTTGATTCTTTTCTAACCAAGAAAAAAACTAATTAAAATACTGTTTATACTTAAATAGGGTAAAAAGATTATGCCTAGATGGTAGAATTGTGTGTACTAATTAATAATGTTTAACTTAAAGCTTTACAGTTAGGTTTCAGAGGCCTGTGCTTCCTGTTCCCGAAGAAAATGCAAACAGCTTGCTGTTATGTTTATTTTTTGTTCTTTATTAAGTTCTTTCTGTACTTTTTTATCTCATTTATCTGGAATTCCGTTCAATCATTTGGTTGGTTGGTTGGATGAATGAGGTTTAATGGAGCAAAGTCCAACGGAGACAAAATACGCCAGACGAAAGGTAAAAAACCGCAACACAATAAAACAGACTTCCATAGACTAAAAGTATATTCTAAAAGGGTACACATAATACTGACCAGAGTAAAAATTTCAAAAAGCTAAAAGCAGAACATGAATGTGAGATGAGAAAAATGGGAATGAAATGAAACCATTATATAGAAGAATAAAAACCAATACACTTGAGAAAGTCAAATAAGGCAGGATGTGGGATTCACCCAAAAGGTCATTTAAACTTAAATTGGTATTACTAAAGTACATTTGATAAAATCGAGTAAAACGAGTGCAAGAAGTTAAAAAACGTCTTACACTCGTCAAGTCAATCATTTGGTCTCCAATTCAATTTCATCTGACCACACTCTTTGCGATGTTGTAAAAATCGAAGACGCGTTCTTCATATACGTTTAATCTTGATTTTTGGTTGATGTGACGTTTTAATTTGCATCATGAGTTCATATTTTTATGATTTTTTGTTATAAGTGTTGATAGTGTATCTCTATTTTTATTATTGATTAATTTATTGCTTTTTGGTAGTAAAACTGATAACGAACGACACTTCTTATGAAGTAATAGTTATCATTTATAGCTTATTTTCCAGAATGTCAAATTTAATTTCTACATCAATGCATTCCTTTACATGGTGCCATATGATGGTGGATTCAATAGGGCTTTGTGTTTTCGGTACTGGAGTGTGTTGGTTTATATCCAGCTGCTGGCACGGATGTTCATAGCCGTTTGAAATCGACATTAAGCCAAATTAGTCATCATGTAGAAAAAATGGCTGTTATTAAACCATTTTGGAACTCACACGACGAACTTTCTTGTTGCCGTTCTCTGTTCGAAATATGTTCCTTTTCTCTCTTTCATTCAGATTCTTCAGTACTTTCAGTTCAACTAAAAAATATCTTGCGATCAATAATAACATTTCGTAGGTTCATAGCCAGAACTTTAGTATGCTCTCTTTGTACTTAAAGTTTATTTACATTCTTGTATTGCCAACAAAAGTCACACAAATACGCACCGATTTTAGTCACAGATATGTTAGTGTTATATATATTTTACAAATATAGTTTTTAACTTGAGGTATTACATATCGCGTTGTCTTTAAAGTAAGCAATCCACTCAAATTAATGTCGTACTTGAGGAATCAGATCATTTCTCTCTCTCTCATTATTATATTTTCTGAAATTACTACACATAAAAAACAATCCGAATTTAACTTGGGGCTAGACAGGACCGTAAATTTCTTCGGAGCACTTGCTGTTGACCCAGGTGTACCACAATGTGTAGATCCACACCACTTTTTTAAAGTCTAATGGCCTCGCATTTGTGTGACACGTGTAAATACATAAAAAGGAAAAAGAAAGTAATCTGTTTTTTGAATTCTAAACGAATACACAATAGCAAATTAAGCATGAAAATTCTTAAATATACGATTAACTAAACAAACACTATTCCTTTATTCTTTCTACTTTTTAGAGGGCTCTGGTTAAACGATAACACACACACACACACACACACACACACACATATATATATATATATATATATTTCTTAAATATTATATGTTTTTTGCTTGTTATGATAAATAATATTTTTAACAATCTTTTTTAATCAATTTTAATTCTGTCGAAAATATTTAATTTAATACTTCTTGCTTTATTGAAAAAAATACTAAGTTTAAACACAACACATTTTAAAATAATAGCTATTATATATGTTTCAATTGCTTGAAATGCTATATTTAAATGTAAAGGAACATAGTGTTTGAAACTAATCTGTAATCATTGTACGTAAATAATTTGCTGAGTCAATGCTGATTGCAAAATAGTAACTTTTTGTATTGTATTGAAACTAAATAATGTCAAGTTCTTTTAACCAAGCCTCAGACATGATACCGAAGCTTAGGTTCGACTTGTGATGAAGTTTATTTCCTCTTCAATCTATGGCTTTCTGTATTCAAAACCCTGCGTGGTTGGCTAAATGTATGAGCCCGCTTCTTGTTTCCTGTGATGGAAGCAAGGAACGAAACGATCTTTGGTTTCTCATGCTTTAAAATTCCTTTCATTTCTTTATTTTTATTTTACAGACAATCACATGAAGAAAATTATTTTTTTCAAATACGCAATGAAGCAAGAAATACAAATGATACCTTTTTTCACAATTGAAGGTTATATAATGCGAATTGATATTGTAGTTACTTTCCCTGTATGTCTAACAGATACACCTCAGGAAGTTAACCCATTAACGCCCGGATATTTCTGATGACTATATATTAGTAAATACCTAACATAGAAGATATTACAGACAACTGGATGTAAAACAAAATATGAAATTTAAACACCTTTAAATATGACATCAAGTCATCATTAGTGAGAAGGTGTCATTTTAGAACATAATAAGATGTCTTTAAAAAAAAGGAAAACTTTGTGATAAGAGATTTATTTGCTATCATATATGAGAAAAGTACTGAAAAGAGATGACTTATTACAGATATGGCTATTCGCCATGATTTTGACCGGTATACTTTCAGAATACCGGTCATAATACTTCCTATTCTAAGCGTGAAAATCATAAAATGCCGATCGAAATGACAAAATTATAGATAAGATCATATTTGAAAACTTGGGAGATTATTCATAAGATTAATATCTATTTTTATTAAAAAGGAAGAATAATTTCAAGAAAACAAAAATTCTACAGACCATTTTTTGACTGTCCTCAAATGAGGACGCTGGACGTTAATGGGTTAATGATAACTTGGCTATGAAGCGAAAACACTTGGAATTTGTGCTAGCAGGAGTAGAATCCCGACTTTGTCTGAAGCATTTCCGTAATTTTAATCATCTTTAAGACGAGATATTTCCTTTTTTCTGATTCCGTGCTCTCTTCCACCTGCTGACATTATAGTGGGAGAGCTTTCTAGCTTGCCGATTTATCTAGCATGTACTGTGCTTGTAAAGTAAGATTTCTTGTTCTGTAGTCAAGATGAAATTTGACTTCCTGAGATTCTACCCAGAAACAGAATCTCCAGGTCTCAACAAACAATGAGGAGGAAACTATATTAATTTCAATTTTACAGTGATATTTATATTTGACACCAGATTCACAACTTACCTAGTAATATAAATTTTTAAATTGATTTTTTATCTTTTATTTATCTATAATATGACACATTGCAAATTTATTTTTTAAGTTATCGGATTTACTCCCAGGAATTTTCATTCTCGATTTATGACCATACGACCTTTTTTTTCTAAATTATAGAGATACCACTCGTTAAATACAGAGCAGAGTTTAAGAAAATTAAGTTTGGAGAACTATAGTCATTTTAGCACTTCGTAGGGAATATAGTAAAGTAATGAGAAATAAAAAATTCCTAATTGATTAAAAGGGAAACGTACGATAAATTACTTTCATGGGAGTTTAATTATTATCTTAAAGAAATGTAATAAATGAGATAATGTTGGGAAATGACATAGGGAGTGTTGGACTAAGAAGCGTTGCGTGACAGCGTTCGGAGTGGATGAGGGATTTTACATTGCATACGGTTATTTTCTAATTATTATTTATTTTTTGATGCGTAAATTTTACTTTTATTTTTAACTTAGTTAGGGGTATACTGTTAACTATGTTGATGAATGTCGATTTTAGCAGCATAAATAGATTATATAAGAAGAAACGTCGATAATGGATAAATGTTAAAGAAAGGCATAGCATACAGTCCTATACCAGATTCTTTTATAATACGAAGTAAAATAGTTCACTATCTGCTAATGATTTTTCTGCGCTTTGAAAATTCTATACATTATGTTAAACATTTTCTTAAAATTTGAGCATTATTAGCTTAAGTAATAATTTTTATTTTTACTTAAATCCTCTCAGAATACTATAGGTGACAGCAGCTTTTTAAAAAAAATTAACACTCATAAGAAAGTTATTAGATGCAACTTTTCTGCCTCATGACCAAGAGATTTAAATACCGTTATTTCTACTGATAGTTTTGCTTCACTGGTTTAAAAAAAAAGTCACATTTTTAATGAATTTGTTGAGACCGGATATGACTTTACAGTAAGCTTTTCTTTTATAGAAAAAATAAGCATCTAGTCTCAAGCCATCAATGCTTCACTTTCCAGGTGAAGAACATTAAAAATGATTGACATAGACAATTCGCAAGTGAACAGGTCAACCTACCCTTTGGTCTCCAGAAGGAGACTATTAACGACTGTAGAAAGAACGGCGTGGGAGGCAATGGTGCTTCGCAGAACACAAGAGGAAGGTGTTTGAAGGGATTGAAATTTATGACTTCAACTTCCGCTGTGGAGTTACCTGATAACGTAGCTAAGGAAAATGGCGGAAACATGGAACTCAGTCATGAAAAGTATTAAGGGCAGTACATAAAGGCTGGGCGTGCACTGGATACGTCTTCCTGACCCAAAGTTTTGTATACCCAGGCAAAATACTAAGGTAAAAAGTACAGCATGTAACCATGTTGTGGTATAGCTGCGTGCGTGCAACAACAGACGTTTGCATACACTTGTTTGGATATACTAAATAATCTGCTCGGCAAAAAAAATTCCGCTAGTGCCCTGACTAAAGTTTTCAAATATTAAGTCAACATTTGTTTTTTAAATTGAAACTAAAAAAGGTCGATTCTGGAAAGTGATATACTTTTCAGCGAAATATTATTTCCAATAATAAATCAAGATCCCTTAAATGATCTTTTGTGGATCGCCAAGTAAATCTATGTTTTAAAATAAAAATTTAAATATTCATACCTTTTCCCAATACAAACAATTTTTACTTTTTTATCTCCTTGAAATATATATTTAGGTGTATACCCGAGAACGCAAGTAATGAAAATAAAACAATATACCCCTTTACTATATAGGACAAAATAAATGTTTTCCATGACTCAAACGATCGAGATGGCATGGACGAGTGATTAAGACACGGAAGACGCATTTCATATATAAAAACTTCTTTATTGCTATCTTTCTGTCCATAGCTATGCCATTTAGATATCCATTGTTCTCATAATTTGTCACGACAAGCATAGAGGATGTTATCAGTCCGAGTTCCCGATCAGAACTGTCTTTTTTTGGCGTTGCTACCTAGACAAAATTACTATGTCTACTTCCGCGTCCGCTCATTTCCTCTGTATAGTTCCGCTCGAGGGTGTGTCTTTCTCCTATTACGTTGTCGTTAATGAGTTCTAACTATTTTTAATTATAATTCTTAACCCCCATTTTAAAACCTGGCATATATATATGTATTTATAACATCATTAAACCTTTGTTTTTCAGTTCTACGTTTTGCTTTGTTTTCCTTTCTCATTTATATATATATATATATATATATATATATATATATATATATATATATATATATATATATATATATATAATGTGTGTATACATACATGAATAAATACATAATGCATCTTAACAGCAACTAGAAAATGTATTTATTTTTTGGAAAACGTATTTCTACAAAATGATGAAAGTTATAACCCTGTCTGTAACTGTTTTCTGTCATTTTAAGAAAATATATAGGTTGTAAAACAATAAAGAATGATGATATATTTTAATGTCATGGTACATCTTGTTAAATAATAAATCTTGAGAAATTGACTTGTTTGAACTTATTTGGAAAATTACTTTATAGCACAATAATATACAAATAAATTTTGGCAGGATCACGATGGGGGATAAATTTTGCCTATTTTGTAAACGTATATAAAACTTAAGATGAAATCAGTACAAAAATCCCCTATATAATAATAGCCTAAGTTATCTGTCCATCTGTCGTCGAATTTATGAAGCGGTTGGACCTGGAATGAATAGAGGCATCCATATTGTATTCTTGATGAATTAGGGTTAGCAATATTCTAAGAGAGTTCTAAAACGTTTGAAATTCACCCCTTTCCCCCTTTTCGATTTTTTAGTGCCATTATTCCAAGCCCTATTTTTCCCAGTTAAGAGCAGGCGTGAAATTCATCAATTTATGACATTATAAGTAGATGAAATTAACATTTATTTCTAGCATTATGACGTCATTCATTTAACCATCTCATTTAATCGTTTCTTATTTTATATTTATTAGATATCGACTGTATTATTTTCATACGTTTTATGACTGAACTTAGATATTACGTAAATAATTTCCCTTTATATTTGACTTAAATAATAGATTAGGTACCATATATGATAATTTTAAATTTAATCATCGATTATTTTTTGTTGAAATGAAAATTTTATTACCGGTATTCTTTCATAAAAGTCTAGGAGTCTATTGCACAGACTAATAAATATCTATCGTTTCAGTTATATATCTTTGAAAATTAAGAACTTCGTTCGTTTGTGTGTTTGTTTTTTATACATAGCCATACGGTTTGACTAAGTGAATTCAATGTGATTCTAACAGCATTTACAGTATCGGGAGACTTTAGAGGAGTATGAAGATAAACAAATTATTGAGCGTGTACCAGATAATTATCAGCCAAACAAAACCCCCATTTTTTTACCTACCTTATAGGGTACTTTACAATTCTGAAAAATTAAAAATTGTACTAATCCCGTCATATGATGGGCTATATGGTAGTTAATAAATATTATTATAATTAATCACAACTTAAAACTGATAATCCTTTTTTTTTTGTTTCACATGTGGTCACTTCCATTTTATTAAGAAGTTTTAAGAAGTTGAAAATTTAGAAGTTCGTTCGTTTGTGTGTTTTTTTATACATAACTACACGGTTTGCAATCGATTCGCTAAAACGTTCGAAAGCCACCCCTCCACCCTTTTCGAGCGTTTACTGCCATTATTTCAAGCCCTATTTTCCCGGATTAAGAGCAGGCGATTAAATTTATCACATAATAAATAGATAAATATCACACATTTTTCTAGTATTATGACATCATTCCTTTAACCATCTCATTTGATCATTTCTTATTTTAAATTATTTAAATATCGTCTGCATTATTCAACTTAGATATTACGTAAATAATTGTCTTTTATATTTGGATTAAATCATAGATTAGGTACATATGTGATAATTTTAAATTTTATCATCGATTATTTTTTGTTGCAATGAAAATTTTATCACCAGTTTTAACAGCAAATTCTTTTCATACAAGTCTAATAGTCTTTTCACGGATTAATAAATATCTAGCGTTTATGTTATATATCTTTAAAAACTAAGAAATTTATTTGTTTGTGTGTTTGTTTTTTATACATAACTACACAGCATGCAATCGATTCGCTAAATTTTAGACATCATTCATATATACCGCCAAATAATCACTCTCAATATTAAAACCTCTGTTGTCTATCCTATCACTTAATATGACAAGATAAATTAAAGTTGGCAATTAACATGCGGCCATTAAAGATAAGCAAATTATTGAGCGTGTATCAGTTAATTCTCAGCCAAAAAACAAATTATGTTTATACCTGCCTCATAGGGTACATTACAATTCAGGAAAATTAAAAATTTTATTTATCCCGTTATACGACGGGTTATATGCTAGTATAAAAGATTTTTCTACAATGATATTTTTTTCTAAAACGCGGAGCATGCAAGTTAATTAACGGAATTACATCCTTTAAAATTGAACTAATATGTTTTATATTATAATTATTGGTGAATTATACGTAAAGAAAAATAATACGGATAGAGTTTGTTTTGCTGTGTGAGCGTTGCGGTCACCTTTATGGCACATAATAACTATCTTTGGGAAATGATAACTGGAGCTTAATGCTTAAACCTGATTCCAAACGGCTAAAAATGTCCATAACAACTTGGGACACGAGTCCGTAGACTCTGGTTCTGAAGTCCAATGACCTACCTAGTTAGCAATTATTCCCCGAATCACACCGGGAGTGAAAAACTTGCATATTTTAGAGAGAGCCATATACGGCCTACTGACTTTAAACAAGAGTATTAACCTAAAAGTGATCTATAAAATTTTTTTTTCTTTCTCTTACGAAAACAATTTTTTTTCTGGCACAGTCTCTCCCCTCTGACATTTTGGAATAACACGGAGAGAAAACAGGTGTGCTAGAAGCCTACTGACATTTTTACAAAAAATTAAGCAATAAAAAAATAAATAAATAGAACAAAAAATAAAAAAAATACCCAGAATTATTTTTGGTAAAGGACGAGTTATATTATTAATTTTTGCTAAAGTAAAATTCTCTTTATCCTTTACAAAAAATAATAATGTTATAGATTTTTTAACCTCTTAATGCACAGTTTTTTTGAAAAACGCCGGCCCAAAAAAAAATAAATTTTTTTTATGTAAAAAGCACAATTTAGAACGTTGTCTTACCAAAAAATTACAAAAATACAAAAATAAGCAAAATTTTTATTGTAATTTTAGATTTTGATAACATTGCAGAAAATTGTCAATTATTGTAATATTACACGCACATCGACTTTTTTTTTATCTTTCTTTTCGAATTCCTATTTCAGAATAAACATTATTATCAGTAAAAACACTTATTTATACTTTTAAAACATAAATAATAACAATACTAGTATTTATAAAATTAAACAAAATTTTCTTTTATGTGATATATTTCGAAGCAGGTGCAGCACACAGCCCTTGCAACTATTACACATGTAACGTTACACACGTAACATTGCAACTATTACACATGTAACGACTCTCTTTTCTTTTCCTGTTTTCTTTGCTGTTTCTTTTAGCACAACACACAGCGCAATAACTACAAAAGTACAACGCCGCTCGATTGGTTTGGTTTGGTTTGGAGCGCTACGGTCTACTGTTTTGCACACGAGGGCTAATGAGACCGGGACCTACAGTTTAAAGCCGATTCCGAACGGCTACGAACGTCCATGCCATAGTGGGATTCGAACCCGCGAACTCTGGAACCGACGATCAGCGCCCTAACCAATCGGCCAGCGTTCGGCACAACGCCGCTCGAATTATCTCGAGTGTGCACAGTTTGGTCAGTTTAGCGCTCTCGAGTTAACTCGAGCGTGAACGTTAAGGGGTTAAACTTATTAAAAGACATGAGTTGGCAAACGCTACAGCATGGAATTTAATGCATTCTACAAAACGTGGGTAATTTAATAGAAGTAAATTGGAATCTATTATAATGGGAAATATATTTGAAGTCCTGTTAAATTTAAATTTCAGGTTAGAAAGAAATCTAATTAGGAAAATATGATATAGAGCAAAATATTACACTAGTGCATAAAGTTTAAACTGAATGTCAGTGATTTATTAGAAATAAGTTGTGCGTTTAATGTATATGATGTACTGATGTACATATATATGATGTCCTGTTAGACTTAGTTTTTTTAGATTAGTAATAAATTTAAATAGAATCATTCGATAGAGAATAAAAATTCCGTTCTCTTTAAACTGTTTTTACGCTGTAGTTATATTCTCCTGTTTATATCCTCTCGTGGACAAAAAGACAAATGTCTAGGACAAATGTCTAGGTCCATATAATAAACTTTAAAAAAAAACTATATTGGTTTCTTACAGGTGCGCACCTTGGGGGAAGGCTAGTGTACCACCTCTTCAACCCAAAACACACACACAACCAAAACGTTCCTCGTTACGGAAAACCTATGTCATAAACACAATAGAGCTAGAATGTCATTTCAGTTTAGTTAAAAATGCATAAAAATATTGAAGATAGCATAAATGGTGTTAGCTATGAATAGGGGAAGAAAAAAATATTAAATTTTACTTTATAATTTCTTTATATAAATTTAAAATTTAAAAAATTTTAGCGCTTCTTAATTTTAGTGTTCCATATTTTTCTCTTAGTGAGTCCCTGGAACTTTGGTTAATAATAGTTCAAAGAGAATACTAATTCATAACAGCGGAATTAAAATCCGGGACCAAAAGACAGCGTCTTACCCATTTGACTTCAGCCCTGTTCTAAGAAGAATTAAAGAAAGCCCTACGAAAAATAGTATAGCATCATAGCCTAGAATATTTCGGAAGACAATTTAAGGAAATGGACAATAGATGGAAAAGAGAAGAGATTATCAATATCAACAGTTAAAATTCACCTTCCAGTAAGAGTAATTATTTTTAATGTATTTCACTCAAATAAGTACAATGTAAAAATTACCCATAAAATAATAAATTAAAATGGAATTTCAAGTTCAGGTACATTTTCTATTTCTTGTGGTTAAATATGTCATATTAAGTTTTGTGACACGGTTAGGCTTTAATTTATTGAGCCTCTCCCAAGACTAAATCCCAACTGCGCGTCTGGCTTTTTATATGGTCTCAAGGTGAAACCGTCGTAGGGCACATATAGAATATAACTGGAATCTATATATGACCTAAAGGTCACGTATAGATTCCAAATATAAAAATATTACTAGGCACATATTTAACTTTGCCTACATCAAATGCATCTGGCGAAAGGTCATTCTCAGAATTAATACTAGACCAGCAGGAGGGGTTATTTTGACCCAAAAACTATTTTGTGTTTTCTTAATAGATTTTTTTCAGAGAGTAATAACAGAAATAATATAATACTCATCAAAATATATTTTCAAAATTTATCCTCAGAAATACTTTTATAAAAATTTGTATTATTTCTGTTATTACTCTGTTATTATTCTGAAAAAGAATAAATCTGTTAATATAACACAAAACAGTATTTCGGTCAAAATAATCCCGTCTATTTCTAGTGCTAAAATGTGTAAAAAATATTTACGAAAACTCACAGAGTCTATCAAAATTAAATTCTTCAGCTATTTTATACACCGAACAAAATGCTTCGTATAATATTAATTAGGATGAAATAAATGATAATAATTATTATTGATAATATTAAAAATTATCAATTTATTAAGTGATAATATTAATTAGGGTGAAATAACTGATAATTATTTTATTGATAATTTTTTTTAATTAAAGATTAGAATTCATAATTTTTTAAATAAAATTCATTCCCTTTTATATACTTGGTAGACATTTAATAAAATAAATTTAAATTCTTTTAGATTTATAAACAAACTTTTCTAGATAAATGAAAATTTGTTGTTGTATATGAAATACTTTTTATTAACAAAATGTAATAAGATTTGTTTTAGTGTATGACATTATTTAATTTTGTTCTATTTACTGGTTTACATTTTTTGTGCTCTATTTCTTCTGTGAGAGGAAAGCCTCTGTAAGAAGAAAATGTCTATAGTCCGAAAGTGGTTTAATCTTACCCTGGTTAACAGAGAAAATTATACCCAGAAATAAATCCGAAGAATAATACAGCAAATTCTTCTGAACACCTAGAAAGAGAGAGAAGAAAGGAAATTAAAGCTCTTTATATTTTCATTCCACTTTACTGTCTTTTGGAGTAGCTTGACAAGATATTTTTGCACGTGATGCAAAAGAGTGTGAATGATAGACGAATCGAACAGATCCAACACAGAATACCTGATCTTTTACTTCAAAGGATTGCGGCAAGGTCAGGGTTGCATTGAAGCCTTATTCCTCCTAAACTCTACCGTTTTTCCTCTACCGTCATAGTTCGCCAAGCGGCCAAAGGAGGAATTACGAGATCATTCATAATTTAGGGGAAAGGGAAAAAACTTATTTGTCATTCTGGCAGCATTTCACGGTGCTTTTTATTTGATATCATTAAGTGATTTTTCTTATCTACGAAACGCATACATCTGTTTTTAAGGGTGTTGTAAGCTGAAAAGTAAGTAAATTATTGCATTGTGGCTTCCTGAAAAGTAAAAGAATAGGCAAAACTAGCTCTTATTACATGTACTGTAATATTTCCGGCTTACCTCAAAGAAATACCTTAGTTTGAGATAACGCATTTCTGTACTATACACATTCGTGTAATGATGCAAATACGCATGTTATTATCCATCAACTGTTCCTTTACATCATTTATATTTCTTTTGAAAACACCTGATTATTGATATATGGTTTAATTATCAGGCAGTAGAAGTAACGGTTGTTTTTCACTAAACATAAACAAGGCACCCTGCTTTGAAGTTCTAATTCGTTTAAAAATATCCCAATCACTGGATTTTTTTCAACAAATATAATAAGTGCGCTTCCTTTAGGATCTATATCTGAAATTGAAAACTGATTTTATACTGATTTACTGAACCAGGATGCATTGTCATACGGTATTAAATACAATAATTTAATAAATAAGCTGATGAAAATATTTTAATTTCCTTTTATAAGTAAAATAAAAAATTTACAAATTAATTTAAAACGGGAATTATTTTATTTTATTTTCAGTAATTTCTTCTTTATAAAATGTAAAATATAACCCCTAAAACTGTTCAAACAATCTCCAGTAAAGTCTTTAGATTTTAAGTTAAATTTTTTGATTCAGTTGGAATATTATTTTACCTCCTCGTATTTAAACCTTTCAAATCATACACAAAACAAGTCAAGCCATTCTAACTGTGGTGCAGTTTAAACTAAGAAGTCAGTCAGTCAGCTCAAATGGAGCTGAGGAAAATGAGGGGCTCTAGCTACCCTTGATCCTTTAGCCGGGAAAAACAATGACACTAAATTCGTTGTCACCAAAGAGGAACCTCAAGCATTTACCAATGTGTTAGAGCGGATTTTACCAAAGTCGTTTAACACTAACCACGATTAATCTATGTTTAAACACAGAATTGCGTCGCACCATTGGTTGGCGCCATGGGTTAATCGCGGTTAGTCGTTAAACGACTTTGGTGAGATCGGTCCTTAAACAGGTAAAAAATGTTTTTGCCAGAAAAGGAGATGCTTATAAACAATTCTTATAAACAATGCTTATAAACAAATAGAAAAGTATAAATGCACAACTGGAGACAAAGCCACAACAACAAATTCAGACAGTAAAAATCACTGCAACCGAAATGCAAACTAAAAAATAAATGTCCGCCTTTAACAAGAAGCATTTGATTCGATGTTTTGGATCAACTCTCCAACTACACAATTATATTACACTCTGCTTGAAAAACTTCTGATTCAAATGTATCCATAGTCCACCGATTAATTCCGCAGAATATAATCCTTAAAAGAACATTCATGGAATTCTTTATTTGAAAACGACAGTTTCGCAATTGTAATATTTCAGGAATATTAAAAAAATATTGGAATAGAGCAATTTCGTGCAACGTCACGAACTACTGTAATGCCCTTCCCATTTGCATGTTTACGACAGCCAATAGGCAAACAATAAGCTACCCTTCAGTTTTAAACAAGAGTTAGAATTGTTATAAGTTGAGATGTACGCTGCTGCGTGAAATCGCCTTATAAAGGACAAACTTTATCATATGCATGAAAGCTTTCCTTTAATAACGATTTTAAAAAGTTTGAAAAAAAATTACAAAGGGATAATCCCTGGAACCTTTTAATCAGAAAATTTAAAGTTTTTTTTTAATTTTTTTGCATCGTCATAATCTATTGATTAACTGAAGAGTTTCGTTGCATGCATGTAAATGCTAAAGAAATGATTTTGTGTGTAGAAACACCAAAATTGGGAGACAAATTTTATTTTTTAATTATTAAAAATTAATAGCCTCATATCATTTATCATTAGGTTGGTTATTCTGTCTAATCTGTTAGATACGCAATTATAAAAGCGTATGTTTAAACTCTAGTTGACCATTCATGGAATTAAAACATATGTAGCTTTGTTGTTACTGATGATTACATATGTATCACTGTGTAAACTAGGTAAATGTTTCTCTTTTAGATAAAAGAAAAGGTCAAGTCATTCAGATGCCTATAAAATAAGCTGTAATAAGCAAGGATGTTCCAACTGGAAGTTTTATCGACTTGTAAAACATGTTGGAAATATAATTATCTAACAACAAAGAAGCACTGTTATGAATATTAATAAAAAGATACAAAAACGTAATATATGTCTCCCACCAAAATAAATTAAAACAGAACACCAAAGAAAAAGGTTGATAGTTATGGACAAGAAATGTGTAATATGTAAATAAGCGTGCCACGACAGCTTATAGTTGATGATAAAGACTTTATAACGATGAAAACTTTTTATCAATATAATTATGTATATAAATACTGAGAAAGTAACAGGACCATGCAATTTTAGTAGTAATTATTTTTGGCTAAAATATTTTATGCTAACATGTAACCTTCCATATTTTCTCTATTCTCTCATATTTAAAATAAAATATAATTTTAAATATTAAAATAAATTATAATTTTTTTCTCATATTTTTTAATATATAAAAAGATTCAGAATTTAATGAAAGTGGAGCTAATTTATTGCATTCATCAGCAGATATAGGAGAAACCCATAAATACTAAATAAATAAATAAATAAATAAAAGACTAGGTGTTGATTTAAAATATTTTCTTTAACTGGAGAAAAACCCTTCCCAATTTTTAAACGTGCCTCATACTGTATTTTATATTTATTAGTTTTTGTTTAAAGTATACGAGATAATGAGGGATGATTAATCATACGTAAATTTCATCTCCTTTTAATATCGTGTCTCTGAGTGTTAAACTCTGGTCGTATAATTCCAGAAATTGGATGGGTTTCTGTATTCGCAGCAGTACATGTTCGACTCAAAACTTACTATTTATTTTTGACGCTTACACCGTTCATCATTTAAGAAGGTATACTCCCATTTATACATAAAAAATATTATTAAGATTTATTTGTATTTTCATCTTTTATTCGACCTCTAAACCTGCAATGGTATTTTGATTTGATTTTAAAGACTTTTTCTGGCAATGGTCGTCAAACTACAGCACTCGTGAGAACAAAAAACAACTCGCCAAACAGCGATAACTGATCAAAACGTGCGGCGAAAAGGCGGCACATTCACCTGTGGAAGTTCGCCGGCGCATTGCTATTCGTGGTCGGCACCGGTGACGTTTTACCCGCAGATGTTATGTTTGACATCTGGCTGAAGGAACTATCAGTTCGAGTTTAATGTGCGTCCAGATATGATGTAGAGAACTGCATCAGTCATCATATATATATTATGGATTTTGCAGAAGAGGATGTTTTTGGAGATTAGTGAAGTATTTTATTAAGATGATTTGGCTGTGAATTATATAAAGAAATTTTGCAAGATTGTTTTGATGATAAATGTTTGTTGACGTGGTTTTGCGAGCAGAGAGCATGTGCTAATGCGATATTTGTTTTTAAACTGTGTATCGTACTTTTGAAATGTAAATAACATTTTATCATCGTGAATTGTGTTCGTTCGTTTTGTTAATATTTTACTTACATTGAAGTAAAACTGTGAACTGGATTAAATCCTATTCAAGTTTAAAATTTTTTAACAACATGGTGTGATTAACAAAGAAGGATTTTTAAACGAAGTTTTTCAGATTGTATGAACATCTAGTAAATTTAGCGGCAGTTGGATAACGACCTTGCTATTCGGAAGATTTTAAGAATATCTGATTTTAAGTTCTAAACAGTTTTTATTTTTCCCAGAAAAAGGAGGATTAAATTAGAAGAAGAATATTCTACATCAGGCAAACTAGTAACCTAAGACAACAATGGTAAGTGAATTATTTTATCAGCTATATAAATTTTTAATTTATACTGCATACCTATATTTTGTTCTATATGACAAATAAAAGTCATTGCCCTAACAAATTATATTTTTTAACATTTAGTTTGTATTACATACCAAACTATTCAGAGTTCTGACATTACAAAGATTTTTCTACTAAAGTTTTTACTAGGGTTTTTCTACTAAATCATATAAAATTTTCAAACTGATCTTATTTTTCTTATATTTATTTTTTTTTTCACAAATTATGGTATAATATTTATGGTATCATCATGTCCTATAATATTTACTAAAGCGATGCTAAACCCATTTGTAATGCGAACGGATCATTGTAATATGTAGCATGTTTACGGTTTTTTTTTTTTTTCAGGAATACTTAGTCTAAACTAAGATGTATAAATTTTATGTAACTTACTGCTAACAAAACTAACATATAGAGACATTTTTACTTAATTTATGTGTTAGGGGTAAAATATAACCAACTAAAGACATTTTATACAGTTATTCATAATTTTAATCTACTGTATCTTGTATGACTATATGGTTAAACATGCTTTTATATGCTTTGTTTTTTTTAAAATAATGCTAATTTTTAATAAATTTTAAATTACTCCCCAAAGTAATATATTTCTTCTTAAGCTATATGAATACAAACCAAAGCTTTTTAAACTCAAACTTTTGTGAAAATAATTTTATCGAAATTTCATCCATAAGATTTCTTGTTTGAGGATATGGGAAAAGAAATTAACAGCTTTTTTTTTCTAGTAGCTATTTTTGCTAGTAGCTTATACTGTTGAATTATTAATAAACATCAAATATCTATATTTCCGTATTGTGTCCTAATGTTTACGTAATTTTCTGAAAATTTGAAATACTAGACTAATTAAATTATTAGACTTCAGATGCAGAAAAGTGATATCACTCATTCTTTTGTAGTTATCACCACACTAACATCGCAGTTTAATTGACTTAAATTTTAAAAATTGAGTTTAGAACGAATGGAATTGATATTATCGAATGAAATTGAATAGAAAATTTGCTTGAAAGCTAAAGAGGAAAATTTGTTTACATTGTAAAAAAAAAAAATCTTCCTTTTTTTCCCCCCATCAAATACTTCATAAGTATAATCAGTTCAGCGAATTGTTTGTTTCATGAAAAACAATAGAGTCTGAAGAATAAATGATTAAAATGAAAGTTAAAATAAAATGTATCGTGCTCTTACACAAGAATTTTCGTTAGTTTTTGCCTTATAAATATTGTTCTGTTTGCTATGCTATTTGATACATTAAGTTTACTTGCCATAGAAGGAGATTCAGAAAATTTAAGTTTAATGTATTTCCGAAAAAGTCTGTACACTTCCATACAAAATTTCTCAGCTCAAGATAACAGAATGAAGATATAATAAAATGAGTCTGAAAAGTCTTGGTTTTATTTTCCTTTCATGATATTGTTTCCGAAGGTTTTTATTAAAGGGAACTCTAATGTTAGCGTAGTATATTTTTTCTATCGCCTTACGTATGCGTGCTAAGGTTAAACTGCGTTTGGGAGAGATGCAGTGGATGAATTGACCGTTCAAGGTTTTTCAGCTCAATTCGGCGATTATTCGGTTGCTTAACTGGAGTAAATTCTTCCTAGAAAGCTAATTTGTTTGTGAAAGAAGTCGGCATTCCAAGAAAGAAACTCACATTATGTCATTTTATTTTGATTTAAGCACTCTAAAATAGCGAAATTTAATGTTATAGGGGAAAATGTGTTATTTTGCCATTGACTGGTTGTGGCATTTTGCACGATTCTAAACTATTCTAAAATTTAACACTAAACATACCATATAACGGGTCAAATGACCCATAAGGTTTATGTAAAAAATGAGATGGGAAATGAATTAAAAATTCTTGTTCTTTGTGTTTATAATACATAAAAATTGACAATATACAATTTTGTTTAATTATTATAAAATTTATTTGTCTACTTCCTTCCAATTTTCATATTTCATACATTTATAATAAGAAAAAGTTCGGTCATTTGACCAGCTATGGTAGAAATAGGTATTAAGTGGTGGTATGTTTAGTGTTAACTAAATCTAAAGTAGCTTCACGGCCATTCTGAATCTGAAATATTAAAGCCTCTGTTTTGTATAAGTTACGCTCATAACAAACTTAAATTGTCGTTTTTTGTTATAACTAATTAGAAGTATCTGAATGTTGGATCGCAATTTATAGGTCTACTGTTCTAGCTTATTTCTTAGAATATAATTATAATAGTTTGTTCCGTGTGTATGCCTTAACTGACTCTTCTCGGAGTATTTTAGTTTTACACGGTGACTGGTTATTGAATTATCTTACCATGCATTACGATATAGATCAAGATTTCCATATAATATTGTCACGCATTTCATACAGGTTTAAATTCTCTTTATCTCAGTATGGAGATGGTACTGCACAATAAAAAAGAGTGTATGTTATAAGCACTATAATGCATTCTTAAACATAGAATTCCTTTCTTTTGATCATGAGAGCGCTTCAACCACATGGGAGCAAGATTTCAGCGGTTGATTTGATAGCAAGATGATAAAGGAAATTGCCCTGTTTTGCATAGCAAGGAAGTGTATAGAAATGTTATGAAATTTATTCTAAAGATAATTTTAATTTCAAAGCTATTTGTTTTATATATTTAACAAGCAAGTTTCTAAATTATTCTTCAAAGTACTGATTTTGATCTAGATAAATACCTTAAGAAAACTTGGACTAAAAAGCAGAAATAGAACTGCTGTTAAAGGATGTATCTGAATGTTAGATTTTGTTGACTTCTGTTTTAATATTACATTGTATTACACATCTAGATACTAATATACAAGGAGCTTTTGTAAAAAAATTAATTACAAACATGAACCGATATGAATAACATTAAAAAGGGAGTACAGTATATAGCTGTTTTGAAGCCATAACAAAATTCTATTGTAGAGTTGTCACGTTTGCTGACAGCCATGATATAGTATATGTTAGCAAGATTATTTCAAAATAGGCATGGCATTCAATGCTTTATATAGTGAAATGCAGTGTTGCAGGCAGCACTGAGCGCAGTCTATTTTGTTGATCACATAAAATCCCCCCACCCACGGTGCTACTAAAATAACCTCTGCTGATTTGACACGTTGGTTGATAACCATGATATAACTCAAGTCAACAAGATTTTTTTCAAATATAACCTTTGCAGTCAACATGTTATAAAGTGAAATACACAGTGTTAAAGACAGCACCGGACGACAGCTCAAAGTTCTGTCTACTTTGCCGGTCAGCTATGATCCCCCCACTGCGCTATTAAAATAACCAGATGTCAATAACCGGTAATCCTCATGGCTATCAATGTGCAAATTCTTCCATCCCGTATTTTAAGTAACACTTATCTGTGTATTGTTAGTTTTTTACCATTTTGTATTTTCATACATTTATAAAATGTTAAAGAATTAAAACTTTTGCCATGTTCCTTCATCGATGTGACAATCAAGTGTGGATCCTAGCCATCTCAAGGAAAAGCTTTCAAATTTGAACTATTAGATGCTCTTGTTCTCTAATTGCTTATTTTAAATATTTTAAAACTTTGTTCAATACATTCAATATATCTCAGTTTTGGCATGCCTCTTGTTTGTATTCCAAATGGTGTGGCTATGAAAACTCTTTTGGTGTTTATTTAGCAAAGTTTGGCTTTCGTTAATCTAAATTTTATATAGCTGATGAAAAATGGCACCATCTACGTGAAAATCAACTTTTTATTTCGCACTAATCATAGATGAATATTATTTTATCAAGTCTGGCAGTTTAAGGTGTCTTGCTTACTTTAATATTTGTATTTTAACAAAATTCACGATAATTGTTTTTATATATGTCTTGTAAAGTTATGAACTTGTTTTTCTGTACCGTTCTAAAACAACGTATATTCCTCCAATGATGGTTTTCAGTATTTTTCTTTTAATAATAGCTAGCATATTCTCCTCTCTCTGAATAATGTCCATGGCTTCAAGCCATTGGTTAGAATGAGCCGAATTAAACATTTTCTTATCATTTATAGAGATATAATGTACTTACAATAGTACCCAGTAAGTAAAAATATAAAAGCCGGATAATGGCCGATTAGATAGGACTCTGTATTTTGTCACTGAAGTTTATGGGTTTGAAACATTAACGAATCAAAATGACATTGTTTGTTACCGTTCGGATTCAGCTTTCAGCAGTAGGTCCCGGTCTCATTAGTCGTCGTATAAACAGTAGACAGTAAGGCTCGAAACCAAGCTAACCAACTCAATCTAATAAGTTCTAGTGTTGTAAAATAATTTACCTTAACACTTCAAATTTTTAAAAAAAATTAAATATTAATGGTTTAAGAATTACTGAAGCATTATTTATTTTGAAAAAAATTCTTGTGGGAATATTATTCCAAGTAATGACATTAATCCTTCAACGATGTGTTCGTCAATTTTATAATAGAGCATAATATTTCATTCAAATTTTAAATTTGAGTAAACATTTAAGCTTGTATTAGCCTAAAATGCATAATGTTATAAGAATAATATTTAATTTCTTATTCTAAACAGTGTAAACAATAAAATTATACAATGAAAAAAAGTGTGTATATACACACACATATATGTATATGTACACACACATATATACACACATATGTACATATATATACACACACACATATATGTATATGCACACACACGTATATACACACATATATATAAACACATATGTATATATATATAATATATATACACATATATATATACACTCGTATGTATGTATATATATATACACACATACATATATATACACACGTATGTATATATATACACATATATACACACATATACGGATATATACACACATATGTATACATATACACACATATACACACATAGGTGTATATATATATATACACACATATATATACATATATATATACACACATATATATATACACACATATATATACACATACATACACACATATATATACACATACATACACACATATATATACACATACATACACACATATATATGCACATACATACACACATATATATGCACATACATACACACATATATATACATATATATACACACATATGTGTATATATATATATATATACACACATATATATACACACATATATATATACACACATATATATGTATATATTTATACATACGCATATATACACACATATGTACATGTATACATATACACATGTATACATACACACACATATATAACAAACACATATGTATGTATGTATATACACACACACACACATATATATACATTCATCTGTATATATATACAGACACACACACACATATATATATATAAATATATATATATATATATGTATATATATATATATATATACACACACATATATATATAATATATATATAATATATATATAATATATATATAATATATATATAATAGAGAGAGGAGAGTGAGTGTGAGTGAGTGAGAGTTAGTTTTGATAAATTAATAGGCTTGTTAAATGTTTAAATATGAGGGAAGGCCACTTTGGAATTCGATCCTTAAGTATTAAAAATTACTTAGTAGTTATACTATCATTATGCCTAACTTTGTTTTATAAAAGGGGAAAATAGCAGAGTTTGGCTTTCGTTACATCAAAATTTTATACAGCTGATGAAAAAAGGCACCACTTACGTGAAAATCAACTTTTTATTTCGCGCTAATGATAGATGCACGTTATTTTATCAAGTCTGGCAGCTGTCCATAACACAAGCTTGGTTAGAATTTAATGAAGTATTAAATGTTAAGTAATGATTATTATGTATAGAGAGTAATAATTTTTAACAGAAAGGTTAAAAAAACGAAAGTTTAAGGTCGTTTTGTGTATTTTTATAGCCTTGAATGTGTGCTTTGGTTTACTGTAAATTTTAACACCCTTATTTATCATTCTCGTCGTGACTTCACTGGAAGTATTTCTGGTTCCGGTTTTACAGACTTCATTTTGTATATATTTAAGGGTACAGTGGACGTTACGAAATTTTTTGTAGATTATTAATTTAGAGTTATGAAACTTTGTACACGTATAAATTGAAGTATAACTAAATCGTTAAAGTCTTCAAAATCAGATAATTTTATCTTTTTTTGTTTTTATCATTTTAATTTTGTTTTGTTATGTTTCTCACGCTTCTTAATAACACATTTGTGATAACATATTTTCATGTAAATTAATTATAAAGAAAATAAATTACCTTGGAACCTCTGCTTTTGCGTTAAACTCTTAAAATCCATTAAAAATAAATTTACGTTTATGGGGAGTGTGCATGCGAGAAAAGTGTTTGTAAATTAATAATATAAGGTTATGAAACTTTGTCGGCATATAAATTGATTTATAATTAAATCAAAATATATTTTTCTTCCCATCGAATGTTTTGGAAAAATTCCCTTTTTACAAATTTTTTTTTTATTGTTTCTCGTGACCTAATTTTAATAAATTCCTACTAAATGTTAATATCAAACAATGGCTGAATGGATAGGAACTGCTATTCGGTACTGGAGTTCGTAGGCTCGAATCCTACTCCAAGTAGGGTTTTCATAGACACTCGAAATCAACTCTTAGCAGTAGGTCCCGGGTCTTATTAGCCTTGGTGTAACAAAATAGCAGACAGTAGCACTCCCTTCTAGCTCCTCCTAGCTGATTCAGGAAGATTTCCAATTTTAAATAATATTCAATAAAGGGAATAATTTATAGCTTAATAATACTGAATTTTTCTCTTCGCTCTTATGAACTTTGTTAAAATTATTAATTATGCAATTGATTTGTGTTCACTCCACCGATATTCACAATTTTCTTGAAACATGGATATTTTACTTGTTTGATATATCGTGGTTGACAACCCTAAAAACAGATATATAGTGCATGAATGCGTAAGGAATAATCACTTTTTCCTACAGCTAGTTGTAGGTTTTGGTCTCATTTGTGGATAATAATGGACGAATTGGGGTACTCCACGGTACTAGAGTTAATGAGTTTGAATCCCACTGATGTCATGAATATTCGCAGCCGTTTGGAATCGGCTTTAAACAGCAGGTCCCAGTCTTATTAAATTTTGTGCAGAAAATAGTTGACATATGGGCTCCAAACCAACCAACCGAAACCTAATGAATGATTACCAAATAGTCCTAACATACTGGATATACTGTTAAATTTCATCTATATTATTTAAAACCCAATTTCAATTTTAAAAGGTTTGAATGTTCAACGTAAAGACATAAAAATATTTCCTATAAATTAACTATTTAATCTATCGATTAAATTTAAAACCTGAAATTATTCAAAATATATTATGATGTATCAATAATGGAAAAAAAAAGAGAGAAAATTGAAAATAATTGTGCAAAGTGCATTTTAAAAATTAGTGTAAAATTTCAAAAGTTTAAAAAAATTTAAAAGACTTTAGTTCTACTTCAATGTATATGTGTACAAACTTTCACGATTCTGAGTTTATAATTTATAATCACGCTTGTAACGTCCCCAGAATCTTTTAACGAGGATATGAATATATTTTAATTGATTAAAAGGGAACTATTTTTACGAAGCCTGTCTCTAACTTTAGAAACAAACCAGTTTTTGACCAAAGATCACCGTATATGCACTTTTTCTTGTTGATTATACCCTAATTAACTCCCTTCGTCAGACTTGTGTCCTACTTGAGGTGATTTTTGTCTAATTTTCGCTACCTTACTTGTGGTTTCTTCAGGATGGAAAAGGGATAAAATTAAATTTCAGAATGACTCTAGAAAATAACTAAGAAAACATCGTGCTTTAAAGGAAAAAAATATCACGACATGATCAGAACAAAAAATAACCTGGAAAGTCAAGGATTTGGAATTTATTTAGAGTCAATTACACCATTGTGGGTGATTTAGCCATTTATTCCCAACTCATTTCTGCTGCATATATATATTGATGAACATATTAAGGGGAAGATATACAATTTAAATCTTCAAAAAGTCAATTTTTCAAAATTTAGTACTTCTGATAGCTAAATTTTTTCTACCTGTTTGTCCAAACCACATAAAAATATTCCAGAGTCTCAAGTTTTAATAAAGAAAAAACTGTATCTAGGATTCCCATTAGGAACTTGCTTTAGATGGTCAAAGTTTCTTAAAAGTAAAAAATTAGATAAAAAAAAATAACGTATTATTAAATTATATTTACAGACATACATACTGAATACACGCAGAATTTACGAAATTTCAATCAAATATTTCCGAAATATACATTTTGGATTTGCTCGTATATCTTAATATAATATGTTTAAATTTAATTTGGTATAAACCAGGGTTGGTCAAGCTCCTTGATAGTCCGAGACATTTTTCAAAATTTGAAATTTTTCGCTAGCCGCAATTAAACACGTATTTAAAAGGTATGCAAAAAAAGTATTAAAATTTTTTTAGAGAAATTATATTTATTGAATGTCATTTGAAAGTTTTTCGTCCTTTAATTTTTCAAGGAAATTTTTGAATTGTGGATGATTTTGTACATTGGTGCGAATGTAATTTAGAATGTGTTACACTGTTTTCATAGCACAGGATATTTTAAATATTTTGTTACGAGATGTTCTCGGTGAATTAATTATACAGTGAATCCGCATGAATTGTGGAATTTGGGAATCATCTCTTAAAAGCCAATTAAGACCGATTTTTTTACCCAGCATTGCCGGAGCTCCATCAGGTGTAATGATTTTTGAAAATATAATAACACAAAAATGAAAAGGTAACTCGAGTGCATTTATTGAGAGCCACAAATAATCCTTCAAAGTGCCGTATGTGGCTCGCGAGTCGCAGGTTGTCCACCCCTGGTATAGATGTTGATCCTCAAATACCAATAATGGTGAAGGAATGGATCAGAAAAATATTAATATTGATGTATTTTAAAATCTTGGTTTTACTAACGACATTATAAATTTTAAACTAAAATTATTTTAAATATCTAAATTTAAAATATAAAAAAATATAAAAAATTGGTAGAATTTTTAAAATTTTTGTCACTTATCTTATCAAGTCATGTGTAAAGTCTGTCTGAGATAATGAAGAAAAATATTTGATGGAATTTCGTAAATTCTGAGTGATTTCAGTATGTATGTCTGATAATATAATTTAATAACACAATAATATATTATTTATTATCTAATTTTTTAATTCTAAGAAACTTTGACCATCTCAGGCATAAGTTCCTAATGGGGACAGAACCGTCTCCCAGTGGACACTGAAGCCTTTCTTAGGGGTGGTAACAGGTTCAGAGGTAAATGGGAGGCGTTAAGGTAGCCAAGACGGCAGCAGAAATAAATATATAAAATATACACGTTATCTGTAAAAGTAACCAATAAATGAATCAAATGAAATTGTATTTGGCATAATAAATACGATAATTTTTTAACTATAAATTTCGTGAATTTCACTAAGCGGCCCCGTTTGGCTACCCCTGGGCTAGAGTACGGAAACTGGCTGAACTTGTTGAGGGCCAAATTCTGCTTCTATAAAGTAAGTTTCTTTAAGAAGACAAACAGATTTTTGTTGTTTCTAATCAAACATGATCAGAAGCAAATCTAGATTAAGTCAATGAGTCTAAAATCTTAAACGAATGAGTAAACTTACCAGTACTATAATACAGCAAACTCTTCTGGAAACAAATGTATGTTACTGTATGGAGAGGAGGGGCTTGAGTGAGATTGCAATTTGGGTAAAGAGGATAAACTTAAGGCCTGACACATGCCTTACATCATGAAGATGACCACTACTAAGCCTAACAAAAGCCGTGTGATAGCGTCTACTACTTTGTCCAAACAAAGTAACACCAGGTTGGTATAATCGTAACACTCCAGTACGGAGACAAATTCCCAAAGAGACAAATTCAGGGAAAGAAAGACAGTTCCCACAAAATTAGTAGACCTCTTAAGGCTATCCTCCCTGGCCAGTTCATCTGTAATCTCCTTAAACATTCACATGTGACATAACCCATTAAATTTTCCTGTTATGGACTAGTAAGCAACCGAAATTATAAACAGTTGTTTATAATTGTCATTACCATTCATCCACGTGCTGAGTTGAACTACGGCATTTGCTTAGGATCAACGTGTCAGTATTGACATCCTTATTGACAGAATAATTCAAATCATTTTAGCAGCTATGAGTTCCATCCAAAAAAATTAAGCAGAAGTTTAAGTTTCTCCTACTAAATCTAACACTTCTTCCCTGTATGATGAAAAAAATCGCTACCCTAGATAGCATGATCACTTCTGTGTAGATTTATAACGGATCACCGGGTGTATTAATATTTTCAAAAGTGAGTAGTCTAAAATAATCCGGGTACTGCCTTTGTTAGGGTAAGACCATAATTCAATCCTAAAGAAGAAACGACCATAGAAGAATGCAGCATCCCCAACAGAGCAGACGAGAGAGGGAGAGATGTTCTTAAAGTTTTTCTTAAGTTGTTAATGTTCAGCTTAAAGATGCAAATTCATTCCTTCGTGAATATAAATCTGTCTTGAAGCAACATCAAGCTTAAATTGTAGTTGTCTTTCTCTAAGAGCTACATTCTTCCCTTTCAGAAATTAAAGAAAAGTCGAAAAGACTTTTGAACATGTTTGGGCAAGCCCACCGAACCCCAGTGTGTACAAGAAAGCAATTGAATTTTTCATCGGTCTTTTCACATAGTTGACCGATTTATCTTTCATTGAGATGATTATTTCGAATTTTGTTCGCAGCAGATATAACATATGCAAATGACCGCTGAGGTTTTTTAAAGTTAATTTATGTCCGTGTCCCGCAACGAACAGCTTAAATACCTGGCATTTACCTCTGCAATCGTGTGATAACCCATCTTTGGAGGAGCTTGATTACTAAAAACAGAAATAACGTTCGCCGTAGGAATAGTGTGATCTGTAAAATAATATTTGACGGTAATAAAAATAGACGTTAGCATCTGCCATCAAACTTCTTGCAAAAACATTTCTGAAATGATTTTCTTCCTCTACAAACTGGACATACACCAACGGTAAAGTCTCATTATTTATCATGATTGATTCATCAACTGGAAAAGTAAATTCGGTGTGTGTTGAAAGTTTGCATAAGGAGGATACTTCAACGTTTTCAGCGATCTAATCAAGTCTTTGTCTTACTGTATTATTTCTAAAAGGGATATTTTTTTGTTTGCAATGAATGAGACTGAATAGTGTAAAGCCATTTCTAAAACTTCCTTCGAAGCCAGACAGCTTCAACTCTTTGTCGATGCTATTAGTTTCCTCCGATTTAGCAATCAATTTTGGTATATCGTAAGAGTTTATCAATCCGTTACATTTTAGTGATGAGTTTGCTGCTCTGAAACTTGTCTCTGACGTTTGTTAAAAATCACAACATTTTATTTCTCAGGAGGAATATTATACAGATGCTTCTGAAAAAACGATACCAGTTCACTGCATTTACAAACATTGTATTGACGGGATTTCTTTTTGTTAAATGATAGCGTTTGCGGCAGCAAAATGATATGAGCTGAATAATTCTCAGAAGAATTCCTCTAAATTCATAGTTACTGATAAAATACCAATATTCGTACGTGCCTGGACAACTCTTCAAATAAGTAATAAATGTAAATCAAAGATAGTGGAAGAACCAGAAAAGAAGAATCCGGAAACAATACAAAAATATTATTAGTTGAGGAAACTTATTTACTGAATTTTGGGAGGCGAACTTTTATACTCGTGAAAACTAAGGGGATGAAATTTACTAATTCTGATTCCATCGATTAAGTTCATTACTGGAGAAAATGATGCAAACTGCATATTCGGTTTAATAAATTTATTTCGAAGTTTTTTTAATTAATTGTAAATGCCTAAACATACTTATATCGGCTCTAACCCCTTAATATATTCCCCGCCCCCTTCGGCAAAAACTAAGCTCACCTCCCACGTTAAGAAATACTGATCTGTACAAAGAGTCTAAAACCAAAGGTCCAGTCACATCCACCTAAAAGTTTCTAGAACAATTATTGTTATACTTTTATTGTCCAAGAAATGTTGTTTATTGAGGTTATAGACTTTTGACAAAAAATGATCAATTTTATATAAATTTATAACATTAATAATGCAGAAATTACAAGACATCTATAAAAAGTTTACTTTTAATGTTGCTCATCTTATAGCTTAATTCTTAAAATGAACGAGGATTATTTTAAAACAAACTTTACTTTTTAGACTTTCTTTCTCACTTTCACAAAATCAATAGATACGGCCTGTGTAATAAGAGAGCATTTATTAGTAGGCTTACGTGAAAAGAATAAGCAAAAATTAAGTTTTCCAAACATTTTTTATTTACTATCTTATGCTCATCTATTTGACTTAAAAATAGGTGCACGTATTCATTCTCTTTTTGTTCCTTTTTTTTCTTCTTTGAAACCGTGGTATAGAATACTGAGGAGTTTACTCGAAGATAGCATATTTTTTTACGCGATCTCGGTTTTGAATAAACCAAAAGCATTGTGGTATAAAAAATCTCCCGTATTACTCATTTTTCTTTTTGAGAGGGTTATATACATTTGGAGAACTTATTTTGAAATCAAGTCTTCTCTCGATATCTCGATTTCATTTATCTCAATTTTCCTCTTATCCCTTAGTTTTTCCAAATTCCCGATCAATGAAAAATTTTTCCCGGTATCGCTAACTTTACTCTGCTTATCTAGATACTTCACGGAGCGTTTGTGTGCAATACTTTTTACTCCCTGGTTCGAAATAAAGAATCTCGCGAAAAGTTTCGGTTTTCAGATATCAAAGGTAATACCCATTTTGACCACGCTTGAACTTATTTTGATTTTTTATAACGTACCCAGATAACATGCATGCTTGCAAAAGTTCGATTTTTCTGGATAATATCTTGTCATAACAAATCTGACACTACTAACTTGCAACAAAATTCCTGAAAGTTAGACGGTACATAACGGTATTTTGCTGCAAAACTGTAGCAGCCTTGTCATAACATCCTTGAAGCAAGCGAAAATTCTTAGATTTGCTGTAGTCTTGTTTCAAACTTGCAGACTTGTCATGCTGAACTTGTTGCAAGTTTGCAGGCTTGCAAAGCAAGACTGCTGCAAACTAAATTTGCTATTTGGGTAACGAGTATACCTACGTTCCTGGAAACTTTAAATTTGAATCTTTAAATATCCATTTTAACTATTCTTGACTGCATTTTGACTAGTTTTATAGCGACATATACATCTGTGCATACCTCATGTAACTCGAAATGATTAGACGTAGAATGTTGAAATTTTGTATTTAGAATTGTTGTGTTATCTATTTGAGTATGTCAAGTTTTTGTTGCAATCTGCATTCAATGCAACAAAAAACCTCAATATAATATTAAATGCTACCGTTCGCAATCCGATGATCGTACTTGAGCTGTACTCATTGTTGAGTTAATGTTTGCTATTCATTGTTGAAGACAATTCTACTCATTGGCAAATTAATATTGTATAAGTATTTAATGTTACCAAAAACCATTATTTTAGCAGTTGTGTAACTGTTTAATTTATTAAAGAATTAGGTTTGCATTTTACATTCATATTAAAATAAGTTTAACTGACGTGCAGCACAAAAAAATGCCCACAATTTAATAGGCGCACAAGGAATTCATGTATTTTCACAAAACTGATTTTTTAAAAAAGGTTGAATGAAACAATAACGTAAGCTTATGACTTCCCTTTGTGTTTAAGTAAACGGAAGAATAATTTATAGTGATTGGGGAAATGACATTCCCCAAGGAATAATTTTCTACTGTTTTGTAAAAGGCAGTTTTTTTTTGTCCAATTTGCATCTCTGTTCAAGAGGTCAATGAATATTTGAACAAAGAATTCTATGATTAAATGTAAAATTTTGCCTGATAAGTATAATTTTCTCGCTTCCAAGATATAGACATAAAACTGGTCAGTTGCAAAGAATTCCAAGAGGGACATTATTTCAACAGTAATAGCTCAGAAACATAGATGAAAGAGATCATTTTGATATTTTGATTAATAAAGTGTAGTCGAACGTTACTCTTATGATCAGTGTTAGTCATTGCATTGGAAAACGGAAAAACATATCAATGTTTTGTATTTAGCAATTAATAATCTCATAAATAAGATAAAATTAACTAAACAAGTATAGTATAAAAATTTATTTAGTAGTTCAATCCTCATTAGAGTAAAAAATGATTTTGTATAAATTACGTATTAACATTTTGCATTTCTATTTTATTTTTAATGATCAATTTGATGTTATCAAATTGAATGTAAACATATTTTTCTTTGTTATGTTTTACAGCACATTTTTGGGGACATATGCATATATAGCTTATGTTTGGTAATCTATAGATATTTTTCCATAACGGTAAAATGTCCCAGAATAAAATAAGTTTTGTAAGATATCTCGAATAGTTTTCTGAGTCCTTCGCGATAACAAAAGTCAAATGTATTTTTAACCCCTTCCGGTATGATTTAATAATGAAAAACTGCATGAAATAACCATTTAATTTTTATTTAAAAAACTTGTTTCATTTTACAATTCTTACAATTCTTAATTAAAATCCACTTTTTACATAGTGTTAAATAATATCAGAAACAGTAAAATTAAGAAAATATCAAAGCAAAACATTAATAAGGTATACAGATAATAGTCTTCAAGCTAGTGGTACTTTTCAAAACAAAGAGCAAAGGAATTCTTAATTGTTTACACCGCCAAGTAGTCTCACTTTTAATTTGATTCTTGTAACACACACGGCATTTCTTAGTAGGTTTTCTTTTATTCTGACTCATTAATTTGGCAATGACTTGTACCAAGAAATTCTAAGTAAACTATGCAATAGTGACTTGTGATTTTCACAAGTGATAAAGCCGAACGATGGCCGAATGGTTAGGGTACTGGCTTTCGTATCCGGAGTTCGTGGGTTCGAATCCCACTATGGCATGGATGTTCGTAGCCGTTCGGAATCGGCTTTAAGCAGTAGGTCCCGGTCTCATTAGCCCTCGTGTTGCAAAAAGTAGACCGTAGCGCTCCAAAACCAAACCAATAAATCACAAGTGATAAAAGTGTTGCCAAATTCAGTACACTAGAAATTTTAAACTAAATTAATTATCATATTTAACAGTAACTTTAATCGCATGACGAGTGTAGCTCGTCATTGTGCGGTATGGAATGAAAAACTAATGACGAGCTAGACTCGTCATTTTACCGGGAGGGGTTAAAAACATTCCTCGCAATGCATGTATGCCTATAGTGAGAGTGTTATACTATGTAAAAGTATAGAACTTAAATTTCCATTGTCACAAGTAAGCTGGGAAACATGCTTGTTTTAAAATGTATTTCGTCCTTTGTGATATACAGTGGGAAGACGTAGATACAGTTGATATTTGGAGTATAAATGTTTGAGTTGTTAAATTATGGTAATAGAAAAATGATAGGTAATTATATAAACACACACGTGTGTGTGTAAACTAGTTCTTGACCGTTTACACGGAAGAAATACCCCATCTTTTAACTTGCCCAGGCTTGTTGGGCAAAAATAACTCTTAAAGAATTACATTCGTGGTACCAGAAAAACATAGTTCAGAGTTGTGGAACTTCCCATTTATTGAGAGTAAAGAACGCATTGGTAAACCGATCGTCTTTACAGTGCAATAGCTCTGCATAGAATTTTCGAAGACTATACACATTTGTTGCTGATGTCGGCCACCATAGCGAGAGAGTTACGGGATTTTGTTCCCAGGAGACTTAAGATGGTGCAGCAATTTTGGGAGTCAAGAGTTAACCTTGATGATTTAAGCTGGCTCTAAAACACACAGGTAGCAATTTAATTATTGTGGAAGCAATACCATTTTCCTAGGACAGTTTAAAAATGTAGACATTAGACAGAAATTTAGCATTATTTTATGATTAAGAAATTAGGTAATGCAAAAAGAGAAATATGAATATCTACTAAAGAGTAATAATTGTGATTTATTACTTATATAAAGAGAGAGTGCGAATGAGTGTGATAAGTACCATGCAAAATATATAATATAAACAATTTATTAAAGTTTTATAAAATAGACAATTTTATAAAAAGAAAATCGCCAGACACTCTGAACCCCCTTTAATTCACTTTATTTGCATTTCCTATGTAGTGTATGTCATGGGTAGCAATTGCATAGCTCGTGAGTCACATGTGGCTTTTGCAGATGTGCGGTGACGCTCTTCTGCAACAAAATATATGAAATATGGTACACTAAAATACTCATTGTACAAAAGTGCTTATAGTATTTTTAAAACTCATCAAGGTCCCATGTCAAACACTGTAGAAAAATATAGTATGCATATAAAAATATTTTTTTACAAATATATATAAAAGAATTACATTAAAATAAAATCTTAGCTTGTACGTCAAAGTATTTCCAAATATAAGCTGAAAATTTCAGTAAAATGTAAATGTAGTATCGTTAAATTGTTTGGCATGAAACGAGATTTTATTTTTATGAACCACAATTACTCAGAAAATAGTTTCTCAGAAAACGCCTTTAAAACTTTTATGAAAAGAAGGTATACTTTTTATTGAGGATTTGATAGTTATATCCCTTGAAACAAAGAAATTTTATTAGATAATTTGGTATTTGTGAGTGATCATTGTTTCGAGTCCTGCAATTAGCTCAACGCCTAGTAATTATATAAATTTATAGTCATTACTAATTTAATTGGCTAGTCTAAGTTTTCGCGTGCATATAACAGGGCGAAGTAACGAAGATTATGTAGTAAAACTGTAATATTTACACTCAAAAAGCAAATTTTGTCGTTTTGGGTCATTTAACTGTACAAAGCCTTGAGGTCTATTTTTGGCTACTCAGGTTTAAATTAAACTGGAACTCACCTGCTTAAACACAACCCTGAACGTATGCAAGCATTCATTTTAACAGTTTCGAATCCACAAAATCTTGTTCTGAACGTCAACATCGTAATTATTCTATAATTATGGTGCTAACGTATAGTGAAACCAGACTACATCTTTCTGAGCATAAACGTTTGTTTATTCGGAGCAATGACACAAATGTGTCTTGAAAAAAATCAGAAAAATGTGAGTTTTTATGGTATTGTCTATCAACCTAAATAGTTGTTTTAATGCGGTTTGTTTGTATAGATATATACATATCAGAAAATGGAATATGAAATTCATAATGAAGAAGCCGGGGCAATTTTGATTCGTTGAATCTTGAATAAAAAAGTAATAGTGTTTATACGCATATAGTCGCATTGGAAAGAAAGAGTTGGTGTACTTACTTTACGAATGGTCATTTATTCTTGAATCTTAAGCACAAAGAACCATCTGACGGTGACCCAGAATGTTAAAACTGCTTTACTTTTACGATGTCTTAAAATGTATGATAGACATGAATTGAAGATACATAAGTGAATTTCGGGATGAGAAAATTCCTGAATACAGATTGTAGTTTTAAAGACGAGTATAATGCCATGGAAAAAAATGCAGTCATAGCCAAAAGCAGTAACTGATGTCACTGGGAACAATCAAACAAAAAAGAAAAGCTTAAGTGGGCAACAAGATCAAGTTGACCATAGACCTCAAGAGAGAAAGTTGACTTTACGAAGAAAATTGTAAAGATTTTCCCATTCATCCTGACTGAAGCCCGGCCATTGATAAAGCCGTTATTAACAGATTGAGGTCAGTTTTAACTGAGATTAAGGTACAACGGCCTGCAACAGTTTCTTGTCAATGTTTGTATACCACGAACAGTATGTAAAGCTGCATTGCTATACCTCACAGTCAGACGCCTCAGCGATTCTGTCTCGGAGGAAAAACAATGCGACTAAAATCATTGTTCAGCTGTTATGGTTGTTCGTTATGTTCAGATTCAGAGATAGATTTTACTTTTCATCAAGATATCGAATTCTATTGTAGTTTCAAGGGCAGAATAAATTTTAGATTTTCCTTTTTTTCGATAGAAACGTAATTCAATTGTAATCTTCAAGGTCACAAAAATTACTAACAAGGAGGAAAGTTGATGATTTTGAATTAAAAACTACTATAAATGGATAAAATCCTCGAGAATTTCTTATCTGGAACACATCTCCTTTCTTCCAATGTTTATATGCAGATGTCTCTTCTGATGGTTAAAAAAATAAAGTTGTTCTAACTATCAAAGAACCTGAAAACCTGTAATTTATCATTGTCAGTTTTTAATAATAAAGTAAAATGCATTTTTAATTCAGTGTCAGTTTTTAGATTCATTTCAATCCTTTTCTATAGTTAAGTATAGCATTAATGTTCTTTGTGTTTAAAATTTTAATATCTTTAAAAAAAGTTATTTTTAGTATAGTGTGCCCAAAGGTCTTGGTAAAAACCTTTTGCTTCCGTTGAGTAATAAAGAGTAAAGATATGTGTAAATTAGTTTTTGTGTCCTTAAACTGTATCAGGATTTCGTTATTCGTTAAAGCTGTAAAAAAGTATTAACTAGTCTTTAATAGCTTCACATTAATTTTTTTCAGTTTCGGAGAATAGTAAAAATATTAAGTTGTGGTGGATAATATAATGATAAACAATTTCTTTTTTTCTAAACGAGTTTTGATTAGAATCCACACGATATAATTTTATTAACATGTTATTTAGTTTATTTTGTTTTAAGATTTATATTGCCAGCTCTAATGTTTTGTCTGGAGTTTAAAAATAAAAGTGTTGAGCCCCCATGAAAACAAAGCTTAATGTAACAAGATATGATTTAAACGGGTGAGGAATATTTATTGATTTGGCTGTTGTGAGAGCTACAACGAACTCTTTTATACAGAGACTAATTAGATTGAGATATACGCAAAGCCGATGCCGAATGAATACAAATAACTATGCCAACAGTGGGATTAATCTCTCATTTTGATTCGCCTCTCTGATGCAGAAAGGCGGCAGGTGTATTTAAAAAAAGATTATAATATTCAGAACCTTTATCAGATGTTTTAAGTTATGATTAAGATTCTCTTACTCATTTTTTGTCTACGTCTAAAATCTATTAAATCCACATTGAAATGTGTGTTGGTATCATTAAATTCCTTTCATATTTATAATTTTCAAATGTTAACCATGAAATTTAACTTGTGACGATTTCTCTCATTTTAAAGCATTACTGTATTTTAAATTACATTTAACGGTGATAATAATTATCGATTAATAACTCGCACCGTACAGTAGTTTCCCCATATTACACCTATATTTGTTAAGGGACACAAGTCATAAACCTGTATTTTCGAGCTATCACTGTCATAAACACGGATAAACCGTCCTCTTTCAAGCATCGAAAGCTTCCCAAAATTGATTTAAATATCCTTATCAGCTCGCACTTGTGTCGATTAACTTAAGATATTAAATAATTTGTCTAGCGCTTAAAAATTGAGCAAAATTCTTGGGTATGTAATCAATTTTTATTAAGTTCACTACACAGAAAGTTTCTAAAAATATAATTTTTTTGCTTAGTCCCCTTAGATATATATGTGCAAAATTTAAACGATGTTGTGTTTACTATTATATATATTAATTGCAATGTGCTTCTATGACAGAAACGTATAAATAAAAAAAATTACTCCCAGTCATAATTATTGCTACCCTCGAAGTACCTCATTTTCCCTCATCTTCTGTTTGGAAGAACCACCTACGCGGATTATTTATAAGCTTGCAAAACCTGGCGAATATCAGCCTTAGAAATTTGTTGTTACTGCATGAATATGCATACTTAATGAAAAGTACCATTTCTGTCATCTAGGAAGGGTGAGTATATTGTGAAATGCAGGTTTAACATTGACATAAATATCAAGGTTATTTCAATAGATTACCATACTGATGGTTGCAAGAATCATCTCTGAAAGTTACGAATTTAATGTCACCGAAGGTGATTGGGTACCGGCCATTTTGGGTTCCTCTAACTTCATGTTAACTTATTTTAGGAAAATTGTTCTACTTCTGGATGATTCACATTTATAGATTTCTTTAAACGACTTTTACCACCTGATATTTTCGAAAAATTCAAGAAAATTAAATTTATTTTCTATTTTTTTTGTGAAAATTTTTGTTATTGTCGTCTTTGAATACAAATAATTTTACCCGCATCAATTTAAAAAGGGGTCACGTATTACAATGGAGAGTTTTTCCACTCTATCACTTCGTAAAATTTGTTTAAAGAAATCTTTAAATGCAAACCGGCTAGAAGTCGAACAATTTTATCATAGGTTAACATGGACTTAGAGAGGAATTCAATATGGCCGGTACCCAACGATCTTAAGGCAAAATTAATTTATCTGGGGCCGAACGATGGCCGAATGGTTAGGGTGCTGGCCTTCGGAACCAGAGTTCGTGGGTTTGAATCCCACTATGGCATGGATGTTCGTAGCCGTTCGGAATCGGCTTTAAGCAGTAGGTCACGGTCTCATTAACCCTCGTGTTGCAAAACTAGACCTATCACTCCAAACCAAACCAAACCAATTTATCTGGGCGAGATTTGGCTGAAAATTCAATAAATCTAACCTTGTTGAATTGTCTAATCTATCCAAGAATAATACCAATAAAAAGTTTTAATATTCATCACTCTAATAATGATGTGACCTCTAATTAGTAACCAATAATTACCAATAGTTAAAAAAAATTACAAAATATTAATATTTGTATTTTTTGAATATTTAAAACATAACTGATATTTTATTTAATTAAAGGTTCATTGAACTTTTATTTAATTAAAGGTGCATCGAACATTTCTTTATTTAAAGGTTTATTGCACATTTATTTAACTCAAAATGATTAATTGAAATAATTTTAATTAAAAATTTAATTAAAAATTCTTAAAAATACACCAGTCAGTGCATTCCTAACTATTATATCCATTTGATAATAATCATTTATTTACCTTAATAAATAATTATGTTAAGAAATGAAAGTTCAATTAGTATATTTCGAAACACTAATGTCATTTTTAAACTGAAGAAAACTATTGTGCAGGAAAAATGGATATTTTCAGTATTCTTTTCTCCTATTTTCCGTGAATAATCATCAAAGCAAATCAATTTTTTTCTAAGTTTTAAAAGGTTTCTTTTAAATAAAACTAACACGTTATTATGTGTAAAATGAATGGACATGAAGTTGAAGCTAAAGTACTTTTGGAACTGTAATTAATAAGTTTTGATGTGATATCTATCTAAGCATAAAATTTTAATCACTTTTACTCAAACTTATTGCTAATAATATATTTTCAAGCAGATTGACTAAAAACAATAAAAATCAGTTTTGAAAGTATCATCTTAAAATGACTGCGGATACTTAAAACAAAATGTTATTGTTTTGATTCAATGTATGTTAAAATTAGTAACATAGGTATAGTCTACCAAGAAACTTAACAAATCATTGAGTAAATTTTAAAAAAAGTAAACCTAGTTTCTTTAAAAAAATCTGTAGGAAACCTTTGACTACTATGGACGACTATGGACTATGAGTACTTTGACTACTATGGAAATTGTAGGTTTTTGAAAATGTCGATTATAATTTTCCCCACAAAAATATTTATCGAGGGGGGTATAACATACAAGAACCGTTTAATTTAGAAGTAAGGACCTGAGCTGTTTGGGTCCCGGAAACTTCTCCTCATTTAACTAAGAAAAAAAAATCTAAAGACAAATGTGTAATAATCACATTTTTAACACATTATATAAAGACAAAACATCTATAATTAATGACGAGGCCAAGAATCACATTCTCTGTAGTTTTAGTATTCACCACAGAAGAAAAACAACTTCACAGTAGCCATAAAATCTAATGAGGGGAAAAAAAGGGAAGTTGAATTAAATTATTAAAAAAGAGCAATTCTGGTAATTAAAAATTCTATGATTTTATTTTAATGCAAATTAATTATAATTTTATCGTTTTAAAGGTGTTTTTGTTTATTATTACTATTGAAGTTATTTAATTTTCTCCCTTCCTCGAAAGATCTTTATAACAGATGTGAGGTTTTATCATTTTTCTCCGTTACTCTTGACTTATTAACCCTGTAAAATTTTCAGGTATAATTTCTGGTTCCACAAACATCTTTATGTAGTATACAGTTATGCAGCTTTCTGCAAAAGGTTAAGGGTACATAGCAACTTTTGAGTCAATAAATATACATTAAAACAGCCTTTTTCGGGGTTCATCAAAAAATAAAAATCTTTGGTTTTAGCTTAATATGTCAGCTAGTTCAAAACAAGAAATACACCTAGGATATCAAGTATATTCGGGGTTTATCTACATCAAGATCCTGCATTGGGTTGTAATTTAAAGCAACATAGACAGTTTAAACCGAGTAATCTTTATTAAGACATCTTTATTTTAATCCATCATAAAATAAAAAGTCCAGTTTATTTCAAAATGAAAATATAATAATATTTATTAACTTAAAAAATTGTTTAGTTTCATCATTTCAAGTAATACATTAAAAATATACCAAATGGAAAAGTTTGGTCCCGGTCTCCTTAGTCCTCTTGTTGCAAAAAAAGTCGACAGTAGAGCTCCAAACCAAACTAGATGGAAAAAACAAACTCGGTTACCCATAAGTTAACTTTTGAAATATATAAAAACTGAAGGGGATATATTTTCAATGCTCTATAAAGGATTTAATTGCACACGATAATGAACAGAATCTACATTAAATTTAAACAATATTGGCTATCCTAGGTTTACTTATTTCGATTCTTGAATTATGTTACATATTCATTGTTTTGGTATATTTGTGGTACGAACATATTTTTCTCAATCCTGTTAGGAGTTAATAGTAATTTCATTGCTAGACGAACAAGTCTGCTAAGGTGTGAAATTTTCCTATTTAGCCATTTCTATTCTTCCGACTTCCTCCAAGACAGAACACTTATTCACACTTTTCACCCGTTCGGTGGACACTTGAGTGACATATTTCGCAAATTACTGTCTTAGGCAAAACAACTATCTTTGATGGGGCTGAACGAGTGAACACAGCTACCATTTATAGTCGCGTCCTTTTATTTCATAACTCCCCCCACTGTGCACATCCTGCATTTCTTTGCATGCAAATACCGGAGATTTTCAAGACGTTGTGTCACACTTATTTAGGTCACGCTCGCCGTCTGCTTTTCTTGCCCCTCGTGGTTAGCCCGAATTCATTCATTTGTAAGATCAATCTTTTTGTATGGCATTCCTATTGACGCCTTTTGTTGGATGTTTGAGGTTAAGACGTTGTTAGCACAGAAGCATCTCAAAGAGTAGTTGTGGTCAGTTAGGATTTTAGACTTCTAATGTTCTTTAATTCGGGTTTAAGATGTTGACTTTGATTCAGTAGGTTATTTCAATGACGATATTGTCTAAAAATAGTAATCCGCATATAAGAGATTATACATATATTACATACATAATAGATATAATACATAAATACATAATTTGTTATACAAATACACACATATAAATAAGCACATATATATGTATGTATTTGTGTATGTCTGCATACACGTGCACACTCCGTTAACTTCCTTCCCCAATAAAAACAAATTCTCAGAAAAGAGTGAAGTTCGTATTTTCTTTTAATCTTTCCCATTTAGTTTAGGTCTGTCTTTAAAAATGTATTTTAAACGTCTGAAGGGTTTTTTTTCCTGCAAATGATTTTTTTAGTTATTAATAAATAGTATAATTTCGTCGAATAGTATAATTTCGGTGTTTTGAATATAATTTTCAGCAACGGTATGAATTACTTTTTAAATCTGTGAAATTAATGACCTTATTTTGAAGCAAATTTTTAATCTTAAAAACCTCGAGATCATAATAAATGGCAGATGCATATGCTTATAATATACTTAAGGATCGAAATATATATACATATGACATGGTTAAAGTTAACGGAATGTTAAATATTTGTCATAGAAAAAAATTTTGAAAACTTTATAAAAACCATTCGGTAATTACTTACAATTTTTTATAGATTGCATGTAAAATAACTTTTACAAAATGTACTTAAGTGGTTAGATACCAGTAATATTGAATTCTTTAGCCCCATATTAACCTATGGGGAAGAGTAAATCATTCTATTTTAGTGCGGTTTGCATTTAGAGGGAAATATTCACTCGGATAATGAATGACCCTTTTTAAAATTTGTTCCTAAAAGTCACTAAAAAAGACAGTAACAAAGTTTTCAACAACTAATTGACAATTAAACTTTTTTTTCTTGATTTATTTAACTTTAGAACGCTATGCTTAGATAACGGAAACCTTTTGTAATTAAAATAACTTTAACGTGTAATAAATCCTTTTTAAACATGAAACTACTATGTATTACTTTCCTTTCTTTGCTTTGTAGAAGTTGCACATCTGTAACAGCAGCTTTTAGTTGCAACAAGAACAGGATAGCCTCCTAGGATTAAAAATTTAGTAACTCATTACCCTCGAAAATTTTCTGTTCATCAACGTGATATTTTGTTAAAGAGTTCTTTAAGTGAAAACCACCGAGAAGTAAAACAGTTTTCCCCATATGTTAGCATGAAGCTAGAAGGATCTAAGACATTTTGGTAAACTTCTAAAACTGCATAAACCCTGAAAGAATTGAACCATAGCAAATTGTAGAGAGCTGCTCTTCGGAACCAGAGTTTATGGGTTTAATTTCCGTTGCATGGATGTTCATAGCTGTTCGGAATCGGCTTTAAGCAGTAGGTCCCGGTACCCCTAAATATTTTTCAAAGGTTAAAAAAAGTTGAAAAACCAGTGTGAGTTGTGATGAAGTTGAAAGCAGATTTAGCTTCCTACACCAGATCCTTAAATCAAAACAAATAAAACGAAAAAGGCAGTGAAAGCCAAAAAGCTGTTTTCAAATATTTTTAAAAAATAACTATTGAAAGAAATATTTTTTAATATTTTATTGTTTATTTTATAAAATTCTCTCAAACTTTGTACGTACCAGTCCTTCAATGATTTTTATTCCACCAATGGTTATATTATACGCTAGAGATCAAAATTATAAGATTTTAACAATTTTAGATGTTTACAGTAATGTTACTCCTATTAAAAGCAAAACTTTGAGCTATTAATTGTTAAAACAAAGTAATATCTTTAAAGCATGGAACACTTTACAACTATCAAAACTTCCATAATTTTCCCTGCAGACTGAGAACTCTTCTTATCTTATTAAATATAGAGGTTGATTTTAATAATATCTAACAAGGAATAGAGGAAATTTTATAGTTCATTTCAAAATAAAACAGTTTCCTTAAGATTCATTACTTAATGACTAGTTTAAATCCTTTAGGAAGCGTAGATTTTATTTTATCTTCAGATATTTAGAGTGAGAGATTTCACGCAAGCATGCTTCACTTAATTGCTAGCAGTTGATAGCTGAATATTTCTGGTAATAATTAGTATTATCAGTTTGCATTCTGTAGACTAGAATTCCTCTAAGCTTGTAATTGGGATGAATTTTCCTGTAATACTATTCATATTATCACTTTCAAAGCTCTTATCTGATAACTTTTAAAAATGATCCTTAACGTAAGATATCATTAAGTGTTCATATAATCTCTTCGAACTAAGCATGATCTTGTAATTGCATTAGGATTTGCTCTCATAGTTGTCTAGAGCATAACTATGTTGAAAATGATCCTTAACGTAAGATATCATTAAACGTTCGTTTAAGCTCTTCAAACTAGGCATGATCTTGTAATTACATTAGGATTTGTATCGTCCCTAATATTAAGTCTTTTAAAACTATTCGTATTTCTTATAAATAACTGTACATTGGAAAATTTACTTTCCAAACGGTATATTTCACAAGATGAATAGTATTTAAGTAAGCAGCTACAGTGTTGACTCATGTCAAAGGTTCTCGTACGGATTAAACTTTATAACATCCCGTCACTCAATCTTTGTATGTAAATCCCGTCAGCTATTGCAGTTTTACGAAATCGTGGGACTGGCGGCTACTGGTTTATTTAAATATTGGCTCACAAAACAAACTTCTAAAATTAAATATGCAGATAAGAGCAAAATTTCAATTTAAAATAAATTTGCGTTTTCACAAGGTACAGAAGAACAATGCAACTAAAAAGATAAATTATCACGAAAAAATTAACTAACCGAATATAGTAAACCAAGGGATAATTTAGAAAAGGTAATTGCAAATTTCCAATGTAGAAGCACACAGAAATTTTGCGAACGAAATGATACGAGCAATGCCTTTCGTCCCCATGTTCCTGGCAGCTTCTATCCTTATACAATTGTATTTCAAGGATATTTCTTCGATCTGCGATCGAAAAACAAACAAAGTAGTCTCTGCTTTAGTAACCTACAATACAATGCATTAGCTGTGTATTTGAAAAGGGTGCAGTAATTGGAAACCGACAATAATTTGAAAGCTTATTTACATTTTTTTTATTTAATATGCTTATGTATTTCTTCAGTTTTCATTGTGGGTTCACTTGTTCATATGCACAAATATAGGCAGTGCCACTGAGTCGTGACAATCAAAAACTTACTTCAACTATTTTTCAGACATCAATTTTGAGTTATTTTATGATTCGTTAAACAAAAGCTGAAGAAGATGCAATATTCATATAAAATTAAATTTGAGTACGCGAACATAAGTAGTCCACGCTTTTCCCTGTCTTATTGTGAATCGTAGGATTTTATTATCGCATGGACAAATAGGGACTTGCCCAGAGCCTCCAAATTATAGATCTAAACGTTAAGATATTTTTTATAAATTTTAATACAATATTAAATTAAAATATTGGCATTTCCTCTTTAAAAACACTGATCGTAATATTATCATCAGTATTATGTTATTCAAACATTTTCTGGTAAAAAAACTTTCATTTTTATAAATTTCAATGATTATTGCTTGGATGCTGCTCTTGGATACTGGAGATTGTGGGTTTGAGTTCCATTGCAGGCATGGATATTTGTAGCTGTTCGTAATATGCGTTAAGCAATAGGCCCCGGTCTCATTTAGCCCACGTGTTTCCAAACAACAGACCATAGAGCCCGAAACCAAACCAAAGTTGTGCCAACTTTAACCTTTAATTTGGCTAAGTACGCTACACCGGACATGTATATTTATAACTACTACTGTCAGTGTTCGCCACAGCGGACATTATCTCAAAAATGGAAAATGATATATTTTTTTCTTTATTTTACAGAAATCCTAATGTCTATACAGACATAGGAAAATAACAGAAATTAAAATTAAAAATATTTGAAAAACATCTTGTCAAATTAAGGGTTAATACGCCCATAAATTGGAAAAATCAGTAATACGAAGAATACAAATACATTCAAAGTATTGGCTCTTGGATATATTTGCGTTTCCAGTTACTTTGATTTTGGCCCTCTATAAAATCATACTTGCGCATCAACTCTATCAATGCTAAGAAATCGCTAAGAATGAATACCGTATACATATTCAAAGGGAATTAGCCTTTTTCCTCCCTTTTAAGACTAGTTGGAAATCCTGTATTTTTTACAAGCGTTCAGTGATTTTGCTTTTTCCAGGAATTCAAACAATGTCACCCCCATTTAACATATAGAATTAAGACTTTATGAACATTTGTGTTAGGGTAATCTATATGTAAGTCCTTAAGTCAAGGAATTCTCACAATTTAAACGTCAGTATTCCCCTTTTACCTACTCAAAAGACTAAAGCCGAACGATGGCCGAATGGTTAGGGTGCTGGCCTTCGGAACCGGAGTTCGTGGGTTCGAATCCCCCTATGGCATGGATGTTCGTAGCCGTTCAGAATCAGCTTTAAGCAGTAGGTCCCGGTCTCATTAGCCCTCGTGTTGCAAAAAGTAGACCGTAGTACTCCAAACCAAACCAAACCAAAAGACTGAACGATAGCCAGATGGATAGAGCTGTACCGGAGATCATAGGATCAAATCCTACTGCTGGCTAGGAAGTACGTAGCTGTTCGAGAATAAACCTGTATGAGGTTTTAAAAAAAATTACTGTTCTTAATTTTTTGTCTTCATGCTTATATTAAGTATGCATTATATTAAGTAAATACTATAAGGAATACTATTCACTGACTAAAATTAAACAGTTTTCATCACCATGATGATCATGTGATAATGTTATGTTATTGTTTTAATTCATGATAGCTACAGCTTTAAATATTAATATTAGCAACTAACATAAATGAAGATTTATTTAAGTGTAAAATCCATTTTTATTAGAACTGCTCAATATGCGCTGCAGTTACTGCATTTACTATTGAAGAAAAGTATATGCTTTTATAGCGAAATCTTGTAATAGCCTGTATGCAAACACAATTACTTGTTTATCACTTTTTGCAGTAGAGGATTTTTTTTTACTTTGTTGTTAAAACAAACTTTGAAAATATTGCAGCACTAGAAAACTAAATATTTTCTAGTGCTGCGAATTTTTTTATGGTAACAATCATAAACAGCAGAACTAACAAAAACACTTTTCACCACGTAAGAATTATAAATAATTAGGAGTGCAGCATAAGAATGTGTTTGAGATAACTAGTATTGAAGTTAAATAATGAATTACGGTAGAATTATTATTTTTTAAGGATAAATACTGCTTTAGTTCTTGAAAGCTTCAGAAGTTTTTATAAACTCCCAAACGGCCGGTAGCCTTTTGACCCCGTACTTAGATTGACTACCGATTACCCGATAATATTCTATAGATGGCTTTAAACAGTAACAGTTTCGCAACACTTTGCTCCTTGCGAGTTCACATTCCAAGCAATCCTAAGAAGTCGCCTCTAAATGCCTAACCAGTCCTTTTCACCTCGCCTTTGTTAACGTCACTGTATTGGAAGTGTTTTTTTTTTTTTTTCTTGTGTGTGAAGATGCGTGAAAATATTTTCAATTAAACGGCTTAGAATATTCAGTTGCGACAATGAATTATGATAGTTCACCGTTATGTTTTTTTTAATTAGAGCAATTATACTGTCAAATTATTTAGAATAATTTTTTATAATATTGATTTGAAAATGAAGATTTTTTTATAGATGTTTTTACATATGTGCATATATTTAGGCAATCGTGTGATATTAAAGTTAACTTATTGTTTTAGGTTGGTTTAATTGGAAATATATTCATGTAAACGTGAATTATTAACAATTTTGGAGCTTTAAACTATCAGTTGTATGAAAATGAGCTTTATTGAAATTACATTCTTATTTCTTTTACACGTATTATGGTTATTTTTCTTTATAATATCCATCTTAGATCTCGGAGTAAAACTGAGTTATTATCCTAAGCATTCGAAGATAATAGAGAAAATATGAAGAAATTTTTTTCTTGTGAAAAATGTTTGTAAAAGTTATTTTAAGCACAGATTATATAGTTTATGCGCTCTGAAACACATTAATTCTAAATTTTATTACCTTAGGTTCATGGTAAATAATTAAAATTATTTAAAGTTAAATAATTGATAAATTTAAAGAAATACACCCGGAATTCTTTAATTTTCTATAAATTTTTGCTTAAAAATATATTATTAGCTTGCAATTGTACATTGAATATTGCTTTAACGGTCCCATGATGATCCAGAATGATAGATATGAGAAACAAAACCGTTTTGTCTTAGTTATATTTTATAATTTTATGAGATAAAAATGGTGAAATATCCGCTTCATTTCGTTCAGTTGAAAGGCAGCTGTCCTCTTAATTATGTAATTCAATTTTCATAATTTTCGTATACCTTAATATTATAATAAAATGTAGCTCTCAAGCTTACTTTGTAAATTCATTTATTTTTCATATTGTAAATGGTTCAGGAAATTTGTGGAATAATACTTATTGAAAAAGCTGAAGAGCTAAAATTACTAGAAATGAAAGAATTGCAAATACAAAGATCAACTTTAATAATTAGCTTTTGAAAAATCTTGCGAGTATCAAAATATCCACATTTGAAGTAAGCTAATTGCCGTCAAACTTCAATTTTTGATATAGCTTATTGATGTGAATTTTTGTATTCCAGAATGAATGTCGTAAAATCGAAATATATTTTACAGTTGACTATTACTATCTTACAGAACTTCTGCTAACTGCTTTAACAAATTTCGATCAAATTTGAAGTATTTGACCAAAGGTCTTAGTTGAATATTTTACAGTAATGCATTTTTGTTACATTTTAAAATTATCAACAATTTGTTAAATAATTATTTTGTAGATTTCATACTTATATATAAATTAATGTATTTCCAGAAATCTCTACTATACTTTTGATATGATTTATTTATTTCCTCTTGTACCTACTTATTCATTTTATACGTTATGACACGCTAATGCATATACTCTTTTCATTTCTAGTTTAGATGTAATCTTCCTCGATATCTGTTTACATGCGCCTTCTTCATAATATCCGGAATTTGATATAACAATATTCGTACCTCAGTAGTATATTGTCACAAGTAACTTCTGTTAGGAAGTGTTAAATATTTCTGTGTCTTTATTTCGGTTTTCGGAGTATGGCCATATCAAAGAGGACTGTTTTACCAGTCTACTCTTCTGTACTTTAAAGGCTTGCACCTAATAGGGTATCCTACACCCAGATTGCTCAAATTATCGCTATTAAAGAATTCATTCTATAACTTGGTTTGGAATGCTACAGCCAATATTATATTTAACACAAAGGCTAAATTAAGTTTTACACGAATGTCTGCGAAAATTCACGCCAGAATCGAGATTCTATCATATAAATCAGTTTCCTACAGACTCTACCAACGTCCAAAAAAGTATCATATTGAAAAAAGTTTCTATGTAAGAATATAGAAAAATGTGTAAATGAGAACATCCCCGGTCTTTTCATGTAGATAGTAAGTTTCAGCCAAGTATAGGGTGAACATTAAGTTTAAGGCATAGGACAACATTGCACCATGAATAATGAATATCGTGAGCTAAATCCGAATTGTATACTTTGAAAAGGGGGGTGGCATTCCAGTGATGTTTACTGGGTTCAAATTGGTGTTGCATACGAGGGAAATGATTAAAACCACATTTATTTCGCTTAAAGAATCTACATAGATTTGAACTCATCATTAAGCTTCACTCGTTATCTTTGTATCGGTCTTAATTTTCCCGAAGTAAAGTTATATGATACTTAATTTATTAAACCAATTACTCAATTCCAAATGCTTGTGTGGATTGTAACACCAAAAATAATTTCTTGCTCTGACCGTAAAAGGGATTGATTTTCTTTATAATGTACTAATGTATAATACTCAGATTCCACTACATGAGATAAGTGAAGCAAGTATTTCTTCAAAATTTCTCTTTAAAGCATTTGAAAATAAATTTTTAATAGGACAGAACGAGAGTCTTTAAAAATTTCTGTTTCAGATCCAGTTTGTTGTGTTTAAAAGATCAATATTATAATGTAATTAAGATGAATAGTAGAAAATGCTTAATATTAAAGAAAGAATGAATTAAGTTTAGCTTCTTAGCAACATGAGGGCTTAGTGAGATCTGGATTATCTGTGTAAAGCCGATTCTAAAAGTGTTCAACTGCTTGAAGCAGTAGGTCCAGGGTCTCATTAGCCCTCGAGTATCAAAACAGTAGACCACAGAGCTCCAAACCAACCAACCGAACCTCTGCAAATCTTCACTGCAGCAGCATTTGGCCAAATTGGTTTAGTGATGTATTTCGAACCTGAATCAGTTGGTTTCAGTCACACTGCTGACATGGATATATCCAATCGTTCGTAATCGTACTCAACCAGTAGGTTCCGACATATTTAACCTTGATGCGTTAAAATTGACCATAAAACTTGAAAACAAACCATGTTAACAGCAGGATTATAACCTATGGACATGGGTATTGAAAGAACGAGTATTGAATATGTAAGTCGCAATGTTTTGGTACATTGAGTCGAATAACAATACCGGCATGAATGCTTGTAGTTATTCGATGTCGGATTTAAGTCCAATCTAATAGGACCTCTAAACTAAAATTTGACTTTAGAGCTTTAAACAAAGCCAAAGAGAGGATCCGAAAAATAACGCTCAACCTGTTCGACCATCACCCGGTAGAAATTAATAAGAGAGAATGGAATAAAAAAAATGCGTAGGTATATAATATGCAATCAAACATTTACGAAGTACCAAAAAACTTATGTAACAGTCATCATGTTTTTAATCGACTAAAGACTTAGCATTTATCCCTCTTTCACGTTTTCTTTAAAAATATACTATGTTACAAGCTTAAGGATAAAGAACTGCTTCTGAGATAAATTTAAACTGGGTAGAAGAGGAAGCTGGAAAAAAAAGTGCTCTTGAAAATCCGGTTTAATCTTCACTGGTGCTCTTATAGTGAACAAATCTCAGTGTTCGGTTTTGCAATTTATTACTGCCAAAGAAAATCGGTGCAGTTTGGGTTTATAAGAACAGTCTTATTCTTATGAATACGAGTGTGCATGACGATCGTGAAGAAGCAATTAAATGGAAAGCGAATGATGGACCTCAGTCTATCCCGTCCTGCCCATCAAGCAACCTTAAGTAGAATGATTGATATAACAACCATTTTCAAACTCTCTCGCATACACACAATTTAATTCCAGTAAGAGAATGCTGCGGAGGTATAAGTAATGGATGCACGGTGTACCTGACTGGGTTGACCGTGTTCAAAGATCAATTTGTATGATATACGGTTATCGTTTAAATATTTTGGGTAAATATCCTCCTAGGGTAAAAAAAGCATACTAACAAATCGCATCTTTGTGAAGTAGAAGTAATTATCTATAACTAAATAACTATAATCTGAAACTAATATCATTATTCCTTTTTTAAATTGCAAAGAATGATTCAACCTCTGTATTCTCTATTTCAACTCTGCTTGTAAATCCCGTGTTCGCCAATACATAAGGTCAAATGTGGAAAACGAATCCTTATAAGTACAAGATAGAAATAACTGCGGCGAGGAAAAACGGCATAAATTTAATCCCAGGAAATATTTCATTTAACAAGGGTTTGGCTTCCGTTCTCAAAACAAACTCTCTTGTTTAGACTTGCATTTAAGTTATAATAATGCCTTAAATTTCAATTTTTAAAAATTTTAAACGCAAATCATGAAGTTTGCTAATGAGCAAATGAAGACTAATACTTAACCAAGATAATCTGTAATTTGTAATATTTTGTTATAGAGAATTAAATCCCTGTAATTTAAATAAAGACGAAAAATTAGTGAGTGAAGGTATTTTAAAATGTAGTTTGAAAGTTTAAGGTTTAATTGATTTTTTATTTAATTAAATGACTCGCGCTATCATATAAACACACGAATTCTTAGTAGTATGTACTTCAGACTAAAAGAAATTGTGCTTAATATGTTTACTGGATCTTTCTGCAATTTCATTTTAATGATCTATATAATTTAGTGATATTAAATCTAGAAGTTTAAAATCTGTTTGGTGGCAAGCTTGACAGTAGAACAGTGTCTTCTTTTGAAGAGCATGATACGAAACTCAGGTATATAGTAAACTGCAATATTACATTGTTTGGTGTCAAAGATTATTATTGAAAATCAGGGTTTAATTTTTATAATTCAAAAAGTGGGGTTTTTTTTCTTGGCTACACTGAATTTAATTAAAGTGGGACTTGTGGCCATTTGGAATTAGGTTTAAATAACAAGTATCCTTATCAGCAGTGGAAATTGAACTTACTTATTTCTCTACATTAAAGCATCACCTTACTTGTTTGACTATTGTCCGGATAAAATTGAAAGGGTGTTTGGCTTGGAAATTTTGTGAAATTATATTATTAATGTATTCCGCTCTTGTATCTCGATATACGTTATAAGGAAATGCAGTGCATTCTGGATATTTAGTCCAAATGAAAATAACATTTCATTCTTTAAAAGTTTGATGCTCCTTTTAATCTAATAAAGAACTCTATTATAAAGTTACTTAGTGCTTTGCCAACACACACACACACACACACACACACACACACACACACACACATATATATATATATATATATATATATATAGTTGCATAAATTTATAGTTGCATAATAAAGTATTGTTTCACGTTTCTATCAAACGGCGCATACTGAATGTTATTAACTACCCACTCTAAACCAAATGTAGGCTGATTGCTAACAAAATTTCTATGCTTAATGTATAAAAAGCAACTTGTGTTTGTTATGCGTAAAGTTTGTCATTTTAAAAATGGCATTAATAGTAGACCCCTTCCCCCCCAAAAAAAAAAGATTAATAAATAAATGTGAACTATGGTGATACAAATGTGCAGCTACTTTTTGATACCAGATTCCATAAGTTTGAATTTCACTGCTGGTATAGATGTTTATAGATTTTCGGAATAATTAGCGGCCATTTAAAGAAAAAACGACCCAGACTAAGATAACCTAACCTTATAAAAGAATTATGCTCTTATTATTTCTCTAAGAATTAAAACCAACTCCCACACACATAAATACTTATTCATTTCGATGATTTAACATTGTTGCGAATATACTTTTTAAAGAAATGGTTATTCTTTTTTTTATAGCTGTATTTAAATATTAACTGATATTACCGATGCAATCTGCCATAAGTGTTATATACATGAGACAGTAAGAATTGCTGTGATATAAAAACAAACAAGGTCAATTTTACTAAAAAGTTTATACTTCTATGAAAGTCTGGAAACGTAATGTACTTTTCATGCAATTTCTTTTTATGTAATACCTTTATAATATCGTGAGGCCAGCTTTTGAATCCCAACATTTATAGAGATCTACCCTCTGAATTCTTAACTGCTCTAGCACGTCAGTTTTGACATCGTCATTCTCTATTTAACGATATAGATGCCTCTTCATCCATAATAAATGACAAATTTAAGAGTCAAGTATATAAGCAAGATTTAAGTCGAGTATATAAGCAAGGTTTAAGTCGAGTATATAAGCAAGGTTTAAGTCGAGTATATAAGCAAGGTTTAAGTCGAGTATATAAGCAAGGTTTAAGTCGAGTATATAAGCAAGGTTTAAGTCGAGTATATAAGCAAGGTTTAAGTCGAGTATATAAGCAAGGTTTAAGTCGAGTATATAAGCAAGGTTTAAGTCGAGTATATAAGCAAGGTTTAAGTCGAGTATATAAGCAAGGTTTAAGTCGAGTATATAAGCAAGGTTTAAGTCGAGTATATAAGCAAGGTTTAAGTCGAGTATATAAGCAAGGTTTAAGTCGAGTATATAAGCAAGGTTTAAGTCGAGTATATAAGCAAGATTTAAGTCGAGTATATAAGCAAGATTTAAGTCGAGTATATAAGCAAGATTTAAGTCGAGTATATAAGCAAGATTTAAGTCGAGTATATAAGCAAGATTTAAGTCGAGTATATAAGCAAGATTTGTATATCAGTCAAGTATCATGTAGTGTGAGCCCTAGTTCCACCACTAGTCTATGGTCATCATAAAACATAGCTTAGTCATACAGAACATTTAATTTCTACTTAATTAATCTTTACTATCCTATCCTCCTTATTATATTATCTATATTATCTCATTGCATTTCCTCCATCTAGTTCATTAAACGAGATAATTTCGCTCGCTCTCCCGTCTGTTGCATTTAAAAAACGGATAACACCACGTATTTCGCATTCGACAGAATATTCAATAGTCTGATGCATTTAGAATACGCAAAAACAAGCAGCGCAAGGAAATTATTCAAAATGTTATGTGAGGACCATAGATGAAAATAGTGCACCTGGGCGGAACGGCAGTCGCAAAGCTCGAACGGACACATTTCTAAACGGTGCTTACTTAGAAAACGCCTCGTAATTATACTTCTGAGACTTTACTTTACGCGTAAATGGTAATGGAAATGAGTACCAAAAATATGCGTCACCGACTCTCTAAATAAACAAATGAAAGCGACATACAAATTCATTTCCTAGACGAATTTTGTTTACAGATGTTTTAGAAATAAATTTAACAAAATACTGGAAAGGGAAATAAGTATGCAAAGATAACAGTTAGTAGTACTCGGAGAATTTTGAGCAGTTATCTGGATATACTCTAGCTAACACCCACATTAAGAGAAATCTTTTTTATTTCTAATATAGTATTTCTTTTGTGTAACTTCATATTATAGAAGAATTAAAAGCACACTTCTTTAATGGGTGTAATTTTACTTATCAAACATCTAGCAAGAAACTGAAAGCGAGACAAACTCTACAAAAGGCTATTTTCTCGTTTGTTTATGTGCATGAAGGATTTTAGTTTAAGGTCTAGACAGTACAATATATTTATCTATTTCAGACATTGCTGGTTAAGAAATTAATATGTTGGATATGGTATTATGGTTTCTCATTAAATTGAAGCACCGAGGCATATAAGGCATGATTTGCAACAGAGATGTTTTCATTGGATGAAAAATTACGTTCTTTGAGTTAGAAGCAGAATAATGGCTTTTGAGGAGAGTATGAGATGAACTACAATATTATGTCTCTGCTGCAAATCACATATTTTCGATAAGAGAAGCAACATGTTTCGGATCGTTGCCAGGAAGCTCGTTAAGATGGAATTCCTTCTGATTTAAGTACTATAGAAAGTATTTTTTTATACGTTTCAACTCTTCATGGTATTTTCGTATTCTAAATTAGCATTATCCGTCAATAAAATGGTTCTATCGGACTGTTTGAGACTTTAATTCTACTTATTTACTTCTACTTAATATATTTAGCCCTCATTCAAATGCTTAAAACGTTCTTTTAAACTGGTTGTTTGTAAACACCATTTCACCCTTCAACGAGTTACTATTATAGCTTTACTTCATCTGTATTCTGTAGCAATGAAACAGCAATAACTGCTTTAATTTAAAGTTCCTCCCCACTTAGTAATGTTAGAGGCTTGGAAATTTTTTCGGAAGTCTGAAATTATTTTACTAATGTATTCTGCTCTTGTATCTCGATATACGTTATAAGGAAACGCAGTGTATTCCGGAAATTTAGTCCAAATGAAGATACAATTTTATTCTTTGAAACTTTAATGCACCTTTTAATCTAATAAAAAAGCTATTATAAAGTTACTTAATGCTTTGCTCTCTCTCTCTCTCTCTCTGAGTAAGAATAAAAAGTAAGAATACAACTGGTATATATTCATAGCAAAAGAGCTGTCTAGCTTGCTCAGCTATTCGCCGAATGGTAGAGTGTTGCTCTTCGGTGCCTAAGTTAACGGGTTCGAATCCTGGTACTGTTCGTAGCCGTTCGGAATCGACTATAAGCAGTAGGTCCCGGTCTTATTAGCCCTCGTAAGTAAAACAGTATATTATAGTGCTCCAAACAAAACCGAAAAAGCTGTCATCTTGCTCAGATATTCAGTTTTAAGAATAAATTTATCGCTTAGTGCAAAGCTAAATAAAAATTTCTTCTGTTCTGAATTTCATTACTTATGAATAATTAAACTGTGTGAAATTTATTTTGATGTTGGAAATATATTTAGAGTAAGATAAATTGGTAAATTTCAGATCTTCCACAACTGTTTAGTTTCGTAAATTACCGATTTTAATCCAATTCTTTTTATTCCATTTAAATCAGGGTTAGGCAACCTTTCAACTTTGGAGTGCAATTTTGAATGAAAGCATATAGACAGCTGGCTTCACCCATTTCATATAGACGTTTTCGAGGGAAATGGTGACAAATATATTTTTGCTTCCATATAAAACTGTATCCACAACATGGAACGATTAAATAAGGCATATTTAAAATCAAACACTTATTTGGCCTTTCAAGAACAGAAATATCTGAAACAATCTACTCATTTTTCATATCATTTAAAACATTGACGTACAGTAGGATCAAGTAAAGTTCGAAATTTAACTATATGTTTTTGTAATTTTTAGAAATTAGAAATATAGTTTTAATCTTTCTGCTTAAACTTAATTTTGATTAATTCAGAACCTTTAATTAGGTTGCGGCTATAACCGCCATGGTGCCAGACACTAAATAATGGGACGATGGCGGCTATAACTGCAAAAATTTAAAAGCGTAAATGACCAGTTTAATGACTCAAATAAACAAATTTTTGTGTGCAACAAATTATTTTTGGGAGTTTTACACGAAATGTTAGTTCATAATCAAATAAAAATAAATAAATGACAAAAAAATTTATTATAATTTTATAATTATTACACCTTAGTTTTGGCATGGAAAACGAAATTCAACCTAAAAAACTGTTTCCAAAACATGACACTAGCCTTCTACTTGTACGCCGGTAAATGCTAATTTGTGTCGCTATAGCCGTAGTGTCTAAAAACGACAGTTTCGTTTTGGACGGCTATTGCTATCATGCCACGTAGTGAACTTCGCTTTGACGGCTATAGACGCAAGTGTCGGTCAACGTGTTAACATCTTTAAATAAATAAGAATTTATGATCAATTTCAATTTTGGTCTTTATTCTTTTCAGTATCCCAATCGTTGGAACATGCTATACTTAAAGAGTCTCAAATATAACTGTTAAACATAAGACTCCCTTTCGACTTTCCTTAACTTTTTATTTCATACTAAAATGTCTGAAAATTTTTTTTGTAGAAATCTATTATATATTTCTTAACTAGCCTTAAATACTAATGATAATATTAAAAAATGTTTTTTTTAATTACATAGTTATGACTTTTTGTTCTCATTTGCGAGCATATTTACATGAAATATTTCTACACAAATGTTAAATTTTAATTTAGTGAAGAGCATGCTTGTAAAATTTAATGGAACTAAAAAACCCCATAAGCTAAAGAACATTTTTTATTTTTAAAGAATGTTTATAATTTTACCCCCTTTTTTCGGTTATTTTCACATGTACTTGCCTCTCTAAAACAAAAAATAATTACTCTCATAGCAATAATTTTAGTTCAATTGCAAGAAAATATATTGAAATGCTGAAAGTTTTGTGCAAAAATATTATAGATTTTGAGAAATCTTATGCGAAGCATTAAAAATTTGCATTTTGTTTAAAATGAACTTAATAAGCAGACAACTGCCAA
>CM063502.1:84151085-84281085 GCA_032207245.1 Pardosa pseudoannulata | reverse complement strand
ATATATATATATATATATATATATATATATATATATATATATATATATATATATATATATATATATAATATAACCAATAAATTAAATTGCTTCAGAGTTTCTCAGATACTTCCATTTGCATATGCTCATATCCAAACGGCAAATAAGTCTACCACATATTTTTTTTTCTGAAGTTTCCGAAGTTATGGCTGTATAAGGCTCACAGGCTGTGAACTATACAACATCACCGTGACAATTCATGTAATATACTAAAACTTAACCACGTAATTCCTGGAAATAGATTTCATGATCTTTCTTGGTCTAGAGCCCGACTGCCATGAGATTCTGAAATATCCCTAGTTTATGAACATATGTGAAAATAATTTAAATTTTAACACCAGAAAAGTTTGCAGTCTGATGACTGAATGGCTTAAAAACTGGCGTTTGTCGAATGTTGAAATTATAAATAAATAAAAATAGGTTTTCTTGAATTGGTTTTTTTGTGCCCTTGTAGTAAAAAAAATGTTGAATTCCACTTGTGATCTTTAAAGAAAGTAAAAAAAAATGTAAAACAGATGTTGTCTAATTATTATTGTTAATTCAAAATGTATCAATATTTTAATATGTAAAGATTTCAGTGTTTTTCTTAAATTCCTTGGATTCTCCTGCTATTTAAGGTTCAAAGGAAAGAGTTGTGTTTGATACGTATTCCCCATTTGCCGAGTTTTAGGTTATGCAGGTGTTGTTATTTCCGAAACACCAATCTTTTTTCCCAACTTTCCTTCCAAACAGCTCTAATTTATTCAGTCTGCTCGACTGCGGGAAATCCCTCCTCACGAAATCTATTCCCCCAGCGGACTTATCATTCAGCTCATTGTTCAGTTCGGTTGGGTGTGGTCCATTTTGCCGGTACACCTGCATAACCGATCCCCAATTTCACATGTGGGGTGGCGTGGGCCAGGCTCCAAGAGATGATTCATTAGAAATCTGTTCGGACTTTGGCCTTGTTGCCGGTGATCCAGTTTCATCTTCTCCCTCGTCACATCTCTCTCACCCTCTTGTGCCATTCACGATCGACCCAAATTAATGGGCTATTCGTTTTGAGAAGTTCAATGATTTTTCTCCAATCAATTGAATTTCGGATAAAGTAAAAAAAAAAAAAATCATCTCGTAAACGTAGTTAGTTCATATCTATGTAAGTTATTGGGCTTTTTCTGTTAAAAGTTCTTCCTCTCTCTTTTTAATTTTTTTTTGTTAGTTGAATTTCGGGGGATGTTGTTTAAGTAAGATAAGAAAGTTTATGTTCAAATAGAGGGGGGGGGAGATCTTTACCTCAAAACCGTTCGTATATAGGTGTTTATTTCTCAATTCACTAAATCTCTCAGCTATAGAAAATGAAGGTAACTTTTTTTCACATTGTAGAGGAGAACAAATTACACCCGAATATGCAAATTATACGCTCTCTCTCTCTCTCTCTATCTCTCTATCTCTATCTATCTATCTATCTATTTATTTATCTCTCTCTATCTCTATCTATCTCTATCTCTCTATCTCTCTATCTATCTCTCTATCTCTCTCTCTCTCTCTCTATCTCTCTCTCTCTCTCTCTCTCTCTCTATATATATATATATATATATATATATATATATATATCTCTATCTCTCTATCTCTCTCTCTATCTCTCTCTATCTATCTCTCTCTATCTCTCTATCTATCTCTCTCTATATATATATCTCACTCTCTCTCTATCTCTCTCTCTCTATCTATCTCTCTCTCTATCTCTCTCTCTGTCTATCTATCTCTCTCTCTCTCTCTATATATATATATATATATATATATATATATATATATATATATGTATGGGGGGAGGGGTGTGTGTGTATCTCTCTCGCTCTCTCTGTCTCCCTCTCTGTATCTCTCCCCCTCTCTCTGTCTATCCCTTTATATCTATCTATCTCCCCTCTCTCTAAGTAGACATAGTGCTTTCTGATGTATGCTTAAATATCTGAGAGATTGCAAACTTTTGACCTTTAAGACAAGCGAAAATGAAAATTTGTAAGATTTTAATGAATAAGCTGATTTGCTTTCAGAACACAAGCTATTAAATGTATTTAATAGCAATATAAAAATTGTACTTATGCATTCAAAATAATACAAATATCTGAAAAGATGACATTTTTAAAATTTGATTATTAGCTTTGACTTATATATATATATATATATATATATATATATATATATATATATATATATATATATATATATATATATATATATATATATATATATATAGCGATAACCATGAAATATAAGAAAAAGGATAACTGGAAATATGAAAAATTAAACTTCGAAAATATTTTAAGTTACACGTTACTTCTAGTCTTTATTTCAGTCTTCCGTTATTAAAGTGCATAAATGTCAAGTGCACGTAATTATATTGCCATCATTTTCAAAATCACGATAAAATGTTTTAGTAACCTCTTGGCCTTTATGGAAAATGGTCGCCACAGGAGAAAAAAGTTTTAGTAAAGTTCTTTTTTATGTGGGGCAAAAGGCATTTATCACTACTAAATATAATTATCACATAGCATGTAAGCTATAATACAGGCTAGATGAATTCCGCACGCAAATGTTTTGGCTACTGCATAATAGCGCATTGCTTTTTATAACACATCAAAATTATTCATAACTAGAGGGATTTTTTGTATCCTTTCAATTATTTATTCAAATATAAAATGACCGCGGATTGTTTATATCCTTAAACATTAAATAGGTGGGAATTTTTTCTCTTAAAATAAAGGCTGGACGTCATTACGATGGAAATAAAATCTAAAATATTAAATGCACTATTGTGTGTGTATGGGGGGGATGATTATATAATTTTAAGGATACTCGGTGCCCTTATTTTGACCCTTATTTGACGATAGAAAATATACCGTATAATAATGAATCAAAGAATAAATTTTATGTTATATCAAATTATGTAGTTAAGCAACGCGAGAATCTGCTTTGCACTAGAATTAAAAAAAAGCTGTCTTTATTTTGAATAAAAATGGATTTTTAAATGTATAAATATTTCATTTTGACTCTTATTTGATGATACAACATTTATTGTCTAATAATTAATCGCAAATTAAAATTTAATACAAATCGTATAGTGAAACAATGTGAGAAAATAATTTGCATCAAAATTAACCCTTCTGTCTAGGATTTTTTCTATATATCAGGGTGATATAATTCATGCTCTAGATTAAAGAAATAATGCTATACACAAATCCTAGTTTATATATACAGTATACTTAACCCTCTAAGCGGTTCGCACGTACAATTCCGCCAGGGGTCACGTACAATTTTCGACCTCCAAAAACGTTCCGAAAATGGATGTAGTGTACATTTCTGCTAGTGCTTCCCCCCGTGGAGTTTTGAGATAGGAGGGTCAGGTCGATTGTTTAGGAACTGCACCCCTCTTTGACTGACATTTATTGAGGGATGCACCCCTACTCTCTGAGGCACAAAGACGCTGATAGCTTCTCATGGCTTTGTCAATCTCTATTTCGAAGTATTTCGTTTGCGGTAACACATGTATCTCTAATTGCACCACTTAGATATCTTGGATGACTTCCGTAAAAAAATATAAATAATTCTCTTAAAAAATATTTTTAGAATCCATTCGTAATTTTAGAATCCATTATTTCTTATGGAATGATCTTCGAAACTTGACGAGCTTCATGTGTATTAAAAATTAACAATTTATAATGTCTATTTATATATCTATTTCGAACCGGAAGTAAAGGGACAATAACGAGGGTGGGTTTCCCGTATTCCAATCTAGTCGACAAAGGGTGAAGTAAAAAATCCTAGAACACTTTGATCACTGACACAATAAAACTTTAGCGTATTTTTGGGGACTTTTTTTCCTCCGTGTATTCCACTCGGAGGGTTAATGTTTTGATGGAAATTTATATCATCATGCAAAGACGGGTTAAACATGAACTATCTTAATTTAAAGGAAAAACAGATTTATAAGTAATGAATAAATGAGATATTTCAGTGAATGACGGAATGACGTCATAGTGTTAAAAATGTTAAAATAATAATATAAACGTGGAGATGATGTGCTTTCTTGACGTCATTTATAAATTTGAAATTTTAAAAGGTTTTTATTTGGAAATTGTGTGTAGTTTTGCAAAATGCCTCCCAGAATGAAAAAATACCCATTGAAAGGGATTAAGAAATATTATTTGAATGAAATAAATCCAATATTGCGAATTTACATCCTCCAAAACTTCAGTACACCAAATTTCCTCTAAATCTATCAAAATTGATGGGTTTTGTATATAGTACAGGGAGAAAATAAATTTATTATTATATAGACTAGAAATACTAAAAAAAGAAAAAAAAAGTTTTAATGTGTGATAATGATAAAAATATATATTGCAGAATATCAGTTTAGAAATTTTCTCCAGCATTCTGCTTTGCTTAAGTTTATGAAAACGTCAATTATAAAGTAATGAGTTTTTTTTTTTTTTTTTTTTAAAGGTTGCTTTTAGTTTAAAATGTCAAAAGATAGTAAAAAATGTTGAAATTTTATGTTCTTTAATATCTTTTAAATATTTATTTAAATTTTAAATCTTTAGTTTATCTCGGTGTTTTTTAATAAATAGCTGTATTTAAAATGCTTTATTTAAAAAAACACGAATAAAATACCTTTGATTATTAATGCGTGTTTTAATGCGTTAATAAAAAAATGTAAGAGTGCTAGGGAGAGTTTTTGCATTAAATTGGATAGAAAAAAAAGTTTATTCGAATTATAAACGAATTCATGTTCTTTGATCAATTTTTATATATAAACTAACATTTTTTTAATCATTAAACTTTTTAAATAATTTGTCGTAGAAAAATGTTTTTGTTTCTCTAAATTCACATATCCTTCTTAGGATATGCTGAGTATTTAATAAAACTTTAAATAAAAAATGCACAAAGGGTACTAATTCATCTTAATTTTATACCGATATCAGAAAAAATATAAAATATACATATTCTATAAGTAAAAATACAGAGAACAGTAGTATGTCCTAAACCATCATAATGTTAGTTGGTCTTTCTTGTGTTAATATGTCTTATACAAGTAGTTTTAAAAAGGCTTTACATGCAGTCTTGAGCAACAAATATATTATCAATTAGGATATATATGCTCTAAACCACTTAAGGATTTCGAAACGCGTCTTTAAGTTCAGTCGAGTATTTAAAACTAGAAACTATTTTACTCTCCATTATTTCTTTCATAGATATTATTTTACGTTTAATTGAAACGAAAAATGGATTAAATTTGGATTTGGTCTAAAATGAAGCAGGGACTCAATGCAGAAAGCTGTTTCTCATCTAAGGACGAGCTGCATTATCAACGCAAATGAACTTCGTGGCTGAAAAAGTAGACCTCTTTTTCTATTTGCACTTTACTAGTATTTGTGATTTCGGTAAATAGCCCAATATACCCTCAAAATTTTTATCGGTAATTCTCAAATAAAAATATGCGAAATTTTTATGTGAAATATTTGTATTGTGGCAGTTCTTCTGCTTTGTGGTATCATGCGTTTTTGATAGCGTAAAGGTCTTATCATACATCAACCGGCAAGCGTTGAAAAAGTTTACGACAGATTCAGTATACTATTTCTTTTAGCCAATGTACCTTTGCTGGTTTTAGCCTGTTCTGTTTTCGGATTAGGGCACTTTTATCTGTTATGTTTTGTTGTATTTACGAAAAAACACCTTGTGCTTGGCACTTATGTCCTAAATAGGACCTTGCGCCGTAAAACTTGAAACAACCAACCAACCTTTTAGCCAATGAAGTGATTAAAGGCTAAATTCCACGTTAACTTGAACTAAAATAAATCCGTTGGGTTTGGTTGTTATCACACAAAAAGGGTTGTTATCACACAAGAAATCCACGCAATCTTCATCATGAAAAGAATCCTAACTGAATCCATTGCTTTTTCAAGCTTACAGGTTGACGGGTGATAAGGTCTTTAGCCTGCTATACCTGCCTCATGATATTTATAGTACAGCCTCATTCTAGTTGAAGGAACCTTTCATCAATACTGAAGACCGAAACTCCACTTTTCTGCAGCAACTCTTATCCTTCGTTGTGTACATTATTTACAAGTTACATTTGCAGAGATTGCGTTATACACCTGAGCACAAATTCACAAAATATGAACAAAAAATAATTTTTCTGTCACAAATATTTAAAATTAATGATGATTATTAATTTTAAGACCCTACTTTTTTAAATGTTCAGCTTTAATGAATAATACATATTCTTTTATATTTACATTTTAATTTTAGCGATTTTCTATTTTTTATTGGTATTTTATAAATTGATTATTAAATTATTGCGGTCTTTCCTTGTCAAGACATCTCTGGCGAACTTGTAATGCATTTTTTTTGGACTCAAGAGGTCTAAAGTTTGAATTAATATCCGGGCATGTGGGGGATTTTAATTTATTTTTCTGTTCTGGAAGTTACTAGAATATTTTTTACTTTAGTATAACATGGTTCGAAAATACTCTACTACTGTGTAATTATAGAACTCATATTTTAATCAGTTCCCGCTTCTGTCCATCAAGTGTTGAGTGTTTTAGCCTCATATTTGAGTTATCTTACTATCTGTGTGGCAATGTAATTAAACTTACTATTCTATATTTTGTCTATATTTAAATGTTAACATTTTACATTACTCTTCAGTTTTCGACTTTGACACAGACATACAAACAAAAAATTATATGTATTTAGTTCTTATTACCTACTTTATATGTTCTTTTTCGGCATAAACAATTATCTACCGGTGAGTGAAAAGTCTGTAAATTTAGAAACCCAATTTTACTAATACTGGCTGGTTTTACCTTTATTGCTGCCTTCTGGCACAAACGTTTTACCTTCTCCGATAGATAATGCAAGAGTTTGCCAGCTGTCTTTGAATTGCTGTATGTTCTTACAGCACAATAGATAGAGCCTGAAGGACACTACGACCAAAGCTATTAAATAAAGTGGAGTTTTTTTCAAGAGCTCCAGCAGTTTTCTTTGTAGATTACAAAAGTGTCCTTATTAGTGTTTTTAACTATGATTGTAGTCAATTTGTGGTCTAATGATGCAATAAAATGTAAAACATTGCTGAAAATTAGGAAGGCATTTTATTTTGTGTTCGTTAGTAGATGTATTTACTTTAGTGTCACTTGATTATATTTTATATACTACAAAGATTTTTTAGCAGTCTTACAATCCTTATTTGTAAAGGAAGTAAAATGACAGCATTTTAGATGGGGCATGAATATGAAAAAGAAGTTGATAGGGAGAAATCAAAACAAAGCAAAACATGGAACTAAAATCAAAGGTTTAATGATGTTGTCTCATCAGTCCTATCCACAAACATCATAAATCGTTATGTATATAAATATATATATGTATGTATATGTATGTGTATGTATGTATGTATGTATGAATGTATATTTATGTGTGTATATATATATATATAGGCATATATATGCATATATTGCGTATGTATATATGCATATGTATGTGTATATATGTATGTATATAATATATATATATATATATATATGTATATAGTATATATGTATGTATATAATAAATATATGTATGTATATAGTATATATGTATGTATATAATATATATATATGTATATAGTATATATGTATGTATATAATATATGTATGTATATAGTATATATGTATGTATATAATATATATATGTATATAGTATATATGTATGTATATAATATATATATGTATATAGTATATATGTATGTATATAATATATATAGTATGTATATAGTATATATGTATGTATATAGTATATGTATGTATATAGTATATATGTATGTATATAATATATGTATGTATATAGTATATATGTATGTATATAGTATATATGTATGTATATAGTATATATGTATGTATATAGTATATATGTATGTATATAGTATATATGTATGTATATAGTATATATGTATATAGTATATATGTATGTATATAGTATATATGTATGTATATAGTATATATGTATGTATATAGTATATATGTATGTATAGTATATGTATGTATATAGTATATATGTATGTATATAGTATATATGTATGTATATAGTATATATGTATGTATATAGTATATATGTATGTATATAGTATATATGTATATATATATATATATATATGTATATATATATATATATATATATGTATGTATATATGTATATGTAGTATATATATGTATATATATGTATATATATATATATATATAGTATATATGTATGTATATATATATATGTATATAATGTATATATGTATGTATATAATGTATATATGTATGTATATCATGTATATATGTATGTATATATATGTATGTATATATGTATGTATATAATGTATATATGTATATAGTATATATGTATGTATATAGTATATATGTATGTATATAGTATATATGTATGTATATATAGTATATATGTATGTATATAGTATATATGTATGTGTATATATATGTATGTATATAGTATATATGTATATATAATATATATGTATGTATATAATGTATATATGTATGTATATAATGTATATATGTATGTATATAATGTATATATGTATGTATATCATGTATATATGTATGTATATATATGTATGTATATATGTATGTATATAATGTATATATGTATGTATATATATGTATATATGTATGTATATAATATATATGTATGTATATAATGCATATATGTATGTATATAATGTATATATGTATGTATATAATGTATATATGTATGTATATCATGTATATATGTATGTATATATATGTATGTATATATGTATGTATATAATGTATATATGTATATAATATATATGTATATATATATATATATATATGTATGTATATAATATATATGTATGTATATAATATATATGTATGTATATAAATATATGTATGTATATAAATATATATATGTATATAATATATATGTATGTATATATATATATGTATATATATGTATATATATGTATATATATGTATATAGTATATATGTATGTATATAGCATATATGTATGTATATAGTATATATGTATATAGTTTATGTACTTGAAGCTGTAATAAAATTTTGGAGAAAAAATTTAGACATTGAGTTGTACTTTATGTCTTAAAGTATTGACCCTTAGTATTTTTATAGTTGTTTATTTCTTTGCTTAGATAGGCCTGCGAATTTTGCTTAGAAAATTTAAAATGCTATTTATTTGTTACTTATAATGGTTTAGGATACTGGTACTTAATACTTTTTAATGATATTGCTTACAGTTTATTTAATTCGTTTGCTTGACAAATTTCGGCATTTTCTTCTTTAAGGAAAATAAGAAATTTTTGGTTGTAGGTAAAGAGATATGATTGCAGAATCCCCAAGTAATATGATATTAAGGATGTATGGCTATCTCATTTAAAGAATGAAACATTATTTTTATCTCTTTATTTACTTGATATTTTGTCCAAAAATTTTCCAGATAAATAGTCAAAGTGCGAAAATTAGGGATTTTTGGTACTACAGTCAAAGGGGTGGAATCCGACTGCTAGCACAGATTTCGTATCCCGATAGGGAGTTTTGTCTTTAACATGTTCACACTAACCTTAAAACTTTTGTTTCTCGCCCGTGGGTGGTATTATTAAATGCTATTTGTTTTACTTGACGTATATGAAGTAATGTACAATATGTTAAGTTACGGCAACGATAACCATTTTAATTTACTGTCCTTTCCCCAATGTTGATTTTCTGTTATGCAGAATTCAGTAAGTGTACAATATATTTTAATTTTTAGACTACTCGAAAATTTTCCTTAGTTATTAAACGAACTTAATTAGCTGCAAGCCTAATGATTCCAGTTGCCCCTTTAGGGAGTATCTAAGCCTGCGTGAGCTTGTTAAACTCCTTATACAGCTCTAATTAGGCATCATGATACAAAATATTAACAGTGTAACTCGAAAATGACCAAAACATTAAAGCCTTTTAGAATGAATGCACATGAAAATATATCTATGTTAAAAAACATTCTTGGTGAATTTCAAGAACATAATTATTAGGCACTTTTCATTCATTTTTTCTGTTAGAAATGTACATAAAGTATGACAAAGGTTACACTGTAGCACTGAATATTATTAATCTCTAGCAGCTTTGATTGAAGGAAAATAATGTTTTTAAATATTCTACCTCCCAAATTATTGTAGTATATAAAGTAGCTTTGATGATAATTGTTACATGCACTCACTAATTAAGTTCGGTGCAGTTGTGTAAATACTTTGGATATCTAAGTTAATTTTCAACTATATGGAAACTTTCTCTAGTTATTAAAGTAATTTAGCGGGCTAAAAACTTAATGATTTCGGATGCCGCCTAATGACATATTTAAGCGCAAGGACACATCAGCGTTACAAACTACCCTGAACCTATTAAATTGTAGGTACAGGAAGATAGCAACAGAAGGAATAATAACTAAGCTGAGTACTAAGCATAAATACTATGCATTATTATGGAAAACCAACCGCTCTACAAGCCAACCTATACCTGGCAAACTTTTAGGTAGTTACCGGTTTTGCATCACAAGGTCTTATTGGACTTCGTGTTTCAAAAAGAAATTGACTGTAGAACTCATAACAAACCAAAAATTAAATCCCTTTAGAATACACACGAACACAATGTTGTATTTCAAGAAAACTTTTTTTTGTGGAATTCCTCATTCCTTTTACTGTTAGAAATATACGAAAAGTATGACTAATGTTAGACTGTAGCATTGAATATTTTTATTCTTCAACCTCACTTGGATTAAAAAAAAGTCTACCATTATTTTACCTCCTAAACTATTCTAGTATATAAAGTAGCCCTGATAATAATCGTGCACGCACTCTCTAATTAGGTTTGGTGCAGTGAGATTATGAATGCTGCGTATGTGACACATCACCATGTTTCCGCAGCTGGCTAGCTTCCAACAATTAGTACTTTCCCTCCCACCAGCTATTATGTTCATTTAGTTCTGCATGCATATTTTAGTTAAAGTATTTCAATTAGGATGAAATATGACACAATTTAGCTACTTTCTATGGGTGTGATAATTAAGGAAAAGAGGAAAAAAATATCCATTATGATACAAAATTACACGGAACAGATTTTTGTTTCGAAACACTGAATTTATGTATTATGTCTTGTCCGATAAGTAGTCATCACACTTTTATGCGATCGATAGTATTGTAAGAACTATGGAAGTATTAAATTATGATATTTTAATACTCATGCGGAAAGCTTATTAGTTATCATTGCTGTAATAAAATTGCTAAATAGTAGGTGACATGTGTTATGAAACTATAATATTTAATCTTTAACTGCTTAATAATACTTTTAATATGGTCTAATTTTCTTTTTCTATTTAACTATTTAAATCTATTTTTAATGTGAATAATCTATGCCTTTGTTTCTAAAGATACTTTTGCTTTTTCGATCTTTATTAATAAAAGCAATTATTAAGCATTTTTAAAGACGGCATACGTGTATTAATTTAACTTTATAAAGATAGTTTTTTTAATTTAGTAACAAGACGGTGGTCGACATGGTGCTCCCTTTCGATACCAGAATCAAGGGGGTGGCAGCTGGCATGGATGGTGCTTGAAATCAGCATTAAACTGTACGTGCCGGTCTAATTAGCCTTCTGATTGCAAAAAAAGTGCTTCAAACTAATCCAAGCTGTCATTTTGACGATTTTCTATATACAATTGATCACGAAGTTTTTCTTTAATGACTCTGGCTTGAGATTCTATGACTTTCCCTAATTTAACGTTAAATATACACGTACACATAAGAATATGAATTCGTTAAATTGCACGAGGTGAAAATGTGTTTTATACCCACTTTTACTGAAATCCGTTATTTTCATGGTAGTATGAGAAACGAATACTAATCACAAATAAAAAGAGCAAAACCATAATAGAATTGCTCTAAAAACAAAATAGTAAGGCAAACAAGAAACAACATTGTCTCTTCTCACCTTTTTCTAGTCAAAGATGATGGTACCACTTTGAGTGTGTGTTAGTGAATAGAAACGAAGAATGTGTTATCTTTTTAAGCAATCTTTATGAAACTGTGGACATAACAAATATTGAGGGGAAAGTTCTTTGAATTGTACTGTTTAATATCAGAAAGAAGGCTGAGATTTTCTAGGCCGAAATGCCATAAAATTACTTGGTAAAAGGGGAAATCACAGATGTTCAATGAGTGGGTTTTTTTTTATTTTTAATTGAACTAGGGCCAACGCATTGATAGGCACAAATAAACAACAGAAAATAATATTTATAGAGAAAATTTACTCCGGTTTTCTTAAATGACAAAATCGTATCATAAAAAGTCGGTTTTGCGCTGTGTTCCACATGTGTATGGTAAGAAATCATATGCCTACTGTCATGTCTAATACCGATTTGGGAAATTAATAAAAACAGGACTACAGCTACATATGTCAGATTTTAAAACATAAAATTATAATTTAAGGTAAAATTAGCAATGAGTACAATGCATTCACTCAATTAAGATGTTTAGTTATTTGGTGTGAAATCGAGGAAGAGTATTTTTGAGAATGTGAGCTGTTGAAATTAAGGTCAATATATACTCCTTTATTAAAGGATTTACACCAAAGAGGGTAGCCATTTTGTAGATAATGTACGAAATTGTGATGATGAAATAGATATTTTAAAAGACATGACTTCATTTGTCTCTTCCCACATGCAAGCTTTGAGCCTGATATATACATATACTTGCTTGAATTGCAAACTAGTATGTTAGGAACATGCTGTATAATATTTATATTATTATAACACAGCAGCAAAAATTTTTTGTTTTCACTTGTAAAAAAATGCTTTTTTTTGTCGGTTAGGTGGGCTAAACTTTAGAAAGACTCCTAAAAAAAGTTAAACATTGAAATATACCACCAAGAAAATCACAAATGAAAGTACCGCCAACAACCCTAATAAAAGTTTATTTTAATAACAGACTTGCTTTTAATCTCTGTAAAAAGTTCTCCCGGGAGATTTTCGCATGTTGGCACTGCATTCCATAATAGCCTAGATCTCAGTTTCTAATGATAGTTTTACAGTTGAGCACATTTTCCAATGTTTTCACCGAGCTTCTTTCCCAAACACTTTCCCCGTACAGAGTCTTTACCGGAAAACATTTTTCCCAGAATATGTAGAGAGTAATGTCCTTTGGACATCCCCGTGTTAACTAGGCCTTGTAATACCGATAAGCAAAATAAAATATTAAAAAATTGTTTATTTATTGAATATAATGCGCTTATAAATAATCGTTATTCACAGTGCTGCTACGTGCCACAAATTTAGGAGAGTAGTGCATGAATTTTTTAGGTTGTTGAAAGTATTTGAGTGTATGTGACATTCCACAAGGATGGAAAGCATATCAGGGAGAATTTAAAATTTTCAAACTTACAAAATTCTTGGGAAAAATAATTTAATTATTCATAAGATTGAATAATAAATTACTAGGGAGAACATCATGAAAAGTAATTATATATTTTTTTATACTTAATTAGACACGTTTACTGATATTGCGCATATTTGGTGGAGTTGTAAGAATTTTATCATCTGGCACGTTGGAAAGTTATTTTAAATTTCTTTAAGAGTTCATGCATTATATATTTCTTAAACGTTTATTATTCAATCGTCAAAAAGTAGTTATAGGCTCAAATATGCAACTAAAAATGTGTCCTAAAAACATGTCTTTAAACGAAAATTATGTTTTTATTGTTTTATAACTATATTCATCCTTTCCAACAAGTCAGAATGATTTCAGTGTAACGTAATTCAGTAATCCCTACAGACTACACTGTGTTTATGTTGTTGCTGATTCATTGTCAGCTTTTTTAAGACTCTTTCCATCTCAAAAGCTCTCAGTGAAACCAAAGTACATAGTGAGCATGGTTTAATCGCTTGATGTCTAAAACTATGATTATAAAATAATTTGTTAATTACTATTCTATTGTAATTTTTTTAAAAACTCTGGAAAAAATAATTTATCTTTATCTTTTGCTTCCTGATCAGTGTTTTTATTCTTATTAATATTTTTATCCTGCGATAGTATTTAATGGCTTATAAATGACGAAAGATTTTCAAATCATTTGAAGCGAAACATCTAAGAGATTCCACAGTTTAACTTTTGCAGTAAATAATTAAATCATATGGGAAATTGATTTTAACTGGAGCTAAACATCGCTAAAATTTATGTGTGGTATAAAATTATTTTAGTGCTATTATCGGATAGAGAATCTCAAGGTTAAACTTTTGAAGAACTGTGATCAACCAATCATCTTTAAAGATATTAATGCAAACATTTTGCTTCCAGAAGCTGCACTATTTTTCGAGTTTCTCAAAAATAAATCTCATTTCAGATGAATGTAAAAAATTATACAACGAAAGAATGCACTAAAATTAATACGGTTTTAACAAAGAAGCTTGATAAAATAGAATTAAAATATTTTATATTATTTGACTTAACTGTCATATTGTTTGTATTTGAACACTCTATTGATGAGTACATATTACTGAATGTTAGGGTTGAGCTATTTAAATCGTGATTTAAATCACGATTTAAATCTGTTGATTTTCTTTAAAAAAATCATTGATTTAAATCAATTTTTTAAAGATTGAATTTTTAAATGAAAGTTGTTAGTAATAAGTACAATAAGAAAATAGGGGCAACGCAACTTTGGGTTGAGTTGCTCCTAGATGATTTCAGGAGGCTGCTGCACCCTGCCTGTCCTTGTATTATTAAAATAGCACACTACCTAATATTCATTTCTTCTCCCCTATCTCTTATCTCTCGGTCAAATTTTGTTTTCGTCTTTTGTATTAAAAAATTACTGGCACAGTAAAAATTTCATTATTATACATTGAAAAGAATGCCCTGACTTTTTAAATATTAAGTGCCTCTAAAAAATAAAAACAAATGCACCCAAAAATGTAATAAGTATTATACCCCCTGCTTTTATTTATTAATTTTTGTGAACCTGGGAAAAATTCTGGAATTTATCTCTAATTTTCATAAATAAAAATTATTGCGGTTACTTAACCCTTAGTCTACCCTCATCTTTCTAATAATTCTATGGTTGAAGGAATAAAATGTATAAATAAGCAGGAAGCATCCTTAATTTAAATTATGATATAGATAATTAAAACAAGCAAAAACCCCTATATTGCTAGTAATTATTTTCTACTGATTTAGGAATTATTCTTATATATTATATATATATATATATATATTTTAGCTATATGTATTTTTTATTGTATCTAAAAAAAGAATTGATTTAGACATCTAACTTGAAGAATTTAATTTGCTTGTATCAAATATTATACTTAAATATATTTAAATTTCAAAAATGCTATTTAAATAAAAAAAAATCCGATTTAAATAAAAAAAAATCAGATTTAAATAAAAAAAATTGATTTTTTAATTTTTTTTTAAATTATGATTTTTATCAACCCTGATGAATGTTTATGAATGTCATAACTATGAGCAATTTAGAACATATTTTTGTTCCTCGGAAGTAAAGGGTAATATGTCCATTTTTTAAAAATGATATTTTTGCATAATCTTGTATGATTTTTTTCTCCTCTTTTGTGATAAAAGTAGTACCTTTATTTCCTATAATTGACATATTTAAGGAATTAGAAAAGGTACTATAAGAAACATGGTTTCTATGTAAAGATCACCATATGGGACTTAACACTCCTTATTTCTACTATTTTCATATGTTTATAAGCACTATATCTTCGCTATTAACTCAAACACGCTTATAAACCTTTTCACTTAAAATGTATCAATTCAAACAAATCTGTAAAATCTCAATTATGCTCTCATGTAAGATTTATGACTTAGTGCCCATTTTTCCAAAATTTGACATCTGTGCATCAGAAATAAATTCTGATGTTCAGACTTGGAAATACATACCAAAAAAATAAAAATCTCCCTTATTTTAAATCTCCTATCTTTTCCCTGTTCTCTCGATACATAAATTACCTTTACGGTATTGCACGGAGTTATTTATAGAGGCTGTAAAAAAACGTTTTTTCCTTATATTAATTACTGCCTGCGAATTATCACTGAATTCAAATTGGTTTTTTTATCGATACTAAATCCATTAGTATTTTCTTTCTTCTTATATGAAGTTGTATTTTGATGATTTCGAAACACAATGTATTTGTTTGGTGAAACATTCCTGACTCAAATGGCGACTCTAGAGTCAGACAAGCGAAACGAACAGCCGGAAGACGCGCGTGTGAGTCCAATAGATAGGTATCTTAACCCTGTCAACAGCGTCTGTCTGGGTCAACATTGTCTGAACCTGTCGGTAGGTTAATTATTTTATGCATGTATTAAATACAAGTATTTCAGTCTCGTGCCACAATTTTCAAGGAAAAAAAATTATCAATGACTGTAATTAGAGGTTTGTAGAACATCCTATTGAGAAATATTGTATTGGAAAGTATGCCGAAGTATACAAAATCCAGAAAATGAAAGGAAATCGTATTGTTTGTAAGACCTTTGAAATTTTCACTTATTTTGCATGAAGATTTATCTTCTGTTGCAAAATCAAACGCTTCCTTTTCATAATTCTCGATTCAGAACAATTAAGTTTCGTGGAAATTGCTAGATTTATTCATAAAATTAGAATGTTTGTATTTTATTAATAACTTTTATAAACACATGCACTATAACAAATTATTTCACAAAGTTTTATGTAAAATCTTCCTATAAACTTTAAAACATATTCATGTATCAATTATTATAAATGTTTGTAACAGTAATATGTAATTTTTTATATTTTCATACACAGTATCCACTCTTATTATTTCTTTTAATAAGCTTCTATTATGAAGTTTATATCCCCGTAACAGTTGATTAAAAGAAATTAAATGTAATACTAGTTAAACCATTGATAGGGGTTTATGTTATTTTCAAAAAACATTCTTTGTTGAGAATGAAAAGATTTCAACTGAAGTGAAGTGATACTGCCCAAATGTAAAATATAAACGATGCTGCTACTCAACAGACCAACAGTTAGGTTGACTGTAATCGTTTGCACGAAATAAAGAATTCTGTTACTTTTTTTCGATTCTGTACAAAATATTTTTTACATTCTTACCTTAAAGAATAATGCTAAACAGCATTTTAACACTGTTAATTTAGATTGACTTTGTATAAACTTTGTTATACTCCTTATAAGAATGATACTTCTTGCGATTGAGAGAACTTCCCTCGCTTTTTTAAATGCAGAAATATTAACCTATAAATATTCAAACTGTAATATCAAATATATTTGACACATTTATTGATGTGAGTTTAGGAGAAAGATTTAAAATAATTTTACTCGCTCACGATAGAAGATAAAGAACAAAATTCAAGGTAAACTAGTTAGTAGTTAAAACATTTGAATTACATATTCAGTGCAACAGACAGAAGTTCCTAATGAGAAACCCAGGGGTGCTCAAAATCCCAGAGAAAGTATCTACTAGTCATCATGATAAAATCCTTATAAGTCACTCTCTACTCTTAGCTTCATTGAAATTGTAATGAGAGTTCTCTAAGTCACCAAATAAAAAATAGTTCTACCAATTTAAAATATCCCTAATGAATGGCCTTGGGGCAATTTAAAATATACTTTAATCATGTAAAACATGTTATTTGAAATAAAAATAACTATAAAATAAAACCATGTACAGTATATCTTTAAAAAATGGCTTCAATGGACTGAAGGAGTTAAACTCTACTGTTTGTGTATGCATGTATGTAAATATTTATACATATGAGGAAAAAAACGGTATTTCTATGGTATTTTTTCAACGGGATTTTTTTGAGTTTCATTTGTTTGATATTTACATGGTATAAATATGTTGTGTATAATGTATGTTTAAAACATTTAAAAAATAAAAGAAAATTATATGCTGTATATTTTTATACAATACACAGTTATTTAGACATAAGAATTTTATAAAAAATCTTTCCCATAAAAAAATGACTAACGGCTTGAAATGCATTCCATAAAGTTATTTTGTAGCTTTCATAAGACAGTATAAAACTGTTTTTTACCCGCGTATATTATTTTCTTGGTTTGTTGACGTATTTCGTTGCCTGTGCAAAAACTTTTAATGAATATATCGATGAAAAAAACTGCACTCAATTTCATCGTGATTACATACTTCAGTCAGTAAGGATAGAACAAAAAAAAAAAGGTATTGAACTTCTTCTCTGTAATCAGTGACTATTTAAACAGAGAATTCTCTGTTATCAATGCTTGGTATCACAATGCGAAAGATGCTATTCAATTTTTTCTGTTATTATACGCTGGATCAAAACTTACTTAAAATTACTCCGTGATACGATGACATAGGATATTATAAAAGTAATTTCCTCGAAATTTTGTACGGTCCCTTGTTCTTAAATACAATAAGGAAAAAAATATATATATCTGATTTTAATAGAAAGAACAATAGGTGTATGTTAAGAAATTATTTATCTTAATTAGAATTTATAGGAATAATCTAATTATGAGTCTTGATATTTAACATTGGTTTCCTATAAAAAAAAAATTCAATTCCCTCAAAGGGCTCGAAACAATCTCTTTTTTGCAGTATTTCTTAGTTAAAAATCTTTTACTCTCAAAATAAAGCCCTCAAAATAAGGTTCGTGGTCGCAATGCCTTAAGTGGAAACAATATCTATGGAGAGGGTAGGCTAGGCCTGGGGTTGAACCTAAAATTGACTCTTTCCTCTTAGTAATGCTCTTCAAAACGAGACTCAACTCTTCGTCTTTAATTAAGTCGTTTTTGTCTCAAGAGATAATGGTCGAGTGAGTACAGCTGCTCTTCCTTACCAAAGTTATAGGTCCCGGTGTTATTAGCCTCGTGTTGCAAAAGGCAGGCCGTAGTGCTCCAAACCAACCTCCGTACTGAAGTTTATGAGTTCGAATCTAACTGCAGACATGGATGTTTAAAGTCGTTCGGAATCGGCTTTAAGCCGTAGGTCCTGATCTCATTAGCCTGATCTCATTGAAAACAATAGACTATTGAGCTTCAAACTAAAGATCTGGCTCTCAAGCTTAAATCGTCAAAGTAGCAATAAAATAAAAAAATACAACAACAATGACAGTTACAAACAGAGCAGTACATTGCCTCTAATAAAAGGAAACGCATTTTTCTAGTCGTATCGGATAGTGTTTGAAATATGTCTGTAGTGCATTAGCTGTATAAACAAATTTTACGTCACGTTATCGAAACTGAAGTTTGAACGATAAGTAAAGAATATGGAATGGTATTTGTTTAGTGTTTTTTTTTCTTAGCATATGTAAGTTTTACAAATACGACTTATATATATCATTTTTGTTAAGAAAAACTGCAAGGCTTCAGTATTTGGTTTTATCATACCGTAATTGACAGAAATGATCTAATCGTAATCATTACGGATTTTCCTGTCAACGCCTTTTTAAATTGGGGGAATTTACTGAACTGGTTATAGATTAAGATGTAGAATTACTGGCTTGCATATCTTTAATATATTATTAGGCTTTTCATTTTGTGAACTTTTATTGAGAGAATTTAGAATATGGTAACAATAAAATAAGTCTTGTATAATGTTTCTCAATTATAATTTACTTTCATTTTTTTTCAAATTTTACTTTCATCTTACTTTTCTATTGCATGATTTGGGAACTTTATTTATTAACTAAAAAATTAGGTAGTTTGGTAAATATTTCAACCTCTATTACTACCGAGTCAGACAGCTAGCCTTTTAAAATGTCTTTTTCTTGTTTCAAATCTAATAAATGGTTTAGCTAACGATTTAGCTAAATAGAGGAAAAGAACCATGCAGAGATATTACCAATTGTCATAAAGGTAGAGACCATAATATTTGGGTGAACAGCAGTTTTTTCTAAGAATGCAGCGAAAATGCTGAAGATAATTTTCTAGTCTAAAAACCACATACTGTCTTATTTGGTGTAGTATTCCTTCTGTTTATCCACTCATTAAACTCAAGTTTCTCGTAAATTTAAACTGTGGCCTTGGCAGTCTCATTTAAATTTGACTCAGACATCGAAAGATTGCATATTCTTGCCTCCCGCTACTTTGAGGAAATTTTTGCATTACTGGCACAGTGTTGTTAAAGATTAGCAAATATTTTGCTTAGGGATTCCAATTAGCGTGTCCGTTATTTTAGTTTTGTAAAAGAGTGATATCTACTGAGTTTTTTTTAACTGTCTCCTGTTCGAAGAGTGCATAAAGTTTTCTAAGAGTGAAAAATTTCACCTCGAGATTTTGGTGTTTTGAACCTCTAAGTCTAGAAAAAAATCTTAATATCACAGAGCATAAGGGACAAATTTTAAAAGGGCAAATGAATGAATGAATGAATGAAAACACACATGCATGTATATATGTGTATGTACCGGGTGGCCATAATTAAACTGACATTACTTATAGTGTTCTGTAGCTCGATCTATTTGCGAGAATGACGCCACATGTAAACAAGTCGAGGGACGAAGGATTCCGCGAAAGAAAAAATTAGTTCCAAAAGTCACCGCTAGGGGAATAAAATTACCTTTTATTATGCACATTTTCTGATTTAGTTCAAGCGCAATATGGCGACACTTTTAAAAAAGCGTAAAATCTACATAAACACCGATAAAGAGTCGTGATCTGCAATATCACGTACGCTGAGCAGAAGTTCTTTATTCAAATTTCACGTTACATCCATTGGCACAGTTAAGAATTTAATTTCCGTATTGATTTGCATTTGTTAACACTATTTTCTATTACACAGCGCCAAGTATTCCCCTAGCGGTGACTTTTGGAAGTAATTTGTTTTTTCACGGAATCCTTCGCCCACCGTCTTGTTTAATCTTCCTACAAAATGTGGCGTCATTCTCGCAAATAGATCGCGCTACAGAACACTGTGAGCACTGTCAGTTTAATTATGGCTACCCGGTACATATATATGTATATATAGATGCATATGCTTACACATACATGCATAAAGGCAAACGATTTGATTCATTAGATAAATCAAAATTCCTGTAGGTTAATCTCAAAAAATTATAAATTATTAAAAATCTAGTCTTTTAACTTTATTTGTATATATCTTAAGTTTTTAACTGTTTTTGTTAGCTCTATTTGGATTAGCCTAGTATTTCTATGGTAAAATAATGATCAAAATTCTAAGTGAAATTGCGTTCTTTGTAGCTCATTGTATAATTCCGTACATTTTTTCAATCCACAGTTAAACCTTATAGTATATTTAAATTTACTTATTTTTCTTAGCAACTAAAGCCCAAATACAGTGTCAAACATTTATCGTATGCCTCATACAAATACATTGTCTTGACATTGACTGAATGGCATTCATTGAAATAGTTTTAAAGATGTATAAGTTGGAACAACTTTTAAACTTTTTAGATAGGGAATTTTTTTTTAAATTCTTTAGGTACTTAAGTTAGAGAAAATACGAAATAACACATCTATTTAACGTAACTATTTATTTAAAACTATTGATTGTGAAGAGATATGTGATAAGTTTACAGAGCTAAAATTTATAAAAAAAAAATTCATTTAAATATTTTCAGTTTTAATTTCAAAGAAAAATTCTATATATTTATATTAAAATATTTGTTTTAATAGAAATGAAATATATATGCTTTGTTTATTTTAAAAGGTAATCATTTGTATCCTTTTTATATCTATCCTTTATGTATCCTTTTCCCTCTTTTTTAAGGGTCTAAATATTAGTTTCTTCACCCGTTGCCTCAACCGGACTTAATCCGCTTCTGAATAAACAACTTGTTTAGGCTTTCAACATCGAAATATAAGCTATAAAGTTTTATATTGTAGACAGAACATAGTCCGATTCTTTGAATTAAGTGAACCGAACTATTTATCTTGTTCTACTTATCTGTACAACAACTCATTGTGTATCATCTAGGAAAAATACTGAATCAGATTGCTCTGTTTTTTCTAAGAGTTTTTATAAATTTTAGTTACCTGGTCTATTAAAGAAAAACATTTTTCTTCGTCAACTTGTATTACAAACGAAGAAAGATAAACACTTTTTGTTTACGTAAACTACGAAGTAAGCATTTTGGTGTATCGCTGGATAACACATTAACTGTAGGAAGTTAACACTTTGCATTTCAGTGTTTTTATGAGTTTTGTAGCAAAGCAGCTCAAGCGTTAACTAAAGTAATGTTGTAAAACAACCCGTTTGGGCTTTTATTCTCGTGAATATTTTACGTCACCATAATATGAAGCAAATTCTTCCCTACAGCCCTGCCCGTTTCCCCGACACGTAGTTATTTAATTGTTGCGAAAAGTTTCGCACCATTAACGACCGACCCTTTTCTCTAGCTTGTTAAATGGATTTCTATTGTCAGGAACATGTAGGGGGAATGAACTAGCCAATTTGTTGACCATAAAGGTTTTCTGGGTATATAATTGATATGTACCCGCGTGATTTAAAATGGGCGTGTATAATACAATGTTGTTATTTTAATCCCCTCGCACATATATCTGAAAACCAATAATAAAAATTTTGTGAATTGGTATACGCAAAATGATATTTTGATTATATATAAAAAATATTTTGCTCAGGAAGATCCTCTTAACACATTGTATACGAGACACGTACTAGTACGTTTTTTGACGATTGATCCTTGAGAGCGGGTCACGTACTAGTACGGGTTAGTGTAACAACATGGTTGTTTGTGGGTACAAAAGTAACTTTAGGATAGTAACAAGAATATACTAAAGATAGAATCTAAGCTCTTGTGTAAAGAAGCCTCTACGTATAACATAACACCTAAAAATAAAAATATTTAATATTTCAAACAAACAAAAAGTCGGAATAATCTTACACAGGGTGAGCAAATTTCCTTTTTTTATTATTTCGTTCAGACAGTGAACCATAGCGATAGAAACTGTTGATTTTTTTTATAGGGGAAACTCATTAATACAAAATATTCAATAATACGAAGTTTTTTTCGTATTTACTTATGTATGTGTTTAATGGATACAGAAACTTGCTGAATTTCATATAGACAAAAAGTTAATTTTGTTGTTATAGTTTACAGATACCAATATAAATATCTTTTTTACCTTTAAACTACATTTATTTATCAACACATTGTATGCGGGACACGTACTAGTACGTTTTCTGAAGATTAAGAGATGGTCACGTACTAGTACGGGTTAGTGTAACAACATGGTTTGTTTGTGGGTACAAAAATAACGGTATATACAGAAAAACGAAGCCGAATGTTCTTGTCTTTCATTTTTTATAATGTAAAAATGTTTATATATAACATAATTCGAAAAAATTAAAACTATATACTACTATTTCTATTTGATTTTTCATATTTACGATACTATTATAAATTTATCCACTAAAAAATATTTTTTGTTTACAAAAATCTTATGGTTGTTATTTATATATTTCTATTTATATATTTGTTTATATATTTCAATATAAAATACGAAAAGTTGGTTAAAAATTAAATAATTTTCGATCTATTGAGATTTAACTGAATAACTAAATTTACGCTGAAAACGCTCGCTCCCGGTACAAATGTGTTAAGTAAACTTTAAGGAGCCCCATGCGAGGTCTGAACGGCTTGGGGACTGCAGATCCATATGCAGTTATAAAATTTAAGCAAAGCAGCTTCTTTAGATACATTTTATATTTGTATTCAAATTGAACGGTAATGCAAATGGTATTTAAAAATTAATATTAATAAAAAGACATAAATGAAACGCAAACAAAATGTTTGTTTCCTTTTTAACGAATTGACTTCTTCAAAAAATCTCAGCTAACAACTTTTGAATCTTTCTCTACCAAAACATATCGAGAACTGCATCAAATTTGAAACCATATATAAGACCTAAATGTAGACTGAAAATTTAAAAAAAAAATGTTAAAAAATATTCTAATTTTTTTTAATAATTTATATTAAGAGACTTGTAGGAGGTTCAGGTGACCGAAAGGGTTATATACGTTTCTAAGAGGGCACTCAACTTTCATCATACGACACGATGTAAAAAAATGTAATGGTTGAAGTTGCAATAGATTAAATAATTTTCCTGTAAAAAAATTGTTTGAATAAAAGTGAAGATGAAATAAGAAACAATATTAGGTATGCACAAATGTTAAAACAAATTATCATTATAGCAGCTGTTTAGAAACTGCAGCGACCACTCTCCAGGAAACGCATTTACAGTACTGAAGAAGCTAGTTGCTATTTCGAAACAGCTGTCAATATTTTTTTCATTTATCGTTGTTGTTCTCCTATGAATTGAAATAATTTTGTTCGCTGTAAAATACAGAATTTGCAATGTAGATATTTTCCCTTCTAATTGTTTTAATTAGCCCTCGTGTTGCAAAAAGTCGACCGTAGCACACCAAACCAAACCAAACCCTTCTAAATTTGTTAAAGTTTACTCAATTTATTCTTGAAGATTTTAACTCACAAGGGCCACTGTTATAAAATAATTTTTTTACGACTTTAATACGGTGTTGAAATTCATATTTTGATGTGTTGTATCTACTTTTAAAGCAACTGAAATTTTACCTATTAGAGATTTACTTACAGTTATAGGATAAATTTTGGCTTAATACTTCTTAAAATACGCAGTCACAGCAGAAAAAAATAGATAAGACTGACTGAAATAGTTATATGAAACCAGAACTGTGCTGATATACTGCTGAGAACTCTGCACATACTGTGCTGATATGTACTTAAAAAAATTCGGATAACATTCAGTACTTACCATGCTTGAAAGCTAATTTAAAAAGAATAAAAGAGAGGTCCTTCAAATTTAGTTACCTATTTTGGATGCATTATCAGTAAACAAAGAAGCAATTTACTTTTAAATTTAAATAATCATGAATGTATCTTTGATTATGGAACTCAAAGGCAAAAGTCAGTCTTGGAAATCCATACGCTTACTTAAACTACTATAAAGGGTGAAGGTGCTAGATAAAAACCGATTTGGAACAGATATTCTCTTATACTTTGTATGCTATGTATTTTAATTAATAACTATAAAGCATTTTTAATATATAAACTAGATAATATATTATGTTATATGATAAACTTCCCAAAAAGGAAGTTATACGATAATACGGATACCAGGTAATGAAGTTATACCTGGTAGTGTACCCAGTACATTACCATGATTCATGTCAACATTAAGTAACAATTTGAGCTAGCGTATGATGTCGGTGATTAAGTAAACTTTACTGGTAAGACATTGTCCACACTAGCCGGTTGTAAATTCTGCCAACGATTACGTCATATACAGTAATTTCCTTATAGTAATTAGTGGCAAGAGCTACCACGGTTTAAAATCTGGACAAACTCTTGAATACTCATGTCCATGAATCCATGTCACTTTCACTTCCGCCTTTTTCTGGATCGCGTGCTTCCCATATTCACTTCTTCGTGGATTACTTGATTTCATACACGAGACTGTCACTTTTTTTAGACCAACAAATGGATTTTTCCACTTTCCCGATCCAACATTAGATTGTCTACTTTTTCAGTCAACGGTGCTTAACGCAGGTAATAACAAAGAAAAGAAAGTTAGATACGAGTCCAAGTATTAAACTTAATGTTTTCTGTTTATCCCTTCACGCACCGCGAAATCCGTGACTCGAGTTTTCACGAGAAATAGTGCATCATTGACTTGAATAATTTTCGTCTCCGTTGTTTTTTTACCAAAACTTCTGTTATCCAAAGAAAAATATTAATTTGGAGTATCATAAGGAAGTTTCCCTTGGTATGTTTTGAAGATGTAAACTCTGTTCAGTGATAGAAAACAAATTTTTAAGAACACGATAACGTGCGAGGGAACCTGATATCGGCAAATCCTTTAATATGGTGCTGAAGGCGGCATACATGGAAGGAACTTTTAATTTCGAATACGCTACTAGACTGTAAGACTAGACACAGGATAACGATTTCCTGTTTGGAAAGTATCTCCATCTTATCTCAAGAATTTTGAGTATTTCAGTTTTCTAAAGTAATACAAAAAAAAAGTAACAATATTAAGAACACGAGAAAGAATGGTGAAGCATAAAATCTATTTGGGCGGTATTTTAAAATAGGATTTAGAGCCGAATCAGTAGAGTTTATAGTAGTCGGCGTTCCTTGCACCAAAAGCAGATGGCCCTTTTGTTAGACTCAATTATTCCCAGGAAATGAAAGTAATTATTTTCAGGAAATAAGTGACATTCACTTTGCACGCATCCTGAGAATCTGCCTCGGCAGGTGAACATTTTCTTACTTTCCAGTAGTGCAAACTTATAACTAGATGTTTTTTTTTTATTTTTCTAAATATTTTAGACTCTTAATTTTATTTGAATTAAAACGGTTTTATTATTATGGTTTTTCTTTACAGTAACACTTTCTGAAATCAAATGATACAAATTTTACGTTTTGTTTACAAACATGTATTTTCTGTACAGTTTTGTAAATTCGAATAAGAAAAGAGGGCAATCTTTTTTTTTTTGTAATTAATATCTATGCTTTATTTGTATCTATAAATTACTAGTTCATTTATAAAATTCATTAATTAAAAAAACTTTGAACTACTGTTTAAATCTGATTTTGGTATTTTTCATATCAGTGGAGTCTTTATCCCTATTTTGACTCTATATTCCTATTTAAGTGTTCTCGAATACTATATACGTAATGAAATTTCAAAACAAACTTTCACATTTTCTTCATTCTGATGACGTCTCATAATTGTTCAGAGTTTAAGTAGTACAGCAAAATCTGCTGCAGATGATGGAAAGACCTAGGGAAAATATTTTTATGAGCAGTTAAGTCATATCAATGTTTATGCAATTTCGTGTGCTATACTTAGATAAATTTTAACTTTTTTAATGAATTAAATGTCCAAATATTGATACTATTGCTAATTAATAAACAATGCTCTAGTGAAACTCTTGGTAATTTTACATTCAACAAGTAACGAATATATGATGTAATAAAAAATTAACTCAGGTTCAAAGAAGTGATTTCATTACATTTATACTTCGTATCAAGATATTGCTATTTTTTTAATGAAGAGGCTTCATTTTCAAAATGTTTGATACTAAATGTAAGTTGGATTTCTAAGAATCTGTTTATCTTTTTCAAAGTTCGAATAGTTTTATAAGTGATGTCTTCAAACAATAAGTATTTTATTTCTCGGTAAAAAAAAACATTGTACAATTTACATGAGTTTACAATTAAATTTATATTTTGTGGGGAAAACTTGGAAGAAATTGTAACGATGGTTAGAAACAACTGTAATGTTACCACAGCTTCCATAATAGGTATTATTTCTAAATTATTTTTTACAACATTTATTTACAGTTAATTTACTTCTTTTTTACAGTAATTAAAGTGTAATTGTCAGAAAAAATACATTCTGATAAATATATATATTTAAATATTATATCCTTATATTATGAAAATGTTTATTAGACTTTTATAAAAGACTTAATACTTTTTGGTATAGTTTCCAATTGTTTTATATTTTGTCTATAATAGAAATACAAAATTTTAGCCCTTTTTTTATTTGCTACCGTAATTGAATCTATCAGTGAACTTATTCATGCTGTAATCAAATAGGTAACGTTTTTGTTTTTTCGGTACAACATATGTATCTTTGAATACCATTAGTAACAGGAATGCTCACAGCTCGAATTTAATCAGTAGGTTTAGCCGTTATTTACGCTCTTGTAGCCAAATATAAATGATATCCAGCTAAACAATATTTTTCTTTAAAGTCACGAATGTTAAGTTTAATTCAAAGTAAAACATTGGCTTTTAATAATTAGAATTATCTGTTTCTTTTGCTTCGTAATTCATCTTCGTAAAATGAAATAGCACAAGGCAAAAGAATGTAATTATCCTGTAGGAGAAAAAACCTATTCTAAAGAGCATTTAAAATTATGAATTTATCAAAGCTTATAAAAAATTGTTGAGACTAGTTTTAACTCGAAGATATTTAGAAGACTCGAAAATATTTCCACTTTATAAAATCACTTTCTGATTATTTATTACTAATTCATGTATGGGGATATGATAAATTACACCTTGGTAAAATATTATGGAAATTGAGCGCTTTATCCTTTCAGATTTTAGTAATGCTAGGCAAAATTTCTAGTACTCCTTGGAGAATATACTTCAATTTCATAATGGATTCTGATAAATATAATTCCTATTTTCCAATAAATCATTTCTCGGATGCAATATCTGATTTTATAATCTTAAATCAAATATTAAACACACTCTAGATTTTGAGATATTTGAAAATGCACTTTTCTATTTGTCTAACATTTTTTCCCCAAAATTCTTCCTCTTTTCTTTTCTATTTTTGAAAAAAACTTTCAGTTTTAGGAGTTACTTTCCGATACATGAGTCAATGAGTCTAAACTTCACTATCGGTTTGGTTGTTAGTATGTTTGTAATCCGATTCAATCTCTAGATCTCAGTGTAAAAAGCCCTTCTGTAGCAAAAGTTGGTTTTATGTCAGCACTGTCCTTAAGTTTAAAAGTATAAACAAAATTTTAAAGGTATTTCTGAAGAAGCTGTAATCAAGACTAACAAACACGATGCACAATTCATAAAGCAAAGAGAAGCTGCTGTTACGAAGCTTAAGCACAACGGAAGTAACAAACTCAATTCATTGTCAGAAAAGTGCAAATATGGTTTGGAGTGGTTTGAAGCATTACTGTCACCTTCATCCAACCAAGAAACAACATATGTTTATGTAAATGTGGTTAAAATGTCAAGATAAAATATGGAAATATGGATAAGATATGGAAAATTTATTGCTTCAAAATAGCATTATAGGAAATTCTATAGGCACATTCCTTTTCGACCTTTTTATTTATTGAGTACTTTATAGATCGTCAGATTAAACTTACAATTATTACATAGAAAGTTTGAGAGAGAAAACAATGTACAGAGTTATCAGATAATAAATTTCAAAACATTTATTTTAACTTTTATTTTACATGCTTTTAAGTAAACAGCCTATATACCTTAAAGAGGTACGACAGAAAGACAAGTGATGTATTTCACTGCTAATAAAACTTTAAGGTTTTATTAGCAGTAATTTTACTCTTTATAAGTTGATTGATATTAGAAGCTATCTTTGCTTCTCATATTTCATAGTTTAGTCAGATCGAAAGATTGAACTTTCAGCCAAATTTTACCCATATTAAAAATTTTCTGTCGTTGCAAACTCTAGGTCAAAATTGAATGAGTCTTCGTGTAGCAGAACGTTGACCATGGAGACCGAAGAATTCTAGCCTCTTTCAATAGCGAAAAAATCTTGGATGAGTTCTGCTTTACAGTCAGATATATTCGCGATGGCTTAGTCTTTCCCAATTTAGAAACGGAGCTGGTGAGATGCGTGAGTTTAATGGTTTCTTTCAAGTGAGTACCGGGATGGATGTTTGTAGCCGACGGGATTCGTCTTCAAGCAGTTGGTTTCGGTCTAATTGTTCCTCGTAAAGCATAAAGTAGATCTTAGCACCCCCCAATGAACCAGTCAATCTTTCATTAAAAATATACGGAAAATCGAGTCTTTTTCCGCTGGAAAAGAGAAGACAGTCTACGAATATTTATCCCCCAAAAAAAGCATAATCTAAATTTTAGTCTTCTATAGAAATAAAACAGGCTATCGTATGAAATGAAAGGAGATGGTATAACGATTTGTAAGGTAAAAAAGGTCTGAGTGGAGAAAGAAAATTCAATTCAGAAAACAGATTGAATGGGACGAAAGCAGATCAAACAAAATAAAAGGAAGAAATTGCTACCGTACATACGACCTAAAAATTACCTTCATTTTGAATATTTTGAGTTATTGCTTTTTACTCTTAATTTTACTTGTTAATACCTTTTTAAAAAAATATCAGCAAATAAAAAGCTTAAAACTACTAACTGCCGATTAATCAGTATATAGTATTAAACTGATTGTAAATCACTTTTCACACTATACCTGTAATAAACACAACTCTGCAGTTTTTAATGAATTATATGCTGCCCCAGAATATATATATATATATATATATATATATATATATATATATATATATATATATATATATATATATATATATATATATATAATATATATATATATTAATTTGTGTGTAAAATTAGATGCATAGTACGTGGTTAGGCATTTTTATATATTATTGTCTGACTAAAAGTAAACGAGTAGTGCATATATGTATCCATATAAGCATAAGAATATACTAGAGAATCATTAGAATGTTATTTGTTTTTATGTTGAAAAGATTTTCTTAGGCATTATAGTAAATCGAACCATATAATTCAAAGTGTTATTTTTATATTTTTTTTTCATTGCCTATTGCGAATTGGTTGCTAGCTTACAATTGTTTAAGTATGTCATGGAATCATTCTTTGAGATGAATGGGGCATTTATAAGCTTTAGCACTGCTTAGTGAAAATGATATCAAGAACTAACTAGAATTTCCATTTGAATGTGTGGGCATTTGACCAGAATATTTTTCGATAGTAGTTTGATAAGTGTGCCATGCTTAATCAATCAACCGTTTCTGATCAATATCGTTCAATCGATAGCACCTTGTTAGTAAATGCGATCAAATGTGTGACATCATGATCCGATTTTGAGAATCTTCATTGTACTGCAAGTGAAAACTGCATTGTGACAAAATGGATCTTTATGCATACGTTTTCAATCTGTAGAGTGGGCAGCAATCTCGATGGTTTTTTTTTTCTTTTATTAGCAGTTGCATGCCGATCGCTATTACCGAAGTGTCCCAGTGACATCAAAAAGGGTACAGATAATTTATACGTTCTCGGATGACTTATTTTCACATCGTTGCTTTCCAAAATGGGTGAAGGTCTTTATCTGACAAATGCGGGTTGTTTATGCCGGGTAGAGAACAATCACCAAGTTCTATTGTCGGACTAGAAAAGGAAGCTGTAGGTTTCAAATTATCACGCATCTTTCTGCTAAACACTGGTTTTTACTTGCTGTTTCACAAGCATGTGAAAATGTAATTCCTGGAATGCGACCTACTTTAGACATCGTTTGAAAATTGCTTTCTAAATTTCCTTTGATACCTCGTTGACTTGAGGTCAATTCCATATTATGACAATATATCAATAGGTTCTTCATAGAAATGAAAAAAAATCACCCATTCGTGTCCAAGAAAATCTAATACACATACAATTATATTGATGGATGTATTGCAATGTAATCCTACTGCATATTTACATAGCCAAGTAGTTGTAAATAAAATTTTATATTTTAATTTAAAGCCATTTTATGCCTTTATGAGTTGGTTTCAGAAATATTTTTAGGTTTGTTTTTTAAATAAGTATTGTTTTATTTTATAAGATAGTCTATTTATAACCAGAGTGTGAAAAAGTTGAAGTAAAGATTGACTGAATAAATAAATATTTCATGTTCTTAAGTTATACTTACTATAAGATGCTTATTATGTAGCAATGAATGATATAGTTGAACGAGCAAAAGTACCAGATTTTCGTTTCTTATTGTTCAAATATAACAATCATTCTATTACACACATGACTTATCTTTCAAATATTAACTAGAAAAATTAGTTATGACCTTGACAACCAGTAGACAATGCTACTGCTGCTTGAGGCGACTATAAACATCCAAGGTCTATACCATTTACATGCAACGAGAAGCACTGTCTTACATTTTTATTTTCTGCGCAAATAGATGAAAGCAAATCTATTAGAAACAATCAGCATATATTATATATTAGATGATATCACAGAAATATTTAGATAAAATAAATATATTAGGAACAATGAATATTTTTACTTTTTTTTTTTGTCATTGACTTTCTGATACAGTTTAGTCGGATGATGGACGGATGGATATGTGATACTCGCTTTTAGGCACGATTTGGGCGCCGAACGATGGCCGAAAGGTTAGGGTGCTGCCCTTAGGAATCGGAGATCGTGGGTTCGAATCCCACTATTGGATGGTCGTAGCTGTTCGGAATCGGCTTTAAGCAGAAAATCCCGGTCTCATTAGCCCTCGTGTTGCAAAAAGTAGACCGTAGCGCTCGAAAACCAAACCAATAGGTACGATTTGGTTTAGAGCTCCAAGATCAATTTTTTACAACAGGAAGGCTGATTTTGAAAGAGCCTACAGCATAAAGCCAATATTTATGTCTATACTGGAATTTAAACCATGGACTCCGGTATGAAAGGCACTGAATGATGGTTCGGTGTCTTTGATACCGAAATTCTGGTTTTAAATCCTGTTAGCATGGGTTTTAGTACCCATTCGAAATCGGCTTTATACAGTAGGTCAGAGTGCAATAAGTCCCAGAGGGCTAATTATACTAACATAAGTATTGCAAAACAAGTTGCAAAAAGTTGCAAAATATTGACTCTAATGTTTCACACTAAACCAATCTGGTATGAAAGGCTACTAATTTCTGTGCCAATTCGGCCACCATCCGGCCAGTACTGAAGTCTGTAGGTTCAAAATCTACTTCCCGGATGGATATCTTTTTAACTTTTTGAATCAACATTAAGCTGCAGCATCTGATTTGATTTCACCGTAAGGGTAATTGTCAATGACAGTGTCCATCGTGGTCGTTCAATTTTCTTCGCCAAACATACTATTGGTAACTCATATATTCAATAAATTCCTTTTGGGGTCTCATTTTTGAGAATACAAATAATCTAACTTCTATTTATTAAACATATTTCGGAGAATTATGTAATTAAATCATACATAACATCTAAAAAAGCTTTAAATGAAAGTAAATATCCATCTATTAGTCAGTGAGCACTCGCGCACACATACATACACATACCACTCCATTTTTCGACAGTTAACGTTTTACTGTATACAAAGATTGCCCATCTCTTACTAGAAACTTGTATTTATAGCCATCCTATATTTTGATATTTTAATTTAAAAACAGATTTGTTCTTAAGGCTGTAATCAGTTATTTTTTTCTCTGGTTTCCCAGCCACATTTGTATTAAAATTAAGATATATGGTGTTTTAATCATTCAGCCGCCCATCCAAATAATACAAGTGAAATTAAGCGGTGACGATATACTAGGAAATACAGCTTTATGATGTGGAGTTTATTTCTGGCCTATCCTGGATAATCAGTGGAATTTCTCACGCATCACTTCTTTGATCACATCATATTATTTCATTTTCATGAAGACGAGCACATTATGCATTTATTATTTGTCTATTAGTATTTCGCAAACTTTATCCCTTGATTATTTTTTTATATCCCGAGTACTTCTTTTTCTCCACTACTTGCTTTAAATGGCATTGTTGTGAAAAGAACTATATTTTTATATTTTCATAGTGTTATTGTTTATGTAAAAATGTTTGGTAGAATGGTGCTAGAGGAGTCTTTCTTTTGTTTCAAGAATTTTCCCTCTCGATCAATTGTATAAAAATCAAAGAAAAATATTGTAAACTAATGAATAGTTTTTTAGATAAGAAAATAATACTTTTTAGCATTATCCTTATTTAACACATTGTGTACGGGTACATTTCGCAGCGGAATTGTACCGGGAGCGGGCGTTTTCCGCGTAAATTTAGTTATTCAGTAAAATCTCAATAGATCGAAAATTATTTAATTTTTTAACCAACTTTTCGTATTTTATATTGAAATATATAAACAAATATATAAATTGAAATATATAAATAACAAACATAAGATGTTTGTAAACAAATATATTTTTTAGTGGATAAATTTATAATAGTATATTATTTTATAGAATCTTATTTATATTATTGGATAAATTTTTAATAGTATTTTAATAGTATGTAAATATAAAAAATCAGATAGAAATAGTAGTATATAGTTTTTTTTCTCGTTCTGTGATTCCGCATCGACTGATGTAAAAACTGGATTTTATTTGTCTACATTTTTCCAGAATATGTAGTAGACAAGAACATTCGGCTTCGTTTTCCGGTATATACCGTTATTTTTGTACCAATAAACAAACCATGTTGTTACACTAACCCGTACTAGTACGTGACCCGTGCTCAAGTATCAATCGTCAGAAAACATACTAGTACGTGTCCCGCATACAATGTGTTAAGTAAAAAAATTCTCATAGAACATAAGAATCTCATATGAGCATTCGTAAGCAGGTGGTAGCAAAAATATTTTAAATTAGCTTTATTATTCATTTTTTATAGTAACCTATCATAGGAATCCATACATCTCGTAAATTTCAATTTCTATAACTTATAAAAAACTGTACTAAACAAGTTACTATAAATGTAGTAAAGACAAAAGTTTGCTGTTTAAAGTTTTTCTATTCTTGATCGTAGTTCCCGGTTTCATTTATCTCCCCGTGAAGCAAAATAGTAGATTGTAGAACCTCATCCCAAACCAAAATTCGGGTCATCTTTCGTATCTGGTGTTTTATAATCACCAATGTTTACTCCGCTTGAGGTAAATGTGATTATTGTAATTTTTTTTTTTACTTTGTACTTTTTTTCTTAATTTGTTATCTCGCCAAATTAAAGTTTTGTTAATAATATGATTTATTTCATTTCCATACTTCTTCTTTTTATAAAATAGTAAATGAATAAGAGACAAAAACTGCACTTAAGACTCTAGGTCGTTTTTATCTCACTGATGTATTTCTTAGAGGCTGTTCATGTAATGGTTTTATATAATGAACGTTTTTACCGGTCGCTCAAATTTGAATTCAGCCGTTTCATATTTTGATAACTCCAGACCTTCATTTATACATGTCTTAGGTAGTAGACGGTAAATCGTCCTTTCTTTGTGAATTGAAATCCCTGAAACTGGCTAATGCTGTTTGAATAGCTGCATGACAACAAATTTTCATAGCTGCACGCGGAAAGTGTCCTTGAAGCTACTATTTGAGAAAATTGTAAAAAAAATATGTTTTGTCTTAATGTTAGTACCAAAACTTTAATCTTCTATACAAATTTTAAACCATATAAAAAAAGACAGTGGGCTAGGAGAACTTTTAATGGATTTCTCTGTTTTCTGATGTCCTGTAAGAAACAATTTAAAATATTTCCTTTTTATTTGCGTCCATGTGATGTGTTTATAAAAGATTAAAATATTTCTTTCATGTTTTTCATTATAATAAAGGAATGTGTTATACATATATACTAGACGACCCGACAGACGTTGTCCTGTTTTAAAGCTGTAAATCCAAAAATTGAAAAATGTTTTTAAATAAATTATAAATTGGACAATTTTCATGGAAAAGTATGGAAAATAAATATTTCAAAAATACTTGAAGCCTCCAAGCGTACAGCCATCACAAACGTAATTAGATTAAATTAAAATTACTACATCGCCTATTTTGGGATTCGATCCTGAGATTTCTCGTATTGAAACCCGTTGCACTGACAACTTCGACACAGATACGTTGTTAGCGAAAGGTTTCAAGCGGTATCATAATAATCTCAATAACCGCGCAATTCTGGATTTTTAATTCTCTAATCAACTTAATTATATACACAAAATTTCATCAAAATCAGTCCAGCCTTTTAGGAGGAGTTCTATTGCTAACACGCAGGCAGAAGTATTTTATATATAAAGATATAAACTTCCAAAAATTTAAATATCTTTCTAACATTCTACATTTTCACTACTTGTAGGTTAGTTGTTAACTACTTAGTTGTAAAATTGTTGATATATTTCATAAACGAATCAAAGCAGAGTATATATATAATTTATATCACCCGATTTAATTGAAAACATTCAATGAAGATAGGCTTTTACTAGAGGGGATTTTGGAGTATGTTTATCAGTCTGTCTTAGCCCTAAAGTTTTACGCACAATAGCGTCAATAAGTTGAGGTGCAATAACATATCTTTGGTTATTTTATGTATATTTTTATAATTTTTATTGTATTTGAAATACATTACAGAACTTATCCCAAAATCTACATTTTTCTTCTCTAATAACTACCCAAGAAAAGATTTATCAAGCTATACAAATCTTATTATCATACTTGGGCACCATCGCTTCAAGTTTATCCCTTCATTAACAACAATCCCCTTTAGGTCAAATATTTTCTGTCCCATAAATTCTATCAGGAATTTTCTGATACATTTTGATTAGCGCAAAGTCTCTATCCCATAAAAGATAAGAATAACATTTAACTGAAAAGAAGTGTTCTATCAGAAAAACTATTGGAATTCGTAAGAGCATAAATTTTATCAGGAGTTGTCTGATACATTTTGATTAGCACAAAGTCTCTATCCCATAAAAGATATGAATAACATTTAACTGAAAAGAAGTGTTCTATCAGAAAAACTATCAAAATTCGTAAGAGCTAGAAATCTAGAAAGGTAGTTATTTTAATTTTGCTCCCTGTAACAGTATGAGAACAAACGTATCGTTGTAATTTCTGGTGATAATCTTTGCATATAGTGAAATAAAAATTACCTAATTTCTCCAGGCCCTTTCTTGGTTTCACCTTCATGATGCAGGTACATTTTAGCAGTTTCGGAAATAGTCCAAATCTATATTTTTATTTATTTTAAGAGATATTCTACAGAAGTAGAATTTTTTTATCAAAATACTGTTTAGAGAGTCAACAATAGTATAGTAAGAAAACAATCGCTAAAAGAAAAGAAAATCATTATCGAAGCTTTAAAATGAGTTATACAATGTTGCCATCTAGCAAAGTACGTCATAATCTTTTGCAAAGAGAAAAGACTTTAGTTCACAACTAAATTCCTTTTTCTTTACAAGGAAATTGACCCTTTTTTCCTCATTTTAAATAAAAGTTAAATTCTAAAACCACTGCTATCTCACTTTTGTCAAGAAGTCTATATATTAACAACTATATCCATAGTCATTATTGAAAATATTAAGTGTCAGAATTAATTTAAAAGCTTAAGCTAACAGCTCGCTTCTGACAAGTTGTCCCGAACGGGAAGAAAGTTCAACAAACTGCTTACTTTGATATCATTTATATATTATCATTAAAGAAAAACATACAATATCATTTCCCTAATAACACATAATTAATGGGCTAATAATTTCTTTTCTGTTAACGATTGTTTTCGTATATTCCTATTTTATGTATAATGCGCAAATTTTCGCTGGTTTTGACAAGTTGTCCCGAAGGGAGAGAAAGTTCAACAAACTACCTTATTTGATATCGTTTATATATTATCATTAAAGAAAAATATAAAAATATCATTTCCCTAATAATACATAATTCATGTGCTAATAATTTTATGATTCGTATGTCAACTATCCCTATATCACCATTTTTATATTAAAATTTTTCTTATTAACTACGATGCAGGCTATGCTAATTAACTTTCTCAAAATTACTATCCAAAATAGAAAATATAATCGGCAGGCAAATAAAAAAATGCTTTATTAATGATGAAATTTATTGCGCTTATGTATAATCCGCAAATTTTCGCTGGTTCTGAATTAGAATCTTCTCGACAACGCTGATGTCCAGGTCGGGAAAACCCACACTTGGCCGGAATGACGTGATGGTTGGTATCTTAACTTGGCTTGGTAGTTTTGAATATTGTGATTAGCCCCCTATGGCCTACTTTCCCCGGTCTATTCTAAGCTGTGTCATTATTTATATTTACAAGATTTACTTGACTTTCCTTAATTTTCTCGGGATACTATCCAAACAGGAAATCTTCTTTGGTTGACTAACACTATCGCTTGTTTATACAATGATGATTTTTTTTAAATAATATTTTACTCCAATCCTTATATTTGTTTAGTCATATAACTGGCCTAGTAATCTGATTTTTTCCTAGATGAGTCAAACTAACTCAATGTAATTAGCTCTCGTAAGGTAAAGACCTGAACTAGAGCGCCTTTTATTAATATCTTCCTCACTTTGGCTTGGGTATCATATTCGACAGAGCTTTGGTTCCAGTTCGTCTTCGGCGTCCAATAAGTCTGATAAGCTGTTGGTGAATGGTAAGATGTTACGGACCTTTTTATCATTAAGCTTTTGACTTAGAAGTGAAAATAACACCTCGTAGAATGATAATGTAGGAGGAAAGGACTAACTGTTTCTAGAAATTATAAGCTTTTATCATCCTTCTTTAAAATATATATTTATTTAGACTTTCAAGAATTCTCCATTTTCATAATATATTTATTTTAGTTATTAAATCTGCAAGAAAGGGAAATCTTCCGGTTCATACGTAACTAAAGGAGAGAAATGGATTGTGCAATAGTAAAACCAATGGTATATGATGAACTATATATAGAATTTTAACCACGATACATTATTTAGCATGTTTTTCTAATATTTGACTATGAGCCGCGGTATCTCAGTCGGCAAAGGCAGTGATCTCGTAACTGAAAGGTATCGAGTACGTAGATCGAGACAGCCTAAGATCGGCCGTGTTCGTTAAAGGGGACTGAGGCACGTAAAATATATCCGTGGACACAATGTACTCCAATTTCTCAAGCAATACCTCTGAATGTGACAGGCCAAGCCTGGGGACTTCTGCTTGGTTCCTGCTTCTAAATTAAGAGGACCCAGCAGGGGTAATGTTACTCGCGTTCGTAGCCTTCCTTAACCCTTTCGTGGGCCTTGGGAAGATTACTTTCCACTTACATGAATTTTCAAAATACACCTGAGGGAAGCGCAAAACCCATTATAATATATTGGCCTTGCTATTATAACGATGGGAAGACGCCAAATCCGGCTTCAGCTATTTGCGGTCATCTATTGTTCGATCGATTAAATAGAATTAGCACTTCTGTTTTGAAAGTTTGAAAACGTTATGTGAGAAATAAATGGCCCACGAAAAGGTTAAGCTACAAGTGCTCCTCGGGTGGTACTAAGTGAGTAACAGGTTAGCAGCCTTGTTAAGGTGTTAGGATAATGTCTGTATCGCCTGCTGCATTGGAAAAAAGTTTCTATGCTTAATTGGTTAACAGTAACTGTTTGTTATGCGTAGTGTTTGTCATTTTAAAAATAGCTTTAATAGTAGGCCCCCTTCCAAGAAAAAATTTATAAATAAATTGAACAGTGGTGATACAAATGTGAAGCTACCTTTTAATACCAGACTCCATAAGATAGATTTTCACTGCTGGTGTAGATGTTTATAGATTTTCGGCAAAATCTTTCAGTAGTAGGTTCTGGTAAAATTAGTTGTCATGTAGGAAAAAAACTACCTTGAAGTTCTTAACGAATCAAACTAAGAAAATTTAACCTTATAAAAGCATTATGCCCTTATTATTTCTCTAAAAATTAAAATCAACTCACACACACATAAATACTTATTCATTTCGATGATTTAATTTTGTTGCAAATATAATTTTTAAAAATTCTTATTCTTTTTTTGTAACTGTACATAAATATTAGCTAATATTGCCAATGCAATCTGCCATAAATTTTTATATACATGAGACATGATTTTTAAAGTAAGAATCGTTGTGATATAAAAACAAGGTCAATTTTACTAAAAAGTTTATACTTGTACGAAAGTGGGGAAGCGTAATGTACTTCTTATGCAATTTCCAGTTATATAATACCTTTATAATATCGTAAGACCAAGTTCTGAATCTCAACATTTATAGAGATCTGGCATCTGAATTCTTAATTACTCTAGAACGTCAGTTTCGACATCGTCATTTTCTTTTTAATGATATAGATGCCTTTTCATCCATAATAAATGATAAATTAAAGAGGTTAAATCAAGTATATAAGCAAGAGGATAAAGTTTGTTTCATGTTGAATCTAGCGATGGAATCTTAGTAGATAGATAACAGCTTTGTAGCCATGTATTGACATTAAGGTATATGTGCCTGTATTGCCAGCTGCATTTGAAAAACAAGCTAACTAACTAATAGTGGATTTCAATATATTCTAGAGAATATACGTTAAGCTATTCTGCAGTTAAGTTATAAGAAATAATTTAGTTATAAATAAATCTAGTATTCCTAATTTTTATTGGTTAGCTAAGCACTGATTGAGGTTTCAATCGAGTATTAGGATTAGATGTCGTAACTTAATTCATTAAGGCCCATCGCCCTTATTTAAGGATAGTTAATAATGCTTGTGATTCTTAACTTTTCTGGGAGCAATTTTGTCTTTTAAGGGAAAGTAGATAACAGATCTATAAACTATCTCAAAAATTTTAAATTATCATCCATTATTTATAACTAGCATATAGCCCGTCATATGACGGGATCAATAAAATTTTTAATTTTCCAGAATTGTAAAGTACCCTATGAGGCAGGTTTGTTTTTTGGCTGAGAATCATCTGATACACCCTCAATAATTTGATTATCTTCATACTTCTATGGTCTCCCAATACTGTGAATGCAGCTTAGAATCACGTTGAATTCATTTAGAAAGATAATACAAAGTTTTCTTAGCTACTTCGAAATTATCGTTAATTTCTTCCCAAATTTTTTGCCACAGTAATTAATGGAAGTAAAGGAATGAAACTATCATTTCCACTACATCCTGGAGGTGGATAGAATTTTTTGTTAATACATGTGATAAAATTTTCATTGCAACAAAAAATAATAGGTGATTAAATTTAAAATTATCACATATGTACCTAATTTGTTATTTAAGCCAAATATAAAAGAAAATTATTTACGCAATATGTACAATGATAAAACATATGAAAATAATGCAGACGATATTTAAATAATTTAAAATAAGAAATGATTAAATGAGATGGTTAAGGAATGACGTCATAATGCTAGAAAAAATGTTATTTTTACCTATTTATTATGTGGTAAATTGATAAATTGAATCTCCTGCTCTTAACCGGTGAAAATTGGGCTTGAAATAAGGGCATTAAAAGCTGGAAAAGGGGGAAAGGGGTGGATTTCGAACGTTGCTAACACTAACTCATCAATAATCCAATATGGATATCTCTATCCATATCAGATACAACCGCTTTAAAAATTTTAGGATAAACGGACAGATATTTTAGGCTATTATTATATAGGGGATTTTAGTTCAAGATCAGTATTTTATGTTTTTTAAAATTTAAAAAACATAATTCAAACATAATCCAAGTTTACATATATTTGATTACTTAACTAAAAACCAACGTATGTTTTTGAAAAGTGATATTAAAGTTATATATATATATATATAGTTAGATAGATAGATATAGATAGATATAGATAGATATAGATAGATATAGATAGATAGATATATAGATAGATAGATAGATAGATATAGATAGATAGATATAGATAGATAGATATAGATAGATAGATATAGATAGATAGAGATAGATAGATAGAGATAGATAGATATAGATAGATAGATAGATATAGATAGATAGATATAGATAGATATAGATAGATATAGATAGATATAGATAGATAGATAGATATAGATAGATAGATATAGATAGATAGATATAGATAGATAGATATAGATAGATAGATAGATATAGATAGATAGATAGATATAGATAGATAGATAGATAGATATAGATAGATAGATAGATATAGATAGATAGATAGATATATAGATATATAGATATATAGATAGATAGATAGATAGATATACAAATATATAAATAGATATATAGATATATAGATATTGAATAATTTGATTCTTTCACAGGCACATAAACTAAAATCAGGTCTAAGAATTATATCTGTTATAATTCTTCACTTTAAAGTACCGTTCTTACATATGGTAGAAAAAATAACAGATATGTTATGTCGAAATCTTTCCTTTTTGCAAATGAAATATTAGCTGAAATTGCAGCTCATACTTATTTGTAGGTGGGATTATGTTAACAAGATATTTGTTTGTATTTTATACTTATTTTACTGTAAAAAATATAGGTAATGGCTTTAAAATATTCATGAATATATATTCAGGATTCAGACGTTGATGGGTTAAGTAGGAAAAACAGTATATGAGGATGAGATATTCAATGACATAGAGGAATTCGATGATTAAATTTCTAGGTGTAATTATTTTCAGATTATATATATTTTGAAAAGGGAAAAATATGTGATTTACACAGAACCATATATGTTAAAGATTTAAATGATTATAAACTACAAGCATCTTCTTTCGTTTGATGATTACAAGTGTTCCGCCAAGCAAGGTTTTTCGTGACTGTAATTTAAGGTCATGGCAGTTAGAAAGCAATCTTTTTGTTTTCAGGACTACGGATAAACTTAAAATTAATCACTTAGAGATTAAACATTTTTCCTCAATCCCATTCAGTTTCTTGCTGTTTCGTACGGAATAAAAATAATTTACGGTTACTTTTTGTTTGCAAAGCCAGCAAGTGTTTACGAGGTTGGTAAATTTAAAATTACAATGCATCTAAAACGTTTCTTCATTCAATTTCGCATTTTTAACCAGTTACTTTAACCCCACTAGTTTAAAGACTGGCAATTGCAATCTTAATAAGGTGTTATTTGTAAAAAGGAAACTGAGATAAATTTATTTTTTATCGTATGTAATCGCAGTATTCTAGACTGAATAATTGTAATAGATATAAAAGCAATAAAAAAGATAGAAAAATAATCAAATTATCGAGATGCTTTAAAAGAGGATTTCATTCTAAATACTGCTCTTTTGCCAACTTTATAGAGTAGAGAACCTGCCCTTCTTCCAAGACGTAGGACCGAACGACAGCCGATTGGTTAGGGTGCTGGCCTTCAGTACCAGAGTTCGTAGGTTCGAATCCAACTGTGGCATGGATGTACGTAGCCGTTCGGAATCGGCTTTAAGCTGTAGGTGCAGGCCTCATTAGCACTCGTGTTGCAAAAAAGTAGACCGTAGCACACCAAACCAAGCCAAACCAAACCAAGACATAGAGCAACGCAAAGACGTTACAAAGGGTCCCAAACTTGTCAGTTACAGCCCTTTGTATCTTGGTATTCATTTGTTGCTAAAAACTGAATGGGCAGACTATGACGAAAAAGGTAGATAGCTGTCTTTCAGTGCGGCAGTCTGCGTATCTGAATTCCGCTGCTGATATGGGTGCTTTTGGTTGTTCTGGATTGGCTTTAACACTAGATTTACCAATGTTGATCACATACCTATTTTTACTGAAGTGAGCCAATTTGACTCGTAAGAAAATTGAAGCTTTTTGCAAAGAAAATAGTTTTACATTAATTTAAATTAAATGTTTATTATCAAAAAATTCATGGAAAACATTTTTTACATATAAAATCTGTTTTTGAAACACATTTTCCGCAAACATTTCTATTACATTTAGCACAATGGTTTCTACATCTGTTTCTTTTGCATGATTGTTGAACTTAACAATTCTTCCGTGCGTCAGTAGCATGAATTTCTGTCATTGGAATGGAAGTGTTCTCGACTTCTTCTCTATATTTACTTCTTAGCTCTTCAGCCAATTGGAAAATAAAATCTTTTCGTGAAATATTTACTTGAGTCGACCAATAAATTTCATGTTATGCGATTAACTGTTAAACCATTCTATGAGTCAAATTGGCTCACAACCGTGAAAATAGGTATACCACATTTGATAATGCGAAATGAAGGGGTCTGCGGGGAAGAGGAATGAAAGTTTACATATATTTTATTACTTAACTAAAAACCAACGTATGTTTTTGAAAAGTGATATTAAAGTTAGATATGTATATAGATAGATGATAAAAGAAGAGTGAAATTGGCTCGATCCGTAAATCTAGTGATAAATTCTTTAACTAGATTTTAGGGATACGCTGGCCGATTAGAGTTAGGGCGATAGATATAGGAGATAGTTAGATATGGGAGATAGATAGATAGAGATATGGTAGATAGATGTTAGCAGCCGTTCGGAGATAATAGCAGTAGAGTATAGGTAGATAAATATAGATTGATAGATAGATAGAGATATAGATAGATAGAAATAAATAGAAATAGATAGATTAATATAGTTTTAAGAGATAAGATTAAACAATTACTTGTAGAGATTCAATAGATAGATAGATAGAGATATAATAATTTAAAATATAGAGATATATAATTTAATAGATAGAGGGATAGAGATATAGATAGATAGAGGATAAATATAGAACTTTATGGTTTTGATAGATAGATAGATAGATTTTTAATAGATAGATATAGATAGAGATATAGATAAATATAGATAGAGATATAGATAGATGTTTTTGTTAGATAGATAGATAGATAGGTATAGAGAGAGATAGAGAGATAGGTATAGAGATAGATAGATAGATAGATAGATAAAATGATATAGATAGAGATAGATAAGATAGATATAGAGAGAGATAGAGGAGATATAAGAGAGATATAGAGAAAATATAAAATATAGATAGAATAGATATAAAGAGCTATAGATATAGATAGATAACGATTTTATAATAGATATAGATGTATACATATATAAGATTATATAATATATATATAGATGATAAGATATTATATAGATGGAGATATATAGATATAATTATAATATATATAGATATAGTTTTAAGAATATAGATAGATATAATATAGTTTAGAGTATTCTATAGATATAGATAGATATAAGTGATCCAAAAAAACAAACCAAACCAAAACCATAGTCTCCTTAGTTGTCTTGTAATAAAATATTGACCATAGATCTTCAAACAAAATTTAACCCTTTTGGCTTCATCCTGATTAAAAAGGATGTTTTCCGATGTTTGGATTTGAATAAATTAAAAGAAAATTTAAACCATGGCTTTTATTTCTCAATATGATGAAGTACTTTCATATAACATATCAATGAGGAATTCTATGCGCAATGCTGTATCTGCTAACGTACTCGACATTTTTATCTAGAGTAATGGCGACGTATGATCTAGACGATTGGATGAGATGAAGCAATTTCGTTAGAAACTACATATTTAATGAACACGTAAGCAAGGAAAATACTGTACTCACGTTATGAGGGCGTTGTCTTTCATCACAAGCGGCTCTCGAACTGTCTGAAGATCCATTCAATTTTCACACCCACTCTAATGTTCGTCTTCCACGAAACATTTCATTTCATTCAGATTTCAGAATAATAAAAGAATTTGGCAACTATCGATGCCATCAATTTCAAAATTGAATTTTAACCTGCCAAAGAGGAGTTCCTTGACGATCTCCTAAAAGGGAGTGGTCTTAAATAATGTAATTTCTAGACACAACTCTTTCCTATATATTGAGAAAATAAATTCGGAAAATTGCTGTGTATGACTCAAAAGGGTATCTAAAGGTACATATTAGGAGAACATAAAAGTAATTACTGAAAGTATGACTAATCAATTTTAGGTGAGAGTAATTGGAAACTTTGATCTTATAGTCTTAAGTATATTAAATATATTACGAGAAGTGTTCTTTTAAGTACAGTTTTGAAATTAAAAACATAAATTACTTTTTTTACAATTTTATTTTTGCATTAAACTGTATTTAATCTACTTTATCAAATGATTTCCACCAAATCTAAGGCACTTGTATCGTAAAACCAGGTTTTGAATCTCATCCACAAATAAATCTGCCGCATGGTACACACTCAGTAAACGTCTGGTTCTGTGCCTTAGTCATCATTTTAAGTATCCAACTTGAGGCAAACGTACGATGATGTAAGTTCTGTACCACAGCTTCATAAGAGATACATTTTGAGACTTGAGAAAAATCATTTAACACATTGTGTGCGGGTACATTTCGCAGCGGAATTGTACCGGGAGTGGGCGTTTTACTCGTAAATTTAGTTATTCAGTTAAATCTCAATAGATCGAAAATTATTTGATTTTTTAACCAACTTTTCTTATTTTATATTGAAATATATAAACAAATATATAAATAGAAATATATAAATAATAACCGTAAGATTTTTGTAATCAAAAACATATTTTTTGGTGGATAAATTTATAATAGTATCGTAAATATGAAAAATCAAATAGAAATAGTAGTATATAGTTTTAATTATTTCGAATTATGTTATATATAAACATTTTTACATTATATAAAAATGAAAGACAAGAACATTCGACTTCGCTTTCCTGTATATACCGTTATTTTTGTACCTACAAACAAACCATGTTGTTGCACTATATAAATATATATAATATATAAATATACATATATATAATAATCCTTTTCCCAAACATAAATAAAAAGTTAATTTTAAATCTAAATTGATTTTTTTCATCAACCTTCCCGTTCTGTGGTTCCACATCGACTGATGTAAAAACTAGTTTTTATTTGTCTAAATTTTTCCAGAATCTATGAAGTAGACAAGAACATTCGGCTTCGTTTTTCTGTATATACCGTTATTTTTGTACCCACAAACAAATCATGTTGTTACACTAACCCGTACTAGTACGTGACCAGCGATCAAGTATCAATCGTCAGAAAACGTATTAGTACGTGGCCCGCATACAATGTGTTAATAAAGATAAAATCGTAAACCGTCTTCTCTCTGTAACGTTTCCCTCACCTTTCTGTACAAAATCTTCGATAATAACAGAAGATCTCTCACTTGGCTCCTCAACATGCACATTCTTGAGGTTTTCTTTAAATGTTCTAACATGCTTTCTTAGTATTTCCTTCGATCAGTGTTTACTCCATACATTTAATTGATTTGCTGTAATATTTCAATTTCTTTCGTATCATTTGTTTTATAAAAATGATTGACAGAGTACGTCGTTACACAGCGGGCATGATTTTCTACTGACTGAGATTAGAAATAATCATACACAGACTTAACCCTTAATTTGACAAGATGTTTTTTCAAATATTTTTTAATTTTAATTTCTGTTATTTTCCCATGTCTGTATAGACATTAGGATCTCTGTAAAATAAACAAATATATATATATATATATATATATATATATATATATATATATATATATCATTTTCCATTTTTCAGATAATTAATGTCCGCTGTGGCGAACAATGAAAATTTTGTTATATAGTAGTTATAAATATACATGTCCGGTGTAGCGGTCAGACTTAGCCAAATTAAGGGTTAAAAACTATCGAACTCTTCCGGAGACCTTCGGAACCGGAGTTCGTGGGTCGAATCCCACTGTGGCATAGATATTCGTAGCCTTCGGAATCGGATTTAAACAGTAGGTCCCGGTATCATTAGACCTCGTGTTGCAAAAAAGTAGACCGTAGTGCTTCCAACCAACCAACCGAACTCTTCCGGAATTGTATCTGTGGGTAGACAACAAACGAAGGTACACAGTGTACAAGCTCGGAACAACATCCACAGCACTGCAACTGCCGAATTTCAAAATGGTAAAACTAAAAAACATGCCTTGTATTTTACAGTGTCAAAATTTATCGTTTTCTAAAAAACATTCACACATTTAACAGGGTGTTTCTTTTTATATATTGGTAATAGAAAGACATTCACTAATCCCATGCTTTCTTGAAATTATATTTTTAATATTGAATCTAAATGTTAGGTACTCAGCACAATGTGCAAACTTGGAACAGCATCCACTCTACTATAACTGCAGAATTTCAAAACAGTAAAAACTAAAAAACACACCTCGTATTTTACTCCGTCAAAATGTTTTATATTTTAAAGCACTCATGCATTTAACAGGATATCGTTTATATATTAGTGAGAGCGTTTATATATTGTTTATATATTGTTTATTATAGTTTATATATTGTTATTGTGTTTTGTATATTGTTTATATATTAGTGAAAAACGCTTGCTTATCCCGTACTTATCTAAAATTATATCCCTACTCTTGAATTTAAATGTTATCAAATGTAAAAGGATAAAATTCGACCAGAAATGCAATTTTTTTATCCCTAAAATGTGCTAGTGGTACACATTCATAATCAAATAATACCGCAATCGAAAAATCATTTTATTTTATTAAAACTATTTTTATTGCACATTCTTGTTATAATTTTTTTTCTATAGTTTTGTATTTATCAGCTTTACGGGTGATTCAAAAATTGAAGGATTGGACATGAAATTATGTATGGAAAATAAATGTATCGTTATTAGAAAGTTATTCGACAATGTACTCTTTTAATCCTAACATAAACTCATGTCCAAAAATTAAACATAACTGCTCTTTTTGAGCAAATTTCGAACTGTAAATCGGAGTAGAAAGAATCTTAGTATGTAAAAGGAAAATAAAATACAAAGATAATACTGACTTTCATTACCGAAATAATAAAGCTGTAAACAAGATGGTCACATATTCTTAACGTTGTACACAATTGCAACTTAGTGGCTTGATATTTAGCTGAAAGAATTCTTTAATAAAATATTAAACTTCGCCTGGGGAATATATTTAAGAAAAAAAGTGTCAAAAATGGAGAAAAAAAAATCTCTTTAATTTTATTCGTTATTATCTTCAAAATGTTAGAAATAGGTTATGTAAAATATAACGAAATAACTACTATATTCAATATTTTCACTTATATGAGAAATGTTAAATGATTACAGGAATTTTTGTTCAAACTAGAGCAAAATAAATCAAATGGCATAATTTTCTGGATAAATATAATAAACTAATACAACAATTTTATCTATATCAAATGTTATGAATTCCATGTCCCTCAGATTCCTTCGAGTTTCATAAATCCTTTACAGTATCCGAGAAATAAGGACAAATGGCACGAAACGGCTGAACTTTTCATGGGAAAAGGGCAAATTAAGTATTATGCATTGGATGAACCGATTCCGGGCTTCAGTTAATTGAAATACATTTTTTCTCTTGTCCAAACTCAGGTCGGGCCTTCCAAAATTGACGCATTTACGTTTTCCGAACTGAATTCAGGCGTCACAGGCAAGGGGTTGAAGTTTAATAACCTTAATGTTGTAACCTACTATAATTACAGTTAATCTTTCTAGAATAACGGTCTCAGAGACCAGTTCTAGGACTTTACGGTATAAAATTGTTACACTTTCTGTTCATCTCCTATGTGTTTTAGAAACCTAGAGTTTGATAATAATGTTTTAAAATATTTTATATTTATAAAAGTTTATGATGGCTCATATACAGTTAATTGAATTGTAAATCCCCCACTTAACTTACGAACTTCCTACATCCATTCGCTATATGTTGGGTGGTATAGTAAACAGCACTGGTATTTGCTGCTGTAACAGGTACAGCAGAAAATAAAGAACAATTAGTTTTATGCATATAATCTAAAAAAAAGTATTATGTGGAGACAGGACTTTTTTCTACGCTTTTTAACTCTAGAACGGCCGTCGTAGTCATTTTGACTCAAACCTTTGCATATTATAATGGTAGTGTCAAAAATAATGTATTTTTGATTCAAGTAGTCTTTTGCTTAAAAAATCAAATTTAAAAAATTAAACTAAACTCCTCGGCGCAACAGCTCCTAGGAGGCCAGAGCCTATGGTGCCAGTCTCCGTTTCCGAGACCATGGGTCCTGGGGTGCGAAGCATATGTTCCAGTTAGGTAGTCAACCCCCACCAGGAACCCCCAGTGTTTACAAATCAAATTACTTCACTTAAATAGCATTCATGAGTTAAATATTTTTGTTCATTTGAAATTAGCTAAATCTTAAGACTGGACCTGAGATTGACTGTGAATAAAAACATGACCCGGGGTGTTAAGGGTTAATCCTTTCAGGAACCCCGACCCTAATCCCAAAATAAAAGAAGTCACAAATTTCTGATTTAAACGTGTTTCTTAATAACAAGAATGTACTTATTTATAAAGTACATTTAAGAAATAATGAGCCAAATCGTTGTTATTTCAAAAAAGAAAATTTTATAAAGTTTTATACCATTGCAATTCGAAATGCGTTTCATGCTCAGACTTTGAAATGGAAGCATCAAAAGGGGAAAAACGAAGTATGTTGCTTTCCAGTGCAGCAGGAGAATGTAGAGGAATGGAATTCCGCAACTGAATATCTGAATGGGGAAATTTTATAGTGGGAATTCTCAACTGTTTTTCCTAGTCATGATCAATCTCCCTGCGATTTCCATGACTTTAGAGAGCTTGAAAATTATTTACATGAAAGATTTTAGTCGAAAATAAGTTGAAGGATGAGCGTCGGAATTGGTACTTACAGCAAACGAAGGCTTTCTTTGATATGTAACAATCCAGCCCAGTTTCACAGTGGAATAAATACATGAACATCAATGATATTTTTGAAACAAAATCAATATTTAAATAAAAACTATTCTTATTGGCTGTGATACTTAGGACTTGTTTATTGGAAGTATCATATTTATAGAGGAACAAAGAACATTAAATATATTACTATAAAATGTACTTTAAGTATTATGTATGATTTTTATCATCGAAATTTATGGGAACGATGGACATTAGGAAACAGTTTTCAAAAGTTTTAAATTAAAATTAGAAAATTCTATATGCATATTCATTAAAGTACAACTAAACAAATAATCAATTTTAAACATATTTTAAAAAATCGAAAACATTTTACAAATTACTTTTTTTTTTACATGTTTTGTTGGATTTTCGAAAAAAAAAAAGAAAATGGTTCTTGTTGTTTAATTTTTTTAAGTTTTCTTTTATTTTTGCCTTATTATTATACAAAATAATTTTTGAACATAATTGGGTATTGTTTTGTTGATAGATAGAATAGCTAATTCATGGGAAATTTTTTATGGCTGTACGTAAGATTTTCATGAAAAACTGACTTTTAAAACTCAGGTTGAGATTTAATAATCTAAATAATGTCGAAATGTGAAATCAATAACTAGATTTATTTTAATAATATATTAGAAGTGTCTAGAAGACATTTTGTGATAATCTGTGATAAATTAGGTAGTAAGGAGAAATTTTAAAAATTAACAAATTTCACAAAAATATGAATTAATTTTTAAAAATTAATAATTTAATAACTTTAAATTATTACATTTTAAATTATTAATAATTTTAAATTACTTAATATTTAATTGCTTGATTATTACTTAATTACTTAATAAATTTTATCAAATTATTTACAAATTTTTAATAATTTTAAATTATTAAATTACTTTAAAATATATATTAATTTTAAGGAAGAATTTAACGTGATTAATCGAGTTGTACTACTTAAGTAAATTAAAATGATCCCTGATTTAGAGAATTGGAAATACTTGGTTGGTACAATGTTAAGTGTATGTATGCAAAATTCGTTTTTACCTAAAAAACCCTTTTATATCTAATTTTTTATGTAATTCATAAAATTTCTATAGATTTCCATCTCTCCAGCTCAGATAGTCTTTTCTTAAACCAAGTAGTCATCAGAAATTTTAAAATAAAATTTAGTACGATCGCTAGTTTGATGCTTATCTACAGAAGAGAAAAATAAGAACAACCTTAAAAGCTGATGTAAACGTACAATTTTCCCTCCATATCCACATCCAGCTAGAATTTAAAATTCGAACTTATAAGGCCAACTTCCTACGTACTAGATAATTGTACAACGTGAAAAGAGTGCTATTTAAGAGCAGTTCATTTAAATATCTGTAGCGGTCAGTTTGACTGCTTTGCTCGTTTTGGTCAAACATTAATTTATACACTTGTCATAAAATATTGAAAAAAAAAACACAATGGTATGTATTTAAAATTATCGAAAGTATAATACAATTCACGAAATGTAAATGACTCAAAATGTTTAAGAATAATTGTTTCTCAAAATACAACCAAGAGATCAAAATGACCTCTCCGGTTCAATAATATTAAAATTAATTTTATAATAATTAATATTTATTGGTATTAAAATTACATTAATTTTTATTTTACTAATATTAATCAAAATTAAATATTAAAATCAATATTTTTAACTTAATATTGTGAATTACTAATATTAATATTTAACTGTTTTTAATTATTTTTAATTACTAATGCTAGTTTTTAAATATTTAAAATTATTAACATTTATATGTAAAGTATTTGTTATTAATATTTAAAATTGTTACGATTATTAGCATTAATAGTTATGTCATTTAAGTTATTTATAACTATAATTATTAATAGTCAGATGTATTTCATTTTAATATAATTTTTTATCCTTCTTTCGCAGGATATGGAACAAAAAACTGATGAAGAGACAATAGAAGAAATAATGTGGGCAGAAGATGAGGAGTTTGAAAACGCTGTAAAAGATTTGGATTTGCGGGTGAGTTCTATAATTTTTTCTCTTGTAACTTCAAAAAAATCCTACAGATGGCAGCACCAGAGATATGTTTGCTCTCTTTCGCTGTATTTTGCTACTGTTTCTATGAAATTAATAACAATGAATGACTGAAAATAACTTATTTTCACTGTCCTTTTCTTATTATAGATATAGTAAGAATAAATTATTTTTTATAGCTTTGTAGATTTTATTTCTGATTTGCAACAAAATAAAATTGTATTAAAGATATTTATATTTTTATTCTTTGACATTTAAAATACAAAATTTATAATTAAATAAAAACTAATCAGTAGTAAGCACTTCATAATATAATATCTCATGTAATAATTGATATATTAATATCAATAATAGATTCATTAATTATAAATCACTGAAAAAAATTATTAGTTCCGTAGTGGAGAAATTTATATACTCCTTTTGACATCATTTAAAAATCTGTACAATAGAAAAATATTTAAAAAAAAAAAGGAATAATGAACTATCTAGGTTACATTTAAAGTTTTCTTCTTAATGTTTCTAAATAATGATTATATCTTATATGGGAGTAGAAAGCAACTGTTTTTGCGGTGACTAATGTAGTTTGTCCTTGATTGATATTTAAATTTTGGTAAATTCCCAGTTCCGGGGGCCCCGCCGCCATGTTTTTTGGCGCTATCTGTACAAGTGATCGCCAAATTGTCGCCAAGTGATGTTTACATTTTGTGTATTAAGTTTATACCCATTTTCAAAACGTATTTTGGAGGAAAAAAAAAGGTTTCTGATGTTGTTAAAATGTTAAGATGAATACAAATTTAAATTTCAGTTTTTAATGTATTTAAAGGCGCTTTTGTATTGGTTATTAAACTAAACAGTGCAGAATTTTTGCAATAAGTGCAAATTAAGCAAAATATAATCATCAGTTGGTTATATTTAGGGAATTATGCTTATAAAATATTCAGCTATATTTATAAAATATGTTTGTTATTTAATGAAATTATTTTAAAACTATCAAAAGATTAAAAAGTAATAAAGTACAGTACAAATTACTTCTCAAAATTATTAGCTTGAAATGAAAATATAAGAACGGAGTAAATGTTTAAAATAAATAATAAATTTTTAGCTTAAAGTTCTGAAGAAAGTAAGGGAGTGAAATGATTTTTCTTATCTAAGTGAGGTAAAGCTCCCCTTGATCTTCCGTAACAATAACGGTAGACAGTCGAAATAAAATTACTTTTATTACTTAGCGTATCACTTTTAACAATGTATTACACTATAAAATAATATAGTTTAAAAATATTTCTTCTTCATTTTGTATTAAATTAAGACACAACTTTGAATAAAAAAGTTCAAAACGCAGTAAATAAAAAAATATAAATATGAAATATGACATCACTTATTACCCTTCGAAAATTAAGCATAAAATATGAAATAAATAAAGCGCTAACCTAATTTAAGTATCCTGAGTTGTTGGTGGATATACACGTTTGATCTGATTTAAAAAATCCTGAAAAGCATCTTGCAGATTTTCTTTCATTTTCCTCTGCATAAAATCACAAAGGTACGGAGGGATCTCTTAATTGAGCTCCACAAGCCCTCAATTGTATTGGTTTGAGCTCCAGTATTAAATTTAAAAAACGAAAAAAAATGTCACAAGGGCTCAGGCAAAATGGACAAACCTCCAGAGCACAGCCGAAATGTACAAAGACTTGAAATGGACGCTAGAAAATCCAAATTCGGCGGTCTTGGAGTATTGTTTGTTACAGGAACCAATAAGGGTCAGATATTCAAATCACGTGTCATTTCCCCCAATACCCTAAAATAAAGGCGCCGATTGACACCCCCACCTTTTTTAGGGGTGATGGAAGAGTCCGAAAAGAAGAGCAAGGTTTGCCAGAAAATAGGTTTCTAGAATTTGGCGATATCTCCCACGCTTGGCGTCCCCACCGAACTCGGTTCCAGGGGCCCCCCGAACTGGGAAATAGCCTAAATTTTCAGCCTTTTAAAGAATTTGCTTGCGATCGTAAGTTCAATATTTTTTGGTAAATAATTTTCAATAGCATATTTAGGAAGCTGTTCCTGTAAAATATTGAAAAATCGTTTAAATAGGGTTTAAGATTTTTCTCCATCTATAAACTACCTATAGTCTCCGGTGTTGTCTGATCAAAATCTGAGAGTGTGTGTCTTTAGGCATGTGTATATGTATTTATACACACAACACATTCCCAGCATTGGAAGAAAAAAAATACCAATTTCACGTAAAACATAAAAATTTAAATAATATTCTTGTGCTGCCATCTAGTGTTGTCTACGAAAATTAATATTCATAGAAGTGTGATATCATGTGAAAGGAAGAGTAGTGTAGGTTCTCATAGGACATTTGACAGTATCAAACAATAGTTGAGCAAAATTGTGTGCGTCTACGACAAACCGTTTGGATTTGATTTGTATGAAGTGCATACATACATACATCAAACATACGCTTTTGTATGACATGGAAAGTAAAACTTATAAACGCATCAACTCATGCAAATAAATGCGTCAATATCAATCAGCAAAGATCATCATAGTTCGTAGTCCAATGCGATATGCTTACGGAACTGAGTGCACATGCTGTTTCATATCTTTCTCGGAATATTATCTGACTTAGATAAATCATAATATGCGACTAGTTTAACGTAATGTCTGAGTCACTAGAATGTGTCAATTTAAGCAATTTTTTCCCCCTTTATAGGAACTAAGGCTCAAATTTCTAATTTACGCTAGATTTTATAATATCTAGTTATTTTTTATAGCTGACGCCTAAGGAGATTTGTAGAATTAATCACGTCATAACATTTCTGTTCCTTTCTTTTCATACACATCTGTTTTTAGCTGATCTGTATTCACATCGTATTCATATGGCCATATTGTTCAGCAATAAACTAACGAATTTTTCCCAATAAGAGATTCACTCTTACATATTTGTAGAAGATTTGTTGACATAATTTTATTTCCACATAAAATTTAAATTTACTCATCCTAAGTGTTTCGTTGATTATCAGTGCATAAGATTCATCCAAATTTAATGCCAATTTGAATATATGTTATAAAGATAACATATCCTAGAGTGGAGAAAATATTAATCTGTAAAGAAATTTTTCTCCAAAATTGGAATTATAAACTATGAAGCAAAACAAAATTTTGAAAACTTGTTTCAAATTCTAATATTAATAGTCTAAATATTGATATTAATAAAGTGCTAAATCTAGATTAGTGTTAGGAGTGTTATATGGAGAACTGGCAGTTAATTTCTGAAAAAATTACAAATGATACCTATTAGATTAAAAAAAAAATCCAAAAAATGTTGGTTTTTCCACAAGTAAAAGTATATGTTCGTATTTAAAAGAGAAGATGAAATATTTTTTTTCTTCGGTAGTTTCAGAGAATCTAGGATTTTAAAAGAAAAGTATTCATTAATGAAATTTAAAATATTCGAAAAGCGAAAAATTGTGTACTAGAACATAAAATTAATTCAACTAAAATTTTTAAATAACTCATGAATTAACACTTAAAGTTATATTCAAGCATTGTTTTTCATTCAAATAGCTTTCCAAACTTCCAAAAATTAGTTGGAAAATAATGAAGTGGCGGAAATAGAGATGAATTATAAAATTATCTCTTTGAACGGTATTTCTAAAACCGTAAGACATATACAATCCTAAAAATAAAAAGTCAAACCATAATATCTATGACATGGATGCTCATGAAGCATAGGCTTTTATTTAATAAACATTATTAAATAATATAGGCTTTAATAGGCCCTCATTATTAAATAACATAAACTTTTATTAATAAACTTGTGTTATTTAACTAAATTTAACTAATAGAGGAGTTTAAATGTAATTATAATCGGGGATTGAAATAACGTCTGTGTACATACGATCCATGTTTTCATGCATTTACGTATGTGTCATAGAAATAGCTATACACTAATTCTAAAAAATTGCATATACAAGCATGGAAATACATTTAAAACTATCACAATCTAAATCAAATAAAAATAAAAATTTAATTTAAAAATCTAAGAGCTAAAGAATTTTTTAAAAAGCAAGAACTCGAGATAACTTCTTTAGTCTTTCCAACATTTCCCCTACAACGAAATTTGTGTTTAAGCTTTGCTGTAAAAAGTGTTTTTTTTTTTTTTTTCAGTTTTTCATTTGGTAATGGACTTCACTCTCATTACATGACATTATTACAGGAAGCTGTTTTACGAACTTGAAGCTAAATTAAAAAAAAAAAAATAGAAACTTGCGCAGCGTGTGATTAAAACTTTCTGAGAATTTTGTGAAAATGGAAAGAGATTTTGGCAAACATAAAGGGAAGGCTAAAAGTAATATTTAAATGCATAGCCTAACTTTTTTTTAATCACGAATTTTAAGAAGTTCTATACGGTTCTGCTATTTTTTACTCAAGTAAATGCAAGAGATCTCTTTATTTTTCACTCACTATCAAGAAGAAACTAGCATATAGTCCATCATATGACGGGATTAGTAAAATTTTTAATTTTCCAGTTTTGTAAAGTATCCTATGAGGCAGATAAAAAAATGGTTTGTTTTTTGCCTGAGAATTATCTGGTACACAATCAATAGTTTTTTTTTTTTATCTCTATACTCCTTTAAAGTCTCCCAATACTGTGAATGCAGTTTAGAATCAAATTGAATTCATTTAGTAGAGCCGTGTGGTTATGTATCCCACTCACTCACTCACTCACTCTCTCTCTCTCTGTTTCTCTCTCTCTGTCTCTATCTCTCTCTATCTCTCTCTGTCTCTCTCTATCTCTCTCTGTATCTCTTTCTCTCTCTCTTTCTCTCTTTTTCTCCTTCTTTCTCTCTCTTTCTCTCTTTCTCTCTCTCTTTCTCTCTCTCTCTCTCTCTCTCTCTCTCTCTCTCTTCTTAATTTCTCTATTCTTTCGCTTTTTTCTTCTCTTTCTTCTTTTCTCTCTCTCTCTCTCTCTCTCTCTCTCTCTTTTTCTCTCAACTAATCGATGATTAAATTTGAAATTTTCTCTTCTCTCTAATCTCTCTCTTCTCCTATAAAAGAGATTATTAGTATTCTAATTCAGTGATAAAAGTTATGACTTAATGCAGCTATTATAATTTATAATAATCTTAGTGAAATGACGTCATAATGCTAGAAAAATGTTATTTTTACCTTTTATTGAAAACATAAATTTAAGTGTCTTAACTTTTAAAATTCATTAAACGCAAAAAAATAAAAGAAATTATTAATTTTTAAAGATTCTTTAATTTGAAATAATCATCAAGAATATATATCTCTATCATTTAAAATAAATAAAAAAATAACTTGATTATATATTAATAGATTACGTCATAATAATATGAAATATAATGCATTTACAATTTATATCTAAATAATGTTAATTGGTTTATAAGGGTGTGAAATGTATAAGCGGTGAAAAATTTATTTAATAGACATTATTAAATGAAAAATAATTGCTTTCTATTTTTATAAAATAAAACAAATAATTAATGAAATCTGTTCATTAAAACATTAATTAGGAGTAAAAAAAAATTTATTATTGAAAATAACCTTCATTTTTCAAAACACAAGGTAATCATATAAAGAGCATAATAGCATACGTTAATTTTTATAAAATAATTAAAATTATAATTTTTAAAATATCCTTTTCTTTTCAAAACACAAGGTAATAATAAATGATATTAATTTACTTAACAATTATTTATAGTTCATTTTTACGTTAATTTTAATCAAAATTAAAATTGTAATTTAAAAATATCCTTTTCATTTTTAAAACACAAGGTAATAATTTTGATTACTTTAAAAAACTAAGCAATTTATTTAAAGTTAATTTTTACATTAATTTTAAAAATATCAAATTAAAATTGTAATTTTTGAAAATATCCTTTTCATTTAAAACACAAGTAATAATTTTTATTATTTAAAAAAAACTTAAGCAATAAAAGTTCATTTTTTACGTTATTTAAAAATATCAAAATTAAAATAATTTTTGAAAATAGCCTTTTCATTTTTCAAAATACAAGGTAATAATTTCAATCGATATTACTTTTAAAAATACCTAAGTAATTTATTTATAGTTCATTTTTACGTTAATTTTAAAAATATCAAAATTAAAATTGTAATTTTTGAAAATATCCTTTTCTTTTTTCAAAACACAAGGTAATAATTTCAACTGATATTAATTTAAAAAGTACGTAAGCAATTTATTTAGAGTTCATTTTTACGTTAATTTTAAAAATATCAAAATTAAAATTGTAATTTTTGAAAATAACCTTTTCATTTTTAAAAACACAAGGTAATATAATTTCTATTAATATAAAAAATACCTAAGTAATTTATTTATAGTTCATTTTTACGTTAATTTTAAAAATATCAAAATTAAAATTGTAATTTTTGAAAATATCCTTTTCTTTTTTCAAAACACAAGGTAATAATTTCAACTGATATTAATTTAAAAAATACTTAAGCAATTTATTTATAGTTCATTTTTACGTTAATTTTAAAAATATCAGAATTAAAATTGTAATTTTTGAAAATAATCTTTTCATTTTTCAAAACACAAGGTAATAATTTCAATCGATATTACTTTAAAAAATACCTAAGCAATTTATTTATAGTTCATTTTTACATTAATTTTAAAAATATCATAATTAAAATTGTATTTTTTGAAAATAACCTTTTCATTTTTCAAAACACAAGGTAATAATTTCAACCGATATTAATTTAAAAAGTACGTAAGCAATTTATTTAGAGTTCATTTTTACGTTAATTTTAAAATTATCAAAATTGAAATTGAAATTTTTTTAATTATATACTTGTATAGAGTTATTTCACTTGAGGTTTCATAAGATGATGTTTGATAGGAGCAGGTATCCATGGGCAAAAAATTTAGAACCATTGGTGTAAATGGTGTAATTTCTAAGCATGAAGTTCTATAGTTGACAATAATAATTATATTAGTAAAATTAATGAAAATAATGGCTAGAATTAATTTTATACTTTTCATTATTTATTTTATGGTTATTCCCTTTGATATTAACCCCTTGACATACAATGACGTCAGTCTTCTCATGTGCCAAAGTAAATTTTGACGTTTTCGAAACGTCGGTAGCTGCCTTCGACAGACGTCATGCGGCATTATATTAAATCATAATTTTATACTGTTACTTAATTATTGTACATTATCATCATCATCATCGTATATAAACCTCATTAAATGTTACACAGAAATACAAATATCAAAATAAAACATTCTCTTTCGCAAATTTCCCAAAATTATTCAGATGAGCCAGAACAAAATAGTATTTTTCTGACACATTGGATTCCGTAAGACATATCACAGACACATCAGATTCCATCAGATTCTTACTAGTAAATCAAGGGGTTAACACGCCAGTAAGAACTGTTATTCAGAAAAAGTAAATCGAAAAAGATTCTATGTATTCATTTGAAATAAAATAACTGCAAATATTTAAAATGAATAAATTTTAAAGTGAGACACGCCTACTTAATAAACAATGCATTCACCCTCTACTACATTGAACTAGCTGTTTTCTGGCAAGAGGCCATGTGACAATTACCTGGCAGATTTTTCCACTATGAATATATCATTGAGCACCTTCAGATACACATTTTATAACTGTGTTTATATTCCTGTAAAATCGGTGATACGCAACTTCAAACCATTGTTATCAAAGAGTACCATTTAAAAGAAGTTAAACAATCAGTGCCAAGACAATACTGGATTATCTCCTTGCTTGGAATGTCAAACTTATATATGTATCGGATACATTTGTAAGTGATTTTTTTATTACCAGTAAAGAATGATACAAGTTACACCATGCCAAGTTCAGAGACCATCAGAAATTAACCTATTAAAGCCCGGATCATTTCTGTATATATTGCTGAATATCGTATATTAAAGTTATTATGGTTTACTTAACCTTTAATTTGACAAGATGTTTTTTAAATATCGATTAAAAATATATTTAAATAAATAATAATTTAAATAATTATTATTATTATTATATATTTAATATTATATTTTATCGATAAAAATATTTATTTATTATAAAGATTTTATTTATTTGATTGTTCGTTGTAGCATACTTAGCCAAATTAAGGGTAAAGTGTATAAAAATATGATATTTAAACAGTTTTGAATATTACAGCTTTTTTCATTAACCAACAGCCGTCATTTTTAGTATCGTAGTATACGTTTAGAACAAAATAAAATTTTTACAATAGATACAACTCTTCCTAATGATTTCAGTGGATGTACCTGCTGAAAATTGAATTTATAAGCAAAATTCGAAATAAAATAAACTGTGTATTAAAATGATTAAAATTGTAAATTATAGAACGATGCAAAATTTGTAGATTGTTTTTAGGTTTGCTCTTTTCTTGCTGATAAATACCGTTGTGGAAACATATGTACAATATTTTTTTATAGTTCATTTTCAAAGCTAGGTATTAAAGGGATAATTAAGGAATTTTTTGACCTAGGCTTGTAGCATGCCGGATATTATGAATGATTTAAAATAAAATTTTGTTATAATTTCTACGATTTACCGAGTGTAGATTGCTCTGCTCTTACCCTATTCCTTTAAATTCTCTTATGCTATGTTATTACATTAAGAACTTTAAGCTGAATCGTTATCATTCATTTGTGTCTAAACAGTAATGTAGCTTTAAACAAGATATATATATTTCTTTAATTATGCAATGGCGGTATTGACCACACGGTGTAAAACGACTAATCCTTTATGCATCTTATGTCACTTATTTGTGTGTTACATACCTTTTTACCCTTTTTGATTTTAGATTCTTTTTAATTCTAATTGCATTGTTAATAATATTACACAAAACAGAGAGAAAACCTTTAGAAAATATTTAGACATACTATTGTCGATGAATGTGCTATAATTATATGAGCATCTTCAGCTTCAATATTTACTAGAGCATTTTATATTCCTGTAAAATCGGTGATACCACGATTTGACTCTTTGAGGCATAGCGGTATTAAAATTGTCTCACCTTTTCAATGCGTAATTATGCATAGTGGGATATTTTCTGACCAGGTACGGTGTAACACGAATCACCCTTTATGCATCTTATGTCATTTATTGTGTGTTACATACCTTATCCCTTTTTGATTTTAGATTCTTTTTAATTCTAATTGCATTGTTAATAATATTACATAAAACAGAGAGAAGAAACCACTATCAAATATTTAGACACACTATTGTCTATGAATATGCTATAATTGCATGAGCATCTGCAGCTTCAACTTTTACTAGAACATTTTATATTCCTGTAAAATTGGTGGTACCACGATTTGACTCTTTGAGGCATGGTGGTATTAAAATTATCTCACCTTTTCGATGCGTAATTATGCTTAGGGGATATTTTTTGCACCAGTTCGAAATAATGCAATCGATGCGTACACATAGGTTTATTTTTAGTCTCACTAAGGAAAAACAGTTAATAAAGGCCTTATCACACAACAACATGTACGTGTTATTTTGACTCATTTTACTTGTGAAGACTGTGCCCTTTGAAGCACGGTGGTTGCGTCGTGAAACCGCATGCTAAAAAAAAAAAAATTTCTGCTTTTTAGATACATATGAATAATTTTTCCTATTTTTTATTTTTTTAACACTCCATTCCAGACTATATTTAATTTTTTTTCTGTTTCGAAATATAGGTGTTTAAATTTGCTTTAAATTATTTTTCACGCTTATAACCCCAAATAAAAGTACTTATCAAAACAACACTTAATATCATTTAGTTATTTATATATTAAACTATTTAAATGATAATTATTACTTATTCTCCAAAAATAATAAAAATTTTAAAAATAGCATAATTTTCTCGCAGCACATGGGAGGTCCTTTCGTCCCCCCCCCTCCAACAGAATGTAAAATTTATTTTGCATATATATCCCATTTATTAGGCTTATAGATATTATTTATAAAGCAGTTTCATTAAAATTAAAAAGTTTGAATCGTGCATGTTAAGGTGTTAAACAGTAGAAAAACTTTGCGTTACTACACAAAGAAATCTTCGTATTCTTTAACAGGAAAAGGAATTCTAAACTGAATCTGTTGCTTTTTCATCACGTACGTATTGACGTGTAATAACGCCTTTATACCCTCAAAACGTGTCGTAAGAGTGTTTGTTTGTGTTAGCAAATTTCGACATGTCTGTCTAGGGCAGAGATGGACAAACTTTTTCGGTCGCGGGCCAAAAATCGAAAGAAAATAAGTTTGGCTGGCCAAGATAATTTTTTTCTAAAATTTGAAAAACAATATACAAGTACCTAACGGTTTAAATACGTTAATGAGATGAATGAAATTGCGATTTCATTTTTAAAAGTTCCTTATACTGAGGTTCGAAGTGAGATGTACTGATTTTAAGGAACGATGCTAAATTTCCATCTGTCAGTCTAATTCTGAAAGATGGATATATAATGTATAAATATATATTTTTTAAATTTGCATCGGACCGGCAACTAAAAATTCTATCCGCGAGTTGGATAAAACCTTCCAGAGGCCATAGTTGGCCGGCGGGCCGTAGTTTGCTCATCCCTGGTCTAGGGTATAAAAATAAAGAATAAAGCATGAAATAAAATTTCGGTGAAATGTTTTTTTCCCTCTCTCTTTTTCTAAAATACCGCGCTTTAAAGAACTGTTAGACTGCTGTTTTCAAAGAATGCCATTTAAAAGAAACTAAATGAAACATGCAAAGGCAAGAAAGGTTACTTGGATTTACTTACTTCTTAGAAGGTCTAACTTGCGCAACGAATACATTCGTGAGGGAATTTTTATGCTAGTAATGCATATCGTAATTTTTTGCTGTTAAACATTGTGTTTCTTGTTGTTTAAACTTTATAATCTATTTGATTCTCAATGCATTGTTTAAAATATACCACAAATTTAAAGGGAGAAACTATATATAAAAGTACTTGTGTGTATGAATGTACTATTAATATAATATGTTCAGCTACATTAATTACATGTGTATTTTTGTTCCTGTATATGAGTAATACTCGCTTTAAAAGTAACCAAAGCATGCAATTGGAAGAAAGTAAATTTACTGTGACATAATTGGTTGGTTGGATTCTCGCACGCATTGCTTGGAATGTTAATTTTTGTTGCTGTGCATTACTCATGTTTCAACACTTCTAATCCTTTTTGATTTCAAATTCTATTTTATTCTAAATGCATTGTTTATAATATTTCACAAAACGGAAAGAAAAAAAATAAAGACTATTGATGAATACTTAAACCTACCTTTGGCTACCTTAATGAAGTTGGTGAAGGTAAATAGTATGTATTACACGTTTTGCAATAGAATAATTATCTCCTTTTCTTTGTTACAAATCGAGAACAAAGGATGTTTTTTCCACGTGCATAACGATGCTAGAAAATAAACAATGCGTTCATTCCTCCTTGTCCAAAGCATCTACTTTGTTCCTCAATATCCGGTGAAAGGTGTAATTTTTCCAGAAAATATCAACCCTTGAAGGACATGTTATTCACGATTGTGAGCTTTAATAACAAGCTTTATCTATTCATTAAAGGATTCCTATTACTGCATTATTTATTTTTTTATGAAATATATATTCAAGAACAACAATGCTGGATAAAATTCTAATTATTTCTATAACATCGGGCAGGATGAAGATGTATAACGATAAGTTATTCATCTAATTTTAATAACAGGAAATTACCGTTAATTAAATTATTTCGGCATTTTATAATGTAAATTGGCTTCAAATTACCTCCAGTTGTCTTAAATACTTCCTCAATTATTTCTCTTCAATTTAAAAAAAGGTTACTTTTTACATGTATATAATTTGTTACTGATGTTGATAAGATAATTTTGCATTTGGTTTATATTGTTTTAAAAATTTCAGTAAGGGTCAATATCCTGCTGAGTACTCCAGATTCCGTAATTATATGACGTCTTCCTATCTAGAAATCTACTAACGCTTCCTAGAAAGACTGTGTAGCTTTACTCTCTGAATTTGTTCATTTCATTTTTTTCTCGCTCTAGATGTCGCTCTAGATTCTTTACTTTGAAGCACGAATGCTCAGTTGAGATGATATTTTACAGTTATCCTGTTTATTTTATTGTTTTTCACTGTTCGTGTTAGTCAGAAGATACACCAAAAAATTCGAAACATTCAGTTCGTTTTCTTTTCAAATTCAAATATGACAAAGTTTACATCAGGGGTCACCAACCTAAGACACCCCCCTCCCTTGTGAAATGGGAATATTTGGCATTTTCACTATCTTTTTTAAAAGCATAAAATATTTACCAATCATGACTTTTGTTTACAATCGTATACGCAAATAAACTGAGTGAAAAATTCAGCAGATCATTCAATACATAATTCAGCACAGGCAATCCTTAGCTTTTAACTGATGTGGACCGATTTTCTAATGCAAAACTAGCTCCAGTTGTTAACTTCAAATAATTTTAGCTAGTTTGCAGCATGAGAACGCGCTGTAGGAAGTTGAGAAAGTCGCGAATCAAATGATTTAGAAGGGTGAAAATGCTTAAGGAAGAAATCTGTGAGACCACACATTTGTTTACGGTTAAATATAGCTTATTTCACTGGAGTATCCCACTGGAAAGAATCTACCTAAATTTATAAATGAGTATAACGGGCCCCCGGAAAACATAGTAATCTCACTCACTCACACTCTCTCCTTAAAATCTCTCTTTTCTCTCAATCTCCTTTTATCTCTCTCAATTTCTTCCCCCTCCATCTTCTCTCTCAATCTTCTTTTATCTAATTTCCCTCTCCTTCTCACTCCCTCCCTCTCCTTCTCACTCCCTCCCTCTCCTTCTCACTCCCTCCCTCTCCTTCTCACTCCCTCCATCTCCTTCTCACTCCCTCCTCCTTCTCACTCCCTCCCTCCTCCTTCTCACTCCCTCCATCTCCTTCTCACTCCCTCCATCTCCTTCTCACTCCCTCCATCTCCTTCTCACTCCCTCCATCTCCTTCTCACTCCCTCCATCTCCTTCTCACTCCCTCCATCTCCTTCTCACTCCCTCCATCTCCTTCTCACTCCCTCCATCTCCTTCTCACTCCCTCCATCTCCTTCTCACTCCCTCCATCTCCTTCTCACTCCCTCCATCTCCTTCTCACTCCCTCCATCTCCTTCTCACTCCCTCCATCTCCTTCTCACTCACTCCATCTCCTTCTCACTCACTCCATCTCCTTCTCACTCACTCCACCTCCTTCTCACTCACTCCACCTCCTTCTCACTCCCTCCACCTCCTTCTCACTCCCTCCACCTCCTTCTCACTCCCTCCACCTCCTTCTCACTCCCTCCACCTCCTTCTCACTCACTCCCTCTCCTTCTCACTCACTCCCTCTCCTTCTCACTCACTCCCTCTCCTTCTCACTCACTCCCTCTCCTTCTCACTCACTCCCTCTCCTTCTCTCTCACTCCCTCTCCTTCTCACTCCCTCCATCTCCTTCTCACTCCCTCCATCTCCTTCTCACTCACTCCATCTCCTTCTCACTCACTCCATCTCCTTCTCACTCACTCCACCTCCTTCTCACTCACTCCACCTCCTTCTCACTCACTCCCTCTCCTTCTCACTCACTCCCTCTCCTTCTCACTCACTCCCTCTCCTTCTCACTCACTCCCTCTCCTTCTCTCTCACTCCCTCTCCTTCTCTCTCACTCCATCTACTTCGCTTCTTTTCTCTCTCATCTCTCTCGAGCACACACACACAGAGGGAGAGAGAGGGGGGAGAAAACAATTTGCCGCCCTCCTGCAAGAAGCGACTGGGGCCGATAGACTCCCTTGCACTCCCCTCAGTACACCAATGGATATTTCGGTTGGCAAACTGTTCAATTAAGTAAATTTGATTCAAAATAATCTTATTCAATCTTTTCATGTCGTGTATGTAGTTTCATATGGAAGGTAAAGTTCAACTTCTCCCCCCCCCCTTTTCCCCTAAAATTGTAATTTTTTTAAAAAAATTAATGAATAGGTGCAGCCCGCGGTCTTTGTGCGTTTATATTAAGTAACCCTCCATTGAAAAGCTGTCCACCTTTGTACTAAGTGCTTCTTGTTTACGTTCGTTCTATCCCCTTTTTGCCATGTTTTAAGAGTTCAGACAAGAAAATTTAATTTGAAGTATATTGCATTTCATTAATAACATATATATTCACATTAAAATAAAATACATTAAATTTCTTTTTAGGGTATTCTTCGATTGATGGAAGCATTGCAAACAGCAATGAGAAAAGAGCAACTTCATTTTGAAGAGCTCACTCTGCAATTACAGAAATACCCCGATCGTAATTCATACAATCATAGAAAGATTTCAGCAGCTCTTTGTTCTACTCAAAGGCTATTGACAAATCTGTGCACTAAACATATGATGTGTTCTGGGCAGGTAAGTACATTAATTTCTTAACAATTTTCAGCAAGTCGTACTTTGTTGAAACAAAGTTTGTGTTTTAGTAGTAACTTTTTTTAATATCATCACATACATTAACCCCTTCCGGTAAAATGACGAGTCTAGCTCGTCATTGGTTTTTCATTCCATACCGCACAATGACGAGCTACACTCGTCATGCGACTAAAGTTACTGTTAAATATGATAATTAATTTAGTTTAAAATTTCTAGTGTACTGAACTTGGCAACACTTTTGTTACTTGTGGAAATCACAAGTCACTATTGCATATTGTTTACTTAGAATTTCTTGATACAAGTCACTGCCAATTTGATGAATCAGAATAAAAGAAAACCTACTAAGAAATGCCGTGTGTGTTACAAGAATCAAATTAGAAGTGAAACTCCCTGGCGGTGTAAACAATTCAGAATTCCTTTGCACTTTGTTTTGAAAAGTACCACTAGCTTGAAGACTATTATCTGTCTACCCTATTAATGTTTTGCTTTGATATTTTCATAATTTTACCGTTTCTGGCATTATTTAACACTATGTAAAAAGTGGATTTTAATTAAGAATATGTAACAATTGTAAAATGAAACAAGTTTTTTAAATAAAAATAAATTGTTACTTCATGCACAGTTTTTCATTATTAAATCGCACCGGAAGGTGTTAAATGGTAGATTACAATGTTAGTTTGTAGGTACTTTTATGGTCTGTACAAATGTCTTCACAAATATATATCTGATTACATGTGTGTTATATTAAAGTCAGCACTAGCAGAAATATCCCCTCTAATGGAAAAAAGGGGAGCAAAGAAATGTTTGTATTTAATATAGCAAATACAATAGGTAGATAAATATTGACAATAGTAAAAACCTGAAAATAATTCTTATAAGTCAGACAAACCCTGTTAAATTATTTCAAAATTATATTCATCAAAATACTCTCTAATTAATCAGGATTGATTCCTTAACGACTAAGAAAAAAATCAGATTAATAAAAATTAAATGTAATAAGCTTTCTTTGACTTGACTTACCTTGTACTACTGAACAACTTCCATGCTTTAATAGCCGAACGCTGACCAATTGGTTAGGGCGCTGATCGTCGGCACCAGAGTTCGTAGGTTCGAATCCCACTATGGCATGGAGTTCGTAGCCGTTCGGAATTGGCTTTAAGCAGTAGGTCCCGGTCTCATTAGCCCTCGTGTGCAAAACAGTAGACCGTAGCGCTCCAACCAAACCAAACCAAATCCATGCTTTAATAAAATTTGGTATCCCCAATTGGCTTTACCTAATTTCATTAATGAGTCAGAAAATTGTTACTTACCTTAGATAATTTATTTTATGTTAGTATAAAAATGCATTTTATTAGATTTTATTTATAAATTGAGTGATACAAAAGTCGTAGCAGTAAGTATTTAGCGCCATACTTGTCTTAAGTCTATATGTGCATATCTTTTTTCTTCCAAACATAAACGCTATTCAGAGTTACTATATACAATGTCCAGAGGACGATTAAAATATTTTCTGCAGCAAAAGTTTCTTTCTTGAATGTACAGTTTGAAAATTTTAACTCTTTTCTATTACACTTTATTGCAATGACTTACTTCTGTACTATATTGACGCTCGATACTTCCGTACGATGGAGGTGGAGATTCAGAATAAATACGTGTCTGCTCGTCTTTTGTCCTGGAATTTTTTGAAGGTTCAGTATCTACAGGAACAACACTTGCATAATCAGGTGGCTTATCGTGCGATTCTTCTCCATTAATTAGTATCGCATCTGTTGAAACCAAAGACAATCTGAATCTTGTAAACACAGGCCGTTGACAATGGTGGGTGCAGTAGTAAGAAACGTTCGTATCATAAATTCTGAAACAAGCCCTTGAAATTAATAGAAGAGAAGTTCCTACAATAATTATGCCAAAAATAATAGTACTGTAGTACAAGTATGGATTCCCGTTGCCGATAATACTTGGACGATATGTAGGGACAGTCCAGAATATAGTTGTTTGCTGACTTGTTTGGTTAAAAGCAAGTTCAGGAGCTAGAAACGGCAAAAAAAATATTAAAGATGGAATCATGGTGCAATATATAATTTTAAAAAATTAAACTATAAGTTGAAAGGAATTGAAAAAAAACTCTCTATTAACAAATTCGTGACCGGCATTTCTTTTTTCGTTTCTGATATTGAGTACCGGCGAAAATAAGGAAATTATGAAGCTGGTTGCAGCAAATTTATATCTTCAACCCCCCCCCCCTCGTACGGCTCCCTCGATTTGAGTGGGGTATCAATTTTGTCCCCGACTACAGGTCAAGTGAAAATCGAAAGCGAAGGATTTTTTTTCTCTTATTTTAATACTGATCACGCTATTTCCCCGTGTAAGTTAAAAAAAATTCATTTGATTTGAAATGTCCTTTTTTTGTATTTTTTCAGTTTTATTTCCAAATGTCTAACGTTTTTCGAGAGAAAATGTTTAAAAATTATATTAATCTGAAAATAAAAAAAAAATCGCATGAATTTTTTTAAACTTATATAAGCCAAGCGCAGTATTATGTTATTTGAAAACGTAAGAGCTATTAAAATTCTCGCATTATTTTAAAACAACTGATGAAGATATGAATTGTAACACGTGTAGATAAAGAAAATGTAAAAAAAAAAAAAAATCCCCGTATTTTAGGACCGGAAAGTATAAAAACTGATCCGTACGCAGAGGGTTAATAATTAAATGATTTAAATAATAATAAAATAAAATATAAATTTAACAGTAACAAGCATTTTGTAAATTACATTTATCTCTTATTCCTATTTTCTTTTGGTAATACATATGTGATAATGTTGCCACATTCAGAAACAAAAAAATGCAAGACTTGAATAATGGAAATTCACCGACGTGATTGTGTTAAAGATAAAAATGTTATTTTATTTTTGTACCTGTAGCACTATGTAGCACTATTTATAAAAATATTATTAATAATAGAATAAAAATTTAACGGTAACAAGCCCTGAAACATCAAAATTCAATCAAAATAAAACAGTGAAGGAATTATGTAAATTGTATTTATCTCTTATTCCTATATTCTTTTGGTAACATATGTGATAATGTTGCCGCATTCAGAGGCAAAAATTGGAGGACTTGAATGAGGTGTATTCACGTTAGCGGACGTGATTGTATTAAAGATAAAATTGTTATTTTACTTTTGTATATGCAGCCTATTCGTTTCGATCTAACAGTATTTCACAAAATTAAAACCTTTCTACGAATTTGAAGCATGTTTATTTTGACTACTATGATTCATAAACGCTAATTTATAAATAATTTTATGAAATTCTGTGTTATTTCATTTTATTAAATAATTTCTTTTATTTATTTAAATGGTTTTTTTTATTTATAAAAATATTTTAATTTTGCAAAGCGTAGTAAGGTAGTGTTTGTTGTGTGTGTCTATATATATTTGTAATAATAAAATTCTATTAAAGTAAAATCCTAACTTAAATGTTTTCTCTTTTCCATTGAAAATCTAGATTCCCTATTAACAAATTCTAAAACACATTTTTCATAATAATGGCGGCGAACGCTCATTTTCTGGCACTTTAAATTTAGAATCGCAACCCCGTTGATTTATTTTTTCAGCGAATTGTGACGTACTATATCTTCTAGAATTAACTAGAAGTAATTAAAATAAAGTGATTGGTTACTGTAATGTCATCCTTCCTGGAGCCACGCCCCTTCCAGTAGTTAATAAAAAGGTTGCCATACAGATTTCGCGGCTTTTCCTTTGAGATCGCGATGTAATATATCATCAAATATTTTTTCCCTACGGGTATATGTGTGTTTTCTGGTGATCTAAATAAAGATGTTTTTGTAAGTGAACGTCTGCATCATGCTACTCGGCTAGTACATTCTATAGTATTTTCAAATTATGTGGACGTTATTATAAAATATTATTAAATATATATATATATATATATATATATATATATATATATATATATATATATATATATATATATACACACACACTTTATGTACTCGACGAAAGCAATATGTCGGCTTAAAACTCATTAATACATTCACACATTTTTTTATCATTTATTTTCTTCCAATGAATTGTTTTTGGCAACACTAGACAATATATTCATGAGCCGCTGGTCTTCACTGAAATCATGTTTAGATGGTAACGTCGATACTGTCACGCTTCTTGCGCAGTCGAGAGAATTCCCCTCTGGACGTCTTGTCATTCGTCTGATGAATATGATTTCTTTCCAATTTAAGCAAAATCTCCAGCAGAATATGATGAATAACATCAAAGCAGCTATTGACATCAATATAATGAACACTGTCACTGTTCTGATATTTTGGGCTGAATTTTCCCCGGTTCTTGGGAGGTTTAAAGGTTCACTATGTGTGCTCCAAGACCCTGAAGTAATAAAGTTGTGCTTAACACCATTTCTCAAAATATGAGTTATAGATATTTGAAATTTAAATTTATCTTGTTCCCAATGTTTTTTACCCAAATTTTTTAGACTTAATTTATCTCGCATAATTTGTCTTTCATATTTCTGAAAATTTTTAGTTTTACTTTACAAATTATTTATACCTATCATAAATTAAAGCAATTTTAAAGCAATTTCACGGATTTGATGAAACGTGTTTAACCCCTTCCCGGTTTTTCCCGAGCTGAACTCGGGCAGGCGAAATGTGCCATCCTGGCTCATCCCGAGTGTAGCTCGGGCACTGTGAAATTTTACACTGTGCAATCAGTGTTTCCCGAATTATCTCACTTGTTCTTTCTATAGTTTCGAATGCTTTTGTTTACTTTTCTGGCTACTAGATTATTTGCTGCTCAAAGAGAGACAGTAAAGGGAAGAAGGTAAGGAGAGAAACAAAGTTCAACCGTCCAGATTGCGACGTTGAACTCTGTGCAGTACCTTGTTTTCAATTGTATCATACACGATCAAATTTTGATTAATAATTTCATGATCATTTATGTAAATGCAAAGGATATAAATAAAATTTAATTCAAGATAAAAGCTAGGTATTCTAAGCTTTATATTTATAGTTAGTGTGAATTGACTCCAAAGTCTAATGATTTCTGTCGTACAGAAAACCAACTATACATGTAAATTACTCATTTATTTAAATTGATTTTTTACATTAATTTTTAGGAAATTCTGTATGAGAATGATGCTATTATGTTTACAAATCTATGTACGTATGAAAATAAACATAAAAAATTGACATTTTTTGACCCATAATCCCGAAATAAAATGAACCTGGAAGGGGTTAATAATTTCAAAGATTTTGAATTCAGTATCCTTGGTTTACTGATAAATATTTATACTGCAGAGCTAGCATGTCAAACTCAAAGGTTAATACAAACCAAAAGAAAAAAAATGGCCTAAGTTTTCGAGGGTAAAAATAATTTTAAAAAGAAAAAAACTGCAAATTTTGTAGAATTGTAGATTTTTCAGAGTAGTTATATATACCAAATTAAACAATTAACATTAAAATTTTTTTTAAATTAAGTAATGTAAGAACAAAATAACACAGTTTTCTTCTTGAAACTTGGATATCTTTTCCACCATCTTTATAACTTCAAGAGAAATCTCGTCTGCTGTTTTTTTCTTTCTTCGAAACTAAAGCAAGGCAGAATGGAGTTTCCTTGACCGTCAATTGCTAAATATCTGCGATGATTTCTGACTCAATAGGAGAATTAAAAGAAGAAATATAACCGGATGAGAGAGACGGATTGTTTTTTTAGCAGTTCTCGATTATAGCTCTTCGGGAATTTTTCCGTACGTTATATGAAAACGCGTGCATACTCAACGAGTGTAAGAAGCAGACAGGTATCAAACCTATTTCTGGAATAAAGAATATGACATAAAATGAAATAAGGAATTTTAAAATCAGTTATGAATATTATATTAAAATTTTTGCTATATACAGTTATATATACTTGCTGCAGATAAATGTTTTAAAATGTGAAAAGTGAAAAATTCTTTGGGTGTGAAAGTGGGGTTCAAAATATCTTATTTTTTAAACATTCTTCATAAAAAAATAATATATTTCAGATTAACCATTATTACTGATTAATTCATCCTCTACTTTTAAAAATCACGATTCTCACAGCTAGTTTTCTTTTATGAAATCAACCAACCAATCAAACTTTATTACACTCACAAGGTTCTGGTTAACTTGCTCTAAAAATCCCTCGATGCAAAAAGTGGTAAAATTGCAAAACTGTGTATTGTCTATTTATTAAGGTTTATAATTTACAAAGATGAATTTGATTTCAAATTTATTTTGTAAACATTAAAATTTTAACAACAGAATACTAAAATGTAGTTAGAAAAAATTAATAATGCATTTCGTAGATTATGAAGTCTTTTATCTGTCTTGTGTACTCGTTTTTAACAAATTAATCAATATCGCTCACTTAATATGTTTAATTAGTCAGCATACAATTGCAGTGGTTTCTTCCAATGGTAAAAATGTGAGCAGAAATCTGCTATTTTAATTAGTTGAGTGTTAGAACATTTGACATGCATTCTAATATAGTTATGAGTCCCATTTTCTTTTGGACTTAAAATCGGATGGCATATCAACACTGATTAATTTTTGTCAAGCAGATTTCTAAATAAAATTAATATTTTTATATCTAAAACTTTTGAGCACACATGTTAAAAAAATAGAAGTGATTTGCAGATAGTTTCTATTAATTTATTTTGTTTAAAAAAGCTCCACTATTTGGTTACTTCTTTAGACTAAAGCAATTATTTTGATAGTTAATTTCTTCGTGTATATTTTCTTCAAACTAGTTTTGAAATTCACTATATTTTGGCGGAGGTTCGTCGTATGGAGGGCCGTCTTGAATATTGTATACCGTATATTTTTCATCATCTTTTACTGCACTCTCGTAGTTTGGAGGCATATCAGTAGGGTTTTGTAGCGGATTGCCGTCTGTTCGTTCTTGTTCATCAGATATGGGGCTATTAAATTCTCTTCGTACTTGTTCAGTAAATATGGAACCACTGACATCTCTTCGTACTTCTTCATTGGATATGGAGGTATTAAAATATCTTACTTGTTCATTGGATATAGAAGCATTAACGTCTCTTCGTACTTGTTCATTGGATATGGAAGTATTAACATCTCTTCGTACTTGTTCATCGGATATGGAAGCATTATAAAGAGGATTCGCTATCCCAATGAAAAATGAATCAAATTGTCTTTCCTCGGGCAAAAGGATAATTGACGTGCTTGTCCTTGGTGGTGCTAAAGGTCTTGAACTACTAGGTAAACGTGTTGAATAACGAGGTTGAGCAGAACCACCGGAAATATCAGTTATACGACAAGCTGGAGGAGGATGTTGGGTAATGTGCGGTATATCTTCGTCTGCGGCACTTCGTATCATATCTTTACAGCATTTTAAAATCGTTAATAGCAGGGCGAAAATAAACAGTGCAATAAAATAAATTAAGAATTCGCTAAATGAAGAGTTATTGTCCCCTGTATCAAGTAGTCTTCTTCTTAACTTCGAAAGAATCTTCGTGTCAATGTTCTCATCCTCCTCCATCCAGTTGTCCTCTAAATGGAAATGAAAGAGAAATAGCTTTCATAAGCGTATCACGTAGCATTCAAACTAGAAGCAATTTAAATCTGCGAAATCTTCCGAAATGTCGAAGAGTACAATGAATAAATGTTATAATTTATTTTGTAGTTAAATACATTACTAATTATTTCTTGTAAGAAAATAAGCTAATTATTTAAACAAGAAATTACTACCTGTTATTTATAATACAGATTCTGAGAATTATAATATACTCTAAAGATACTTTTCTATGCAAACAGAACAGCTTATTTCGCTATCCTTTATCTACAGGGTCCTTAAAAGTCCTTAAGAACTCCTTAATTTTAGCTTTCATTTTTAAGGGCCCTTAAAACTACTTAATTTATGTCAAAGGTCTTTAAAAACACCTTAATTTTTAAATTGGAATGCGATCCATTTCTCCATCGATGAGATCCACAGTCTTATGTGATTTCCTATCAGTTTTCTTATATGACAAATATATAATCTTTTGTATACTTAAAAGGTTTAAAGTATAAAGTCGGCTACCCTTTCCTAATAGCTAACAGTCATGCAGATTTTAATTAAACGAAGCATGGAGGTTGGGGGTTTGTAGATATTTCAGTTACTTAAGGAAGTTTAATTTTCCTTGCATTATATGTAATAGAAAAGTCTAAAACTTTCTTCTTTCCCAGGTAAAGCCGTGTATAATCAGCTAGTATATATATATATATATATATATATATATATATATATATATATATATATATATATATATATATATATATATATATATATATATATATATATATATATATATATATATATATATATATATATATACACATATATACACATATAACACATATATACACATATATACACATTTTTAGACCCTCTGAAAGTACTGTTTATAATGTTTTTATTCACAATTTATTTTTAGTTTGATCTCTCAAAAAACTTTGGATGTACATTTTTCAAAATTAGGTTTTGTCAAATAGATTTATCTTATATTACTTTTTAGGCATTTTTACAAACTTAATTCTGAAATATTGTAGGTTAATTATTGAACATGCCTTGTCTGGTTCATAATCATTAAAATATGTTCCTCAGGAGATAAGGTTTATGCTGTTTAGTCGTGCATTTCAATTAGGTCCTTATAAAAAGTTACTTTGGTCCTTAGAAAGTCCTTAAAAAGTCCTTAATTATTGTTCTGGAAAAAGAGTGGGAACCCTGATCTAGACGTTCTCTGAATGGAAATGAAAGAATAATACCTTTCATAAGCTACAGGCTATTAAAATAAAAAGAAATTTAAATGTTCATACTTTTCTAATCGTTACTGGTTACAATGAATAAGTGTTTATTATATACTTTGTAATACTTAAAATTTATTGGTGACATGTGGTTTAAATTATAATAATTTTTTTCTGAAACTGTTCAAGAAAAACTTTAAAAAAAAAAGGAGTTGACCCTTTGGGGATCAACAAACTCAAATTAAAAAAAAAAATTTCCTCAAACGTTATAATACACTATTTCAGACATGTAAAAAATAATTTTTAAAAATAAAGCATAAAAATTTGCTGGCAAAAAAGTATTTTCTACTGACAAAACATCTGTGAAACTGCTTAGTGTAGAAACCCTTTCAATTTAACGGTACTTTTCAAGAGTGTGGAAGTAGACAATGCGGCATTGTGAGCATATATCACTCACTATATGCACGATGTGCGATATAACGACCATAAAAATGTTCTGTATTGACAAAAGCATTAAGACAGTTTCAGCAACCAGGCTTTTAATTGGGAAGCTAATGACGTTCAGCATAATGTGTTTGCTACGCGAAGAGAAAATTTGCTGAATGGTGTGGAATCTCGTCTCACAAATTCATTACGGAATAACGGAACAACATTGAATACTTGCGAGCTGCGGTAGCTCAGTGGGCAAAAGCAGCGATCTCGTAACTGAAAGCTTGTGGGTTTGGGTCTGGAGTCGGCCTAAGACCCGCCGTGTTCGCTAAAGGGGACTGGGGCACGTAACATATGTTCGTGGTCACAATGTCCTCCAAGTTCTCAAATGATACCTCGGGAGTGGCAGGCCAAGCCTGGGGGTCTACTGTTTGGACCCTCCTTCTAAATTACGAGGACCCAGCGGGGGTAATGTTACTCGCGTCCGTAGCATACCTTAAACTACCCGTGCTCCTCGGTTAGTGCTAAATGAATAATAGGTTAGCAGCCTTGTTAAGGCGTTAGGATAATGTCTGTATCGCCTGCCGCATTGGAAAGAAATTCTGTGCTATAATAAACAGTAACTTTTTTTTGTTATGCGTAAAATTTGTCGTTTAAAAAATAGCTTTAATATTAGAGCCCCCCCTCCAAAAAAAGAGATTAATAAATAAATGTGAACAATGGTGATACAAATGTGCAGCTACCTTTTGATACGCAACTGAAGGAGAAAAATGGATTGTGCAGTAGTAAAACTAATTTTATCTGATGATCCATGTACGAAATTCTAACCACGATACATTATTTAGCGTGTTTTAATAATACTGGATTGTGAGCCGCGGTAGCTCAGTCGGCAAAGGCAGTGATATTACAACTGAAAGGTTGCTTCTTTGGGTATCGAGAGAGTGTAAGATCCGCCGTGTTCGTTAAAGGTGACTGAGGCACGTAAAATATATCCATGGACACAATGTACTCCAATTTCTCAAGCAATACCTCTGGGGGTCACAGGCTAAACCTGAGGGTCTTCTGCTTGCTCCCTGCTTCTAAATTACGAGGACCCAGCGGGGGTAATGTTACTCGCGTCCGTAGAATACCTTAAGCTACACGTACTACTCGGGTGGTGCTAAATGAGTAATAGGTTCGAAGCCTTGTTAAGGCGTTAGGATAATGTCTGTATCACCTGCCGCATTGGAAAGAAATTCTGTGCTATAATAAACAGTAACTTTTTTTTGTTATGCGTAAAATTTGTCGTTTAAAAAATAGCTTTAATATTAGAGCCCCCCCTCCAAAAAAAGAGATTAATAAATAAATGTGAACAATGGTGATACAAATGTGCAGCTACCTTTTGATACCAGATTCCATAAGATAGAATTTCACTGCTGGTGTAGATGTTTATAGATTTTCGGAATAATCTTTAAATAGTAGGTTCTGGTATAATTAGCGGTCATGTAGGAAAAAAATTACCTTAGAGTTCTTAACGAACCAAACTAAGAAAACTTAACCTTATAAAAGCATTATGCCCTTATTATTCCTCTAAGAACTAAAACATTGGGAAAAAACCATTGAACACTTGTAGCACCCGCAGTTTTCAATATGGTAAAAAATACTAAAGAAAAATTGGGGAAACTATCAAAGACGGCTTGATGATATTTGAAAGATAGAATTTAAGTTACCTTCTATCGTCACTGCACCATTGTCCAAAACATATTAAGAATTGTTCTTTTATTTATCTTTAGGTGTGACCTATCTTCTACCTCTTCTGTTCTCAAACTTAGTGTCACAGCACCCTTGTGACTTTCAGCCAAACATTGTCTATTAGTGATATATAGCACTACGTTTTCATGGCCAAGAAAATTAATCAAGCAATCCTATTTCTTTTTGTCAAAAAAATCCCCGGTTTTATTCATATACTATTAGTATTATAAATAAAGTAAAACTTGAAAATTTGATAGACTGTTGTTTACAGGATTGCCATTTACCTTCACTGAAAAGTTGAACTCGTTCCGAGAAAACATAAAAATTCTACAAACTATTTTTTAGCTGTCCTGATAAGATAAGCCACCGAACGATTCCCGAATGGAAAGGGCTCTTCTCTTGGATAAGGGTACGAATCCCGATGCTGACATGGATGTTCGTAGCCGTTTAAAATCGGCTTTAAGCAGTATGTTCTGGTCTCATTAGCCTTCGTGTAGTGAAACAATAGAAAACCCTAACCCTAAAGTGATGTTAGACATTAATGAATTAAAAGTGCTTAATTATTACGTTGTTTGGAGATCGATGATTCAATTTAAAATTATCGCATAAGTACCTATTCCATTAATTAAGCTAAATATAAAAGCAAATTATTTACGTAATGTCTAAATTCAGTGATAAAACGTATGGAAATAATGCAGACGATATTTAAATAATTTAAAATAAGAAATGATTTAATGAGATACTTGTACAAAGATCAGGTGGGGGAGATAATGCTTCGTATATCGAATAGTAGCCTTTTCCATCTATGAAAATATTTTGGTAGTTTTCTCGATTTATCAATAAATAAACTTGCTTAAACTCAAAAGTTATATTAATAGCTGTAAACTATACCAACAAAATTTCTTTTCGTGTACATTAAATACAGCAAGTTTCTGTATCCATTAAACACGTACATAAATATAAACAATGATTACTTTTTGTAAAATAATTTTAAACTTACTTTTAAATATTGAGTGTTAGGAGAAAAAAAACGTGAATTACGAATTTTCTCTACTTTTTTGATGAATAATACAGAAAAAAAAAATTTGGGGGGGAAAGAAAACTATAGGGGGGTGTTAAGATGAACAGAACAAGTCAGTTCGAAAAAAATTTTGCTTCCTTCGCTTAACTAATAAAATTTAAGCTCAAAACTTTGTTTATAGGATTAAAATCTTATCGTATGTAAGTGAATGTTCCGTATAATTGAATATTCGTATAAGTTAATAATTTTATTTTATAAGCGTTATAGGAGTTTCGCCGGAGATCGAGAAGTACTTTTAATAGCTGAATATATATACGTATGTACGTATGCATGCATGTTCAGCATTATTCGTCAGTCACATATTTATTCATATTAAACATTCCTTCGTATAAGTGAATGTTCCGTATAAGTAAGTATTCGTATAAGTGAATAAATTATTACATAGGCCTTGGTTAGAGTTGGCCTTAGTTGAGTTTCGCTGGAGATCGTGAAGTACTTTTTATAGCTGAATATACGTATATGTATGTATGTGTGGATGCTTAGCATTGTTTAGCAATCGCACACACACACTTATATTCAAATCAAACATTCCTTTGAATAAGCGAATGTTAAGTATAACTAAATATTCATATAAGTGAATAATTTATTTTATAAGCCGTATGAGACTTTCGCCTAGGAACGAGGAGTACTTCGTATAACTGAATATTTCGAATAAGTGTGTGTATTTTCCACTCTATATACTATTTTATAGCGCTCAGTATAATTCTTAGAAAGTCACTTATTAACGTACCTATTATAAGTGTAGCGAGACTAGTTTTGAACCTGCTAGAGGTGTATTTATTTTCCAAACGTTTTGCACGATTTATCTGAAAGAAAGGAGCACTTGTTTAACAACTTGAAACGTTTCTAATAGCGTTTCCAAGTCATTGCATAACTATGCCCTGTAGTCATAAGTGTCCTTGGGGTATTATGAGGAGAAAAATTACCAGGATTGTATAGTGTTTTAGTGGGATTTATTCAACAAACGGTTGGGCTGAAGCTTATTTTGCTTAAATTGAGTTCTTTATTTATTAGCATTAAGTTAACATTAACATCTGGTAGTGCTTAGATTTTGATTAAAAAAACCCTTTTGCTTTATAGCATTAAGGGATCACATGTCTCTTAAAGGGTAAGAAAATTCGATATTTTTTCTAAATATCAAGAATCTCTCTCTCTTTCTCTCTGTGAGTAATTGAGTGAATGAGAGAGATTAAGAGAGAACACTTAAACTTATTAAAATAAACAGTATGAAAAAATTAAAAATGCTCCAGAAGTTTTTCTGTGTTTGTCTGCATTTATGATTAAGAGCCCAAAAGCGACAAAAAAACTGCATGTAAATTTTCTAATTATTCCAGGAGATAATCTATGTGAGATAATCTAGAGTGAGACAAATAGAAAAACCTAAGTCCAAAAGTATTTTGAAATTTTGCATGCAGTCTGTTTCAATATGTTTGCACTCATATTCATTGACTGAGAGTGAGGAAGTCAGTGAGTGCTCAAACAGATTGAGAAAGTAAGTGCAGAAATATATTGAAATAAATTCATACAAAATTTCCAGTTATTTCAAGAGTAAATGTCTTCCCTTTTCTCTCTCTACCCCTCTCTGAGTGAGTGTACGTGTGTGAGAGTGAGTGAGTGAGGAATAACTTATTAAAACAAACCGCATGAAAATTACAATTATTTCAAGAGGCAGGCTAAAAACATATTTTGATTTCAGAACAAACTAGAAGATTTAACACATTGTATGCGGGACACGTACTAGTACGTTTTCTGACGATTGATACTTGAGCGCGGGTCACGCACTAGTACGGGTTAGTGTAACAGCATGGTTTGTTTCTGGGTACAAAAATAATGGTATATACAGGAAAACGAAGCCGAATGTTCTTGTCTACTACATAGATTCTGAAAAAAATTTGGACAAAAACTACTGTTTACATCAGTCCGTGAGGAACAACAGAACCGGAAGGTTGATTAAAAGATCAATTTAGATAAAAAATTAACTTTTTATTTATCCTTGCGAAAATATATATATATATATATATATATATATATATATGTATATATATATATATATATATATATATATATATGTTTATATATATATATATATATCTATATATATATATATATATATATATATATATATATATATATATATATATATATATATTATATATATATTTGTATTTATATATATCTTTGTTTATTTATATATTTGTTTATATATTTCAATATAAATTACGAAAAGTTGGTTAAAAAATTGAATTTTCGATCTATTGAAATTTAACTGAATAACTAAATTTACGCGCAAAACGCCCGCTCCCGGTTCAATTCCGCTGCGAAATGTACCTCACACAATGTGTTAATAATTTTATAATAATAAATATTCACTATATTTTTATCAAATGTTTAAGAATATTTAAAATGTATCATTTACCTAATAATAAAGCTTATTCTTTCTGATTTCCATTTGGAAAGAATATTTTTCACGCAGAAAGATAATGTTTACTTTGAAATGTAAAAAAAAAAAATGTAAGATTATTAAAACTACAAATACACCTTTAATCTAAAAATAATTTAGTTTCAGTACAAAAATATTCAGGACTTTACTTGGATAACAAAATTTTTGACTTAGATTAAATATTACGTCATTGTGAAAGGAAGTATAAAAATTTTTCACTAATGTATTGTATTTTGAAACTCCAGATAAAATAATTCCTTAAAAGGATGTTTACATAAAATTTCACACATTAATACAGAATATGAAATCGTAAGAGATAATGTATATAAAAATTTAGCTATAAAATGTTAAATTTCTGTTGAATGTTGAAAGTGAAAAAATCATTAATTTTTTTCACTTTCATACACTTTGACATATGCCAAGATGTCATTAGACTGTTTGGTCAAATAACCTTACTGTAATAAAGTCTGTTTCTATTTTGGTCTGGGATTGAGTTTTATTTATTTGCATGTAAAAATTTCAGAAAATGGGTGTAAACTGACCCGAACTTTCCTAATGGCTGTGCAACCATTAGATAATAAACTTTTCCTAATTTGGTCTTTAGTTGCGTATAGCATTAACCCATTTAATCCTAAGAAACCAGCAGCTGAATAAATATACTCTGGGAAGAGCACTATTCTGAGAATATTTATAAAGTCTAAGTGTAAACACCCTTATTCTAAAATAAGATAAGATAAAATCCACCTTTGTAGTAACTAAGGTTTTTTTGTCTTACGACAAAGAAGTTTAGTTCAGACTTTATGGAACCTCATTGTAAATGCTTTAAATATTTATTAGCTTAAAGGAATAAAAAGTACACAGGATATAATTTAGGTATAATTCCCAAATATACATTAAACATCAATTTCCGTAATTATCTTTAAATATGTTACAAGTTAAGCTTAACACCTAACCTTAGCATTATTCTGGATTTCACGGTATTAATTTAAAAAGCAGGTATCATCTGTGTTGTATCTGGTTGTATTGTCAACTTGCTTTTTTGAGAGTTTTGGCTAAAGATCTTTTATCGTATTAAAAATAGTAAAATAAACATTCTACAAAATTAACAAAAATTGATAAAATATTTCACAATTTTTTCTCAGAAGAAAACGCATATTAACACATTGTGTGCTGGTACATTTCACAGCGGAATTGTACCGGGAGCGGGCATTTAGTGCGTCAATTTAGTTATTCAGTTAAATCTCAATAAATCGAAAAATTTTTAATTTTTTAACAAACTTTTCGCATTTTATATTGAAATATATAAACAAATATGTATATATATATATATATATATATATATATATATATAATATATATAAATATACGTATATATAATAGCATTTTAGAAAGAATAAATAAAAAGTTAATTTTAAATCTAAATTGATTTTTTTAATCAACCTTCCCGTTCTGTGGTTCCGCATCGACCGATGTAAAAACTAATTTTTATTTGTCTAAATTTTTCCAGAATCTATGTAGTAGACAAGAACATGCGGCTTCATTTTCCTGTATATACCGTAATTTTTGTACCCACAAAGAAATCATGTTGTTAATCTAACCTGTACTAGTGTACGGGTCCTGCGCTCAAGTATCCATCGTCAGAAAACGTACTAGTACGTGTCCCGCATACAATGTGTTAACAAAAATGTCAACTGTTCTGTTTTATCAACGAAGAGATTAAATAACTCTCGTTATCTTTTACTTATACATTCCTGCTTCATTGCACTACCTAGTATCAACTTCCATTCGCTTCTCAAATTTTTGGTTTACGACCGAACAGCTAGTTGATCTGAATTAGCCTATTCTACTCGTAACGTCGAAGTCTGTAGCATTTGAAATTGGTGTTTTTTACGCCGTAGGTCCCTATCTAATTAAGCCTCGGGTAGCGGAACATTGACCGTATCGCTCCTAACTTCCGCTACCAGTTATCTTGCCTATAGTTTCATTATTAACTCAGCCGTCGACAATTGCCTCCACTTCTCTTGGGTTGCGTATTTCTTATTTTACGATTCGTTAGTAGTATTCTAGATATTACCTTTTATCTGGTAGATAGAAATGTCAGTTAACTGCACTATTTAGTCTTATAAAGGCATGCTTTCATACAGTAAAATAATCTTTGTATTGTTAACATTTAAATGAAAGCAGCTTCAACTCTTGCACCTTCTCGGTAACTCGGTCTAATTAGCCCTTTGAAACGACAAGTTAACACTTCAAACTAAACTAAACCAAACCTTATCACGTAACCAGGATCTCAGATTTATTTTTTATTTACAAGTTTTAGCTCTTTCTTCTAACTTTTTAGTTTTTAACCTTAAAGTTCAGCTTGACTTTCGAAGTTGAAAACTTATTTTCTACGTAATATGAAGCTTGGAACCATTTTACCCATTATAATATTTTTTTTACTATACTACAATGAAATTTTGCATCAGAAAAGGGTCATGTAACCCGGAAAATCTGTTGTAAAGGTAGGTTAAAAATAAAATTTAAAAGATTAAATAATTTCTAGTAAATGATGTCAATTTAAATCTTTTATAGCCACTTTTACACTGAAGTATAAAAGTTTTAGCGTGATTTGGTTTGGACATTACGGTCTACTATTTTGGTGTACGAAGACTAATGAGATAGGGGCGTACTTATTAAAGCCGATTTCAAAAGTCTACGAACATCTACCCAGCAGTAGGATTTGACCAAACTCCGGTACCTAAGAGCAGTGCCCTACCCATTCGGCCATTGTTATGCAGGGTTTTGAGGACTAGGTACTTACGACTAGATGAAGTGAGCATTTAGGTTTTATTTTTACGAACGATATATTGATATTATTTAAGGTTTTGTTCAAGAGGTTTCTCAATTATACTTTTTGGAGTTATTTGATAATCTTAACTGGCATCTTGCCAATTATCTTTTGAATAGTCGGTGTTAATTTTTCCCATCTTTTTTAAAAAAAAATTTTTGTATTAGAAATTTACCCGCTGACATAATTCTGTATTTGTATAGGAGAAAACATAAAAGAAATGTTTGTTTTCTACATTACGTATGTCTGATCAGTAGCACCCTTTCTTCACAAAAGTTAATTGAATTTCTCCCTTCTTTCATCATTCACCGCGCTCGCCTACATTTTCCGTAAAATAAGTTCATTAAATATAAAGTGTCATCGGTCTTTTAAAACACTTCCTGTTTATTTGATGACATATTCTTACTGTTTATGATTACACCGAAACTAGTTTTATTTTCTTTATCAATAAGAATAAGGTTAACCAATGGTGAATTTGAAAATTGCTTACTTTCATAGCATATAAATAAATCTTTAAATAATGATTATTTGGGTTTTTTTTTTTTTTTTTTTTTTTTTTTGTCTTTATAAAACAGGTATACCCGCAAAAGGCAACAAACATTAGTTTTTGATAACTGTGGTACTAAGACAAATAAATATATTTTATTCTTAAAATTCTTGACAGATAATAAACATACTTTATATTTCGAATTCTTGACTGAAAAGTAAGCACTGGCAAGCTATAACACTAGAAGTTGTTTGTGCGAAATTTTAATAAGTTTTGTAAAATATTATAATACAAATTGCAACGATAAAAATATAAAGGGTAACCAATCTTTAATTTGAAGTTTATCTTAATAACATAAATAAATCTTTAACTGAAGATATAGTATTGAAAGTAATATAAATCTTTCGGTAAGGCATTGAAAATAAATTTCGTAAAATTTAACATCTTATATTTCATGAAGTAATTAATCTAAATGTTTACTTGTTTTCCTTTTATTATTCTTAGGTTTGTCTTAATGCAGAGTTTTTTTAAAGGCATACAATAAAAATATAGCTTTTTTTTACAGCAACTCAAACTAGAGCATGTGTTTCAGTGAAAAGTTAGATAATCATAGCTTGAGTGCAAGATTATCCACTTCACCAAAACCTTTAGTACATAAATATAGGTTATGAATATGTCTTCAGCCTTTAAAAAAATAATTTTTTTAAACCCCTATCTATTTTTAAGACATAATTGTATTTAGCTATTCCAAAAAGTAAAAAAAAAAAAAAAAAAAAAGCTATAAGCCAATAAAGAAAGCTTTAAGTTATATAGCTGTAAAAACAGTAGTACCAGTTTTAGATAATAATGTGATCGAAATATTTTGAAATTTTGTGAAAATATATTGAAATGCTAAAACATTATGCTGATAAAATATCAACCGAGACAAAATATTCGAACTTATAATACAAGGAAAACTTTTTTTCTTATTATATTATAGGTTCGAATAATTAATAGGAACTACACACTCTACAAAAAATAACTTTATAAACCACACTATAAATATTTATAGTTTCTTTATTTAAGATTAACTTTCTATCAAGCAATACCAAAAATACTTATAAGAAAAATTCATACTATTTTATTCTATTTTTAACTTTCGTATTTTGGTAATCTTCACATAATAATAATGAAAGGATTATAATTATATTATAATTTTTCAAGTTTATCCATTTTCTTTCATTTACAATACTATTTGAATTTGGGCATAATTAATAATTCTGTTTGCAGATATAGGTAATGAAAATGTTATACGACAAAAATTTATATGAAAATACTATGAGGACATTTTTAAAGTTTAGAATATATTAATTTAAATTATTATTAAGTAGAGTTACTGCCCATAGACTTACGATTTTAAAAAATAAATGCCTAGGAAATGCCCACTTAAATGTATTGTTTACGTATGAACCAAAACACTTTTGTAGCCATATCTCCTAAACAAATGGGAAATTTGTAACGCGGTTTCCTTCGAAAATGGGAAGTAATTTTTACTCTATCGGATATAATATTGTCGAAAATTCTAAAGTTTTGAAGTTTTAAGACCTCTTTTTCCGCTTAAGAATTTTTAGAGGATTTTAACTCTTATAAACCAGTCAAGATCTCAAAAGATAATAAACATTAGTTTTAAAGCTGCGATACTGCGACCGATAAACATACTTTGCATCGAATTCTTGACAGAACAATAAGCACTGGCACGTTGCTAGATATGAACACTTCAGAAGCTGCTCACATAAAATTTGAACAAAGCTTTTCTAAACAATTAAAATACAAAATGGAAAGGTAGAAGAAGAGTCTGTTATTTAACAATTTCTTTTGTCTCTCTGTCAACATCTGATAAAATCTACTTTCCAGAGCACTCTTTTGTCTGCGTGTGTTGGATAGATCATGTGTACATACCAACAGGGCGTTATAGGTGACAATAATTCAAAAAGATTAAGCAACATAACGAAACATTTTCCGCCCGCTGTTAATGCTATTTAGTTTAAGTGTTCTTTGTAAAACGGTTTACAAAGTATACTTCAAAAATATTTCTGTTTACCAATAACTGTGTCTCTAAACGTATCAGTATAATAATTCTATTTTCATGCATGTGTAAAAAGGCAGAAACATTTTTGTAGTTTTATATTTTTATATTATCCTTGCATGTGTCGTACAGATCTTTTGTGCATACGAAAAGGGCGTTATAGGTGACAATAATTTAAAAAAAAAACTAAGCAACTGAATGAACACATTTCCTTCCCACTATTAATGATGTTAAGTTTAAATGTTTTTTGTTACAGGGTTTGGAAAATATACTTTAACCCTTTCCTGGGCCATGGGAAGATTACTTCCCACCTACGACCTTACAAAATACACCTGTGGAAAGCGCAAAACCCATTATAATATATTAGTCTTGTTATTGAAACGAAGGGCTGATTCCCTCTTCGGTTTTGCGCTATCATCAATTGTTCGATCGATTGAATAAAATTAGTAGCTCTGTTTTGAAAGTTTGGAAACGTGGAGCGAAAAATAAATGGCCCACGAAAGGGTTAAAATATCGGTTTTCTTAAAACTTCGTCTCCGTTTTCTCAATTTCACTATGATTCAATATTTATGTATATTTTAAAAGACAGAAACATTTTTGTATTTTCATATTTTTATATTTTGTCTACGTGTGTTGAAGAGATCACACATACATATCATTGGGGATTATAGGTAATAATACTTGAAAAAAGTAAGCAATAGAACGAAATATTTTCCACCTACTACCAATGATGTTTAGATTAAATGTTCTTTTGTAAAATGGTTTTCAAAATATACTGTCCAAAAATCTTACTCATAATTATATTTACGTTTTTTTTTTTAATTTCAGTATAATTCAAATATGTATGATTTTTAATTTTTATTTTTAAAACGCCTTGTTTTTCTCCCTCGGATCGCAAACAATTAGCATTTAAAAGTTAAACTGTTAGTGCCCTACTCATTTCTACCGCGTATTGCATTATTGAGTATCTTAAATGTAAGCTGATATGGACTAAACAGAGTAAAATAATTTTGAAATTTAAACTATCCTGAATAATTAAGTGTATCCTCATTAGTGCTCACTAAAATATTACTATAAATATCCTCATTAGTGCTCACTATTTTAAACTTATTAAACTCCTATTCGCTACAGCCGAAGTGGGACCCTGACCTACTGTACCAATCTCAATTTTTACGACCCAAAGCCCTGGAGTGCGAAGCATATGTCTCGGTTTGGTTGTCAACCTTACACAGAACCCACAGTGATAAGTTCCCAAGAATGTTTGGTCCTCAGTTTATCTACCCACTGAAGGAATGAAAGGCTGAGTCAATCTTGACCTACCGGAGGATCGAACCTCGGGCCTGTGACTTGGGAGGGCGAAGAACAACCCCAACACCAATGGGCTTCTTTTAAACTTACTATGCCATATAAATAAAAAGAAAAATCGTGAAAATGGATTTATTTGTCGGATGTAATCACAGTACTGTAAAGTACTGTAAGTTTTATAGCAGATAAGTAACTTCTACACCCGACCCAGCTTTCGCCATACGGGGAATAAGAGATTTATAGCAGATAAGCTTATTCGTTATGATGTCAGTCGATGTACCTACCGAAACAGCAAGTTTTTGTACGAAGGTTAAAGAATTATAAAATGTTGATCCCACTGATAAATTATAAATAGTAGCAGATAATCAAAAATTTGAGAGATTTATAGGATTGGTTTATGACTTTGCAAAAAAGAAAATTATTCCGTGACAATGTAAAAATTCAACAGATAATTTTTAATCGTCCCTTAATTAGACCCTAGGCATTAATGGGTTAATAGTTGGCTGTGTATATTTAAAGAACACATTTTGTTAAGTATCTATCTGTAAATAAGACTTAATCAAAATACTCCGTAAATAAGACCCAGCAGTATTTTTAGGATACTCCTAATATAAACCAACCGCTAAAATAAATTCTAATTAAAATCGTCAGCCAGACCTACCCATCATTTGCTGAATGATCAAGTTAAGAAACAACACATATGCATATTTGACAGAAACGGACGGGCTTGCGACAAATTAGAATCTTAAGTATTCCATTGCGGTAGTAACGGACGTTTAGCTCTTGATTTGTTCTGATAGATTGAATAATGTACTGAAAATAACCCGCTTTTATTTTCGAAGAAATATGGTATATCCTAGGTATAAATTTTCATCAAAGTTATTATCAACTGTAGCTAAATATATAGTAAACCATTTCTTAAATTTATTATAGCCAATATATCACGTTTGAAACAGAAAAAAAAATTCAAATAATATTACATGGAATGTAGTAATTTTTAAAAAGATAGCTTTGTATCTTTTCTGTATTTACATTTAACTATTTCAAAATTCCTTTTATACTTCGAAATATATATTTATTTCTCTAATCTCATATGTGTTGTAATATTAAATTAGAATTTAAAGTTATGTGAAAATATTGTAACTTACTTATTTCAGCTGATGCATTGCAAACTAAGGGCAAAAGTGCATGTATATATAAAGTAACAATTATCCACAGTATATGCTTTAACACAAACATGTTGCTGCTGCTTATTAGATATAAAATTTTCTAAAACTATCAAAAACCTCTGCAGAAATGAAGCATAAAGTTGCTTTTTGCGTTATCTCTTGCCGATAACAATTGAAACTGATAACTCAATCTTTTATCTCAGTATAACAACAAAAGCATATTGTATGGCGAAAAAAAACCTAACATAACACAGAAAACAAAATAAAATAAAGCTTACTGCATATTTGATAGCTCTTTATACAAGTAGATAGTCTTTATTTCGCTTTATTTTTATTTTTATTTTTTGTTATTTTTTAATTTCTTAAGGAGTTGTGGTACCCCAAATACTGTCAAATATCGAATTTTTTATTGACTCAAATTATCGTTTTTGGGCCTTCTGTAAATGCATATGCTACGTTAGAAACCCCTATATGCCTAATATTTCAAAAGTTATTTACATATGATTTCATTTATAGGAGCATTTCTTATGAAATGCAAACTTTAAAAATCTTTTATTCCCCGTTTTTTCTTGGATTTTGTGTATTAAAAATACGCAGAATTGTTTTGTATTTAACATGCAGAGTTAAAGTTCATATAGAATATCTGTAATTCATATAATAAAATAGTGCATGGAATAAGCAATACATTGCTGATTTCATTTTTTTTTATTCCCAAATAAATAAAACTAGTTAACTTCCTTGTTTGTCACTGTGTCAATAATTTTTTTATAATATAATTTAAAGATCTGAAAAAATCATGTACTGTTTAGTGTTGAAAGCTTCAATAAAATTTTAGAAAAACTTTTGAAGCAAAATTACCAATATTTGAAAATGTTATAATGAAATTTTAAAACTTTTTTAGATTTTAGGATATATTAATTTAAATTATTATTAATTAGACTGTTCAAATAGACTTTATTTTTCTGAATTTTCTTTAAATCCGTTCCCAAAATACGAATCAATTGCAGTGCTGACATTAGTAATGCTTAAAATGAAATTTTTAAATATTTGAGAGAATATAATGTCCCTTTAATATATCACTTTGTTAACTGAGTATAAAATATTACTTTTCATTTAATAAAAAAAAAATTGAAATCACTTCTTCTTTCCTTGTCCGTATTATGAGTTAGTTCAGTCTGTTATATTTTAAAGGAACATAGTACCTTTTGAGACTTAAAATCTACATTATAACAGCATTGTTTATTCATCCTAAAATAATCTGCTCCTTTCAAAATGAATATTTTACGAGTACGTTAATACCACTCTAGCTTTAAAAAATTATATGATTTGGTCATTTGAAGTTGTATTTATTTAATAACAAAATATACACGAAATGGAAAAAAAAAATTTTCTTACCTACGAAATAACTTTGGAAATAGATATACTACGAACTAAATTATTATATCAAATGGAAGTAAAATGATTGTTTATTCTTTAAACCAAAAATTTAGAGGTATGACACTTTAATATTTAAAAAAAATTAAAACTATTCAGAAATCAGATAATTTAAAAACTTACCCCTTGTAATGCGATAAAATAAGACACGCATTAATATAATTCAGGTTCACAGTATAAAACGGATAATTAGTTTCTATTTGGTGTAAAACATTAGTTTCTAATTTAAAAATTTCAAAAACTATTTTGCGGGTAAATGGATTTCTAAATTTTTACTTGGTACATACATTTTGTTTGCAAACGTATCGCTTCATATAGCAAAACTAAATATTTTTTTATAAAAGTAAATCCTTATTAATAATCTATTAAGCATTTTATTCTAAAATAATCTGCTCCTTTTAAAACGAGGATTTAACGAGTGCATTAATAATAACCTAGCTTTAAAAAATTATGTGATTTGATAATTTGAAGTTGTATTTATTTAATAACATAAAATATACACGAAATGTCCCCCCCCCAAAAAAAAAAAGAAAATTCTTTACCCACTAAATAACTTTTGAAATAGATATATTAGAAACTAAATTATTATATCAAATGGAAGTAAAACGTTTCTTCTTTAAACTAAAAATTTAGAGGTATGCCACTTTAATATTTAAAAAAAATTAAAACTGTCCAGAAATCAAATTTAAAAACTTACCCTTTGTAATACGATAAAATAAGACATACATTTATATAATTGAGGTCCACAGCATATAAGGGATAATTAGTTTCTATTTTGTGTAAAACATTAATTTCTAATTTTAAAATTTCAAAGACTATTTTGAGGATAAATGGATTTCTAAATTTTCAGTTGATACATACATTTTATGTTTGCAAACGTATTTCTTCATATAATAAAACTAAATATTTTTTATAAAATTAAATCTTTATTAATAATGTATTAAAAATTTTATTCTAAATAGAGCGGAACTTTTTATTTTATACTGAATGAAAAAGAGGGTGTTATAATGAAGACTTTTCAACTAGAAAGGTACTTAACAGCTTTTCCTCAGGTTGGAGAGTCCATAAAATCAAAACAAAAAGATGATTATGTGGGCTGGTTTTAAATTAGCCTCAACCCAAAGAGATAAAAGCCTAGGAAATCGGGACATAAACTGTAAGGAAGAAGTAGCAATGACCTGCAGTTTTAAAAATCAAAAAGTTATCGTTATATTTTATTATTGTGTATCCTTTATTATAATTAAGGAGACTTCGTATCTTTTCAAGTTTATAATCTGCATTATAAACGCTTTTTTTATAATTAATAAAAAGTTCTGCTCTTTTTTGAAGGAACTTTTACAAGCTTGTTTATAAGGCTTTCTCCGTAAAAATATTTAGTTTTGTCATTTTAATTAGTATAAATTTTAAATAACAAATATACACTGAATGTAAAATATTAAAATTGATTTATCCTCAACCTTACTTTCTAAATATATATAGTAGAAACTAAATTTTTCATGCTAAATTAAAAATAAGTATCTTTTTCATTCAGTAAACGTAAAACCTTAAGAGTATCTGACGTTTTAAAATTTAAAAAAAACTAAAAAGTGTACAAAATTTGAAAAATTTCGCAAAGTTTAAAGAATATAAAATGTAATTAGATTGTAATTTTATATGGCAAAATTAGTTACTAATTTATAAATTTCTAAAGTTATTTTTCGGGTAAGTGGGTTTATTCTTTTTCACACATCTCATGTTTTTTTAATGTATTGCTTCATATAACAAATCAAATTTTATAAGGTCAGACCCTTATTAATGATCTAGAAAGAAATTTATTCAGAGCAGAACAGGTATTAGAGCTAAATCAGTCTTCTGCCTTCCGGAGCTCTGAATCATTTAGATATTCAGAAGTTCTTTCCCATTTTCCTTTTGCCATGAGTCATGATTCTTTCATTATTTATTCCATATCAAATTCTTGGTACTCCAGGAATTGTTCTGGGATTGCCCTTTGCCTTAAGGGTGACAGATAGCCCAGGTCACCATCAGTGGACACATCGGGAGCTTTACATATGCTGATAGACAGAAGACTTTTCGTTGATGCTCCAAATGTACTTCTGCTGATGCCTCTCCTGTCCACATTTTGAAATGTGTAAGACTTCTGGGACCAACTTAACTTCTTCTCGTTTACAACTTTTTGAAGGTTATGACCTCCTGGACTTGTTCTAGATCTTGAAAAGACCAAGAGGAATAAGATACGACAACAGAACAAAACATTTTATTCTGAAACAAAACTATGCTGTTATAAAGAGGACTTTTTATTTAGACATCCAGAAGCTGTTCCCTCTTTTCCTTTTGCTATGCATCATGATTCTTCCATTTTTTGTTCCATATCAAACTTTTGGTACTCCATGAGTTCTCCTGGTAATGTCCTTTCCCTTAAGGGTGACAGGGGTCCAAGTCACCATCATTAGTGTCATCAGACCAAGGGAGCTATACATAACTCAATAAATAGAAGATTTTTCTCTTATGCACCAAAGGTATATCTGCCCAAGCTTTTCCTGTCCGCCTTTTGAATTGTGTGGGACTCCTGCTGAAGGACCTACTTACTTCTCCTCTTCTCGTTTACAACTTTTTGAAGATTATAACCTCCTGGATTTGATCTAGCTATTGGCCAGGCCCAGAGGAATAAGTCAAAACAGAACACAACATTTTATTCTGATACAAAACTATGCTGTTGTAAAAACTGAGCCTTTCAATTCGAAAGTTACTAAGCCCCTTTTAACTAAAGTACTCGTGCGAGAACTCTCGCGAAAACCCTACTCTCAATTCCTTTCACATCCATATGATGGGTAAAATATGTTTGCAAATAACATTTATTTTTATGAAATATTACGTAAACCGAACTTTAAATTTACTTACATTAAATAAAAATCAAATGCAACTGATATTTAGTATTTTAAAAAAAAGTACTTTTAATAAAAAATATATTAATTGGGAAATTCACTTTCCTTTTACACATTTGTTAAGACTGTTTTATACACTTGCATAAGGAAACTAAACTACTGGAATAATATATATGTAATCATATCTTCTACCGCTGAGTCATCAATACACGTTCAAGGTTTAAAAAAAATGACTGTTCGAGGATTTCTAAAATTTAAATTTTTTTTAATAAATATTTATAAAGTGATAACTATTTTTTGTATATAAATAAAATATCAAATACTAAAAAGTTAAATTTTCTAATAAAATATCGATAAAAATTATCGCATACATTCTCTAATGTTTCATAATGAAAATCACTAGAAAAAAAACATAATTTACAATAAGCTTTTTGAAGCGTATGAAGCGTATTGAAGGAAGAAGAATGAAATCTCTGCTTTGGAACCGAACCAGTGCCGCCAGCGTGGGTAATGTTCATTTTCTGACCAAGCCACCAACGCATATATAATGGGATAAAGGAGGAGGATAACAATGATTTATAGAAATTTTGATGTTCTTTTTTAATAAACTGTTAATATTTATAGCCTGAAAGTGCAATTCATCACTGTTAAGGATTTTTTTTTTTTTTAACATATCATTTGATAAGATTGTCTTCAGAGAATACCTGTAAAATGATCTATACTACAGTAATAATATACAATAAATCTTCGCCGCAACAGTATCCGATACAGCGATAAATTTCTCTATAACGATAATATTTTGCGGTCCTGACGAATTTGCATACAATATAGTCTTAATATCCCTTGATTTGAAGATATTCCTTTCAGCAATAAACCTCTGTAAAACTATGGTTTACACTACGAATAATGTTTTTTTCTTATTCTTTTGCAACGATATTTCAATTTAAAATTCTGAGAAAGATGTCGTTTGGGTAAATTTGAACAATAAAGGATGAAGTTAAGGTTTTTGCAGGAGTTAGCGACGAAAAAAATTTTATCCGAAATCTTGGATAAAGAGGAAAATTAGAATGAAGTTGGTAATAAAAGTGTGAATCCTCCCTCGCATTCTGTTTTAGCAGCCCCTGAAGCACATCAATCTATCAAGTCTCATCAGATAACTTTTTTAAGACTTTGATCTGCAAGTTATGATAGTTATCGGGTTTTAGACTCTATTTATACTTTGTTAATTGATTTAAGAGTGAAAATGCTATAAGCAGGCATAAATAAATATTTCTTCCAATAAATGTCTTAAGAATGTAAATCTTGTTGTTGTTTGTGATGCCACTTGGTCAATCCAAGCACGATTGAGCCATACGCTACTCGTATTAACTCTCTAAGCGGTTCGCACGTACAATTCCGCCAAACCGATGATGTCTTCAAAGCGGTTGTCACGTACAATTTTCAACTTCCAAAACGTTCCTAAAATGGATGTAATGTACATTTCGGCCAGTGTTTTCCCCTATGGAGTTTTGAGGTAGGATGGTTAGGTCGATTGTTTATTAACTGCACACCTACTCTTTGAAGCACAAAGACGCTGATAGCTTTTCATGGCTTTGTAAATCTCTATTTCGAAGTATTTTGTTTGCGGTAATAGATGTATCTCTAATTGCACCACTTAAATATCTTGGATGAATTTCGTAAAAAAGATAGAAATCATTCTCTTAAAGAATATTTTTATTTGTACTTTTAGAACCCATTATTTCTTATGGAATGATCTTCGAGACTTGACGAGCTTTATGTGTATTAAAAATTAACAATCTATAATGTCTATTTATATATCTATTTATAACCGGAAGTAAAGAGACAGTAACGAGGGTGGGTTTCCCGTATTCCAATCTAGTCGACAAAGGGTGGAGTAAAAAATCATAGAACACTTTGGTCACTGACACAATGAAACTTTAGCGTATTTTTGGAAACTTTTTTTTCCTTGGTGTGTACCACTCGGAGGGTTAAAGCAAAGGTGTGCGCCTGTCGTTTTAACGAGCACTTCAAGGGTAAAAGTACGACTTTTTGCTCAAGTAGGTCCTAGTGAGTTTGAAGCAGGGACCAAGCAGAAGACACTTAGACTTGGTTGGGTACTCCCAGAGGTATTGATTGAGAACTTGGAGGATATTGTGACCACGAACATATTTTATGTCCCCAAGTCGTCATTAACAAACACGGTGGATCTAGGCCGACTCAGACTCCAAACCCACAACCTTCCAGTTACGAGAGTGTTGCTTTTGCCGACTGAGTTACCGCGGCTCATGTAAATTTTATGTTTCTAAATTTTTCACTTTTTCTGTACTTTGACAATATTTAACAATTTGATATATTTTTTAATTTTACTTTTGTGTCATAAGAATGTCGAATCAGCTCTAACTAAAGTATTTTAGATTGAAATTATATCGCATATAGCGATATATCCTTCTATAACGATAATTTTATCGGGTTTTTAAGTACTGTTATATGGAAGTTAAACTGCGTATGATATATGATAATAAATAAGTATGTCACTTTTCTACGAAATACATTAAGAAAAGTGCTAAATATATTGATATAAATTTATTCAATTTAACTATTTCTATGCTGGATAAAACCTACTTATAAATTACTTTTTTCTAACCCACATTTAAACTTAAAACTACCATAACCGTGTAAATTTTATAATATTAGAAAATTTGAGTTTTGAATCTTGGGACAATAAAATGAAAGCAATTTCTAGTCCAATTGAAATCAGTGTTAAACTCTCTTAAGAAATAGCTCAGTTGTTTCCAGCCATTTAAAAGCAGCTTTAAGGGGTTTTTCCCCAATTATAAAAAGATTACTGAAGCGCTTCAAAAAATGCCATATATAATTAAAATATTTTAGTATACTGTTAAGATTTAAAGCCTCTTGAACAAGTTAAGTTAGTGTTAATATTATCATGCAATGGAAAATTATAAGGATTTGTATATATAAGTAAATTAATATTTTCTACAGACAGTAAATAATCCTTTATATTGTCTGTAACAACCAGTTTTAAATGTGTAACTATGCCCTGACTCGATCATTGTAATCTCTTTGTCATAGATATCAATAGAGAGGAGAAGTTAAAATTGACCAAATTAAATTGAATTAGCTGAGTATTTTTCTTTGATATTTAATAGGCAATGGGAACACGTTTACTCTATAAAGGGATTTTTAAACTGCTGCTAGCCCTGTTTAGTATCCGAATAACTGCTATACATTCATGTGGAAGGCATTATTATAATTAGTTTCATTCATTCTCTTTCCAATGGGTGTTTAATTTATGCTCAACCTGAAACAGAAACTGAATAGTTTTGACACGAATCGTAGCTTTTATGTGCAGTTTAATCCTTTTTGGGGTTTCAAAAGCGATTATAATAATAATCTGACCCAAGTACTTATATTATCATACAATGGAAAATTATCTGTATATGTATAAATATATATGAATTAATATGAATATCAGACAAATATATTGTTCATTTTTTGCAATAATTGATAGAAAGGAAAATTAAAATTAACCAAATTAAACTTAACTGAATACATTTCTCTCATGTTTAAAATGCAACGAAAAAATGTTCTTCCCTCTACTGTCATTTTTAAACCGCTATAGGCCGCGTGTAATTACCGAATAACTGTCTTCCATTTATTCATGTGAAAGACATTATTATAATTCGTTTCGTTCATTCTCTTTTAACTAAGTGTTTAATTTATGCTCAATCCAAAAGAGAAAAAATGACCATTTTTGATATAAACCAACGCTTTTGTGACTACTTTAATCCTTTTCAGGGTTTTCAAAGCGAGTGTTACTATACTCTGACTCAATCTCGAATCTCGTGTGCTGATAGAAAACCCTGTACTTTAAATGCAAGGTCGTTTAAATGATATTCCTCCACATTTAAGACTTGTTTTGCCTGGCGGCAGTTGTCTTGCAGCGTTATCTCCAGCAGGGTTTCCAGAGTTCGTGTAGGTTGATCAGGTTGAGCCACGATGTTTCAACCCGTTCATTTACAGGGTGTACCGACGAAATCTTCAGCCACACTTTGCATGTAGGCTACCGATTCTTTAAAAATGCACGCGGGTGTAATAGAATGCCCACGTTTAGCAGTCACTGCATCTTGTAGGCGATTTCGAGAGTGGGCCACTGGCTGCCGAATCCGCCAATGTGATTTTCGGTCAGCAAACGGGTTGGGCTCGCCTTTTCAGTGCTCTGGCCTTTCTGACACCTCGTGTTTACGTCCAAAATTAACTTAGTTCAGTGTCATCTTTCCTACGCTGGTATGTGACACATCAGTAAGTAAGTGTGGATTTTATATTACACCTTTTCTTTAAATGCGTCTTTTGTAGGTTAAATCTATTTTTCAAGTTCCGCTGAAATCAATTTGCTTACAGCTTGGTAATATTTTCTGCAACAACCTTAAAAGTCGATATTTACTTATGGGTATTTCTTTAGAGTCCAAATTAGTCTATGATAATTGTTGTTATAAAGATTTAAACATGTAAACAGTTTTAAGATTTTGTATTTCTATTCTTTTAGCTCCTTTTACTTATGAGATCTGTATAATGGACATATATAAGAAACATCAAACCGCATGCATAATTAATTTATAAGTGTATTAAATATATGTTTATGTTTAAGCATCCTTTCAGTTTTCGGGACAAATACGGTTTAAAAGCCGTACAATTTCACTGATTTTCTTCTAAATCATATTAAATAATTAAACTTAATATGAATTGCGGTCAGCTAACCAGTAAAGCTTACCCTTTCAGTGTTTCCGCTTTTTTGGCTCCTTGTGTTTACATCCAAACTTAACTTCAGTGTCATATTTCTAATGTTAGTCACATATCAGTAACTGTGGATTTTATATTAAAACTTCTCTTTCGATTCATTTTTCATGTGCTAAATCTGTCTTTAAAATCCTCCTATAAGGTATTATATCCACTATAAATTTGTTCCATAAATATGGTAATTATTTAGGACATGAATATTTGTATATGGATAGTCTTTGTACAGAAATGTTGTATAATAATGACAGTGGCGTAGCGAAAGGGAAAAGGGGATCTACAATGCCATGGGAGTCCGTCTGCTGGAGGCACTAAATTGTTATATTTTAATTGTTATATTACAGGGGTGGTCAACCTGCGATTCGCGAGCTACATGCGGTTCTTTGAAGTATTATTTGTGGCTCTCGATAAATGTACTACAGTTCCCTTTTCATTTTTGTGTTATTATATTTTTAAAAATTATTACAACTGATGGAGCTCCGGCAATGCTGGGTAAAAAATCGGTCCTATTGGGCTTTTAAGAGATTCTCAAATTCCACAATTCATACCGATTCACTGATGATGATAATTCACCAAGAACATTTCGTTACATATACGTTTAATATTCAAAATATCCTGATGTTATGAAAACAATGTAACACATTGTAAACAACAAAACAAAAAATTATCGGCAGTTCAAAAATTTCCTTGAAAAATTAAAGAATTTTATAATACCTTTATTGCATACCTTTTAAATACGTATTTAATTGCGGCTCGCTAAAAACTTCAAATTTTGAAAAATGGCTCGGACTATCAAGGAACTTGCCCTCCCCTGTTATATTTCAATAAGCTCGCTACGTCCCTGGATAATGGGTAAAATAAAAGTAAATTAACAAATGGATAAAACTACTAATGTAGATGGTACATAAATTTTTGAAAGATTATGTATTAAGCTCTTACTATTTATATAATAAGTATAACGTGTTTAATATGATAATGTAAGAAGTAATAATCTGCAAACATAGGCATATATTTAATAGGCTCATATAATAAAGTGGCTATGTATAAGCATACTTACGCACTCTCGAGGAAAATAAACTAAAAGTTTATTTGCCTTGACAACTTAACTTTGCACTGTTTCTAAAATATCTATTAAAGAATTAATCGGAATTTATTTCCTGTAAAATTTTGTTGTATAAAATAGGGTAAATTTTTATTTTTTAACCCTTAACGTGCACATTCGAGTTAACTTGAGCGCGCTAAACTGAACAAACTTTGCACACTCGAGACAATTCGAACTGCGTTGTACTTTATGTTGCTATAATTTTTCACATTATGTTGATATAATACAGTCGAGAATTGAAAATAAGAATGTGAAAAAAAAAAATCGTTTTATTGATATTTCTCCTTTACGTGGGATTGTAAGCTATAACACTTACTTATTCAAGTATAAAATATATTTTTTTTCTAAATTCAACGTTCTAAATTGTGTTTTTTACATAAAAAATTGATTTTTTGGCCGGTCTTTTTCTAAAAAACTGTTTATTAAGGGGTTAAGCACACGATTAATTAAAATAAGTACAATAATTATATATCGTTTTCAGGAGAAACTGAATTTTCTATCAGCAGCGATTTGTTTTATATACTTTCCACTTTCTATTCGCTTAAATATACTTAAAATAGACAGCGAAGTTGTATGGCTTTATAATGCCATTATAACAGGTACGGTGATTGACACTCAGACGTCTGTAACAAATAAAGAAAAACTTCATTATGTAGTTGTTAAACAGATCTAAATCCTTTGAATTTGTGTCATTTAATTTTCGAAACCGTTTTGTGAGAAGACAGGAAGTTCTCATTTTTCGACCATTTAAGTTACTTGGTAATGTGTGTGGGGGTTCAAGTGAACCTACGATTAAAACAAAGTGAAGACGCGGCAAGTTCTGATTGGGTTTCTTCATTCGCTGGAATTAGGTACAGAATAATCGATGAAACTTCCTGCCAGATAGAAGTAATTTCGTAATTGATTGATTGGGGAAAATTGAAGAACTTGATCGGACTATGGAAGAGTTCTGTAATTGACTATTTTTACGTACATGTGTATTCGGGGGTGAACTTAGATTTAATTATTCCTAAAAAATAATCAAGCTATATAATTTAAGTTTTATTAAGAATTTCTACATAGTCACTACGCAGTCATGCATATCTTCCAGCGATTTTTTAAGGCTGCCCTTTGCAAGCCTCTAACTTCTCCATGATGTGCATTAATTTAACCTACGACTTTTTGTAACCCGAACAAATCAACATTAATAACTATCATTAACATTATTGTATCCGGTTATATAAGTTATTTTACAGCCGAACGATTACCGAATGGTAGAGCTCTACTCTTCGGAACCGGAATTCGCGGGTTCGAATCCCGCTGCAGGCATGGATGTTCGTAGCCTTTCAAAATCTGCTTTAAGTAGTAGGTCCGAGTCTCATTAGCCCTCGTGAGCAAAACAGTAGACCGTAGGGCTCCAAATAAAACCTAAGTTATTTCATAGTAATAACTAAAACTTTACGATGCCCCTACGTTTATGTGTGTGTGTGTGTGTGAGTACAGGGAAATTTCACTTATCGAAGACCAATGGGAAGGATAATATTTAGTATAAAGACAATACTTCATATATGAGAATATAGTCGTTTCCACCTATGAAAACTTGAAAAGAATAGAGTATCTGGGTTTATAATAACTATAGTTTAAAAGTAAAAATATTTATATTAATATCTCTATAACAACAAAATTGCTATTTTCTCTACATTAAATACAGTAAGTTTCTTTATTGATGAAATGCATACATAAATACATGCAGCCAATAAAACTATTTAATAATTTATAATATATGTAAGAAGTATTATAAATATAAATCATTAATAGTTTTATATTTGTATTAATCTTTAAAATTATTATAAACTTATTAATTTTATATTTGTATTAATAATTTATCTCCTTGCAATTTGATTTATTGTGTATTCAATATTAAAGATACTTTTTGCGAACACGGAATATTTTTTTATATTATATTTTTTTAACAAATGCGGTTGTTAGTAATTAAAAATAAATAATTATAATTACTAATACCTATATAATTATAATAATGTAATACAATAATTAATATTGATTATATATTACAATTTCGATTTAGCAGAATAGTACCAATCAACAAATATTTCCTGACTCACTGTAGAAAGGACGTTAATTTTTTAATATATTGTAGATATGCAACACGCTGATACAAAGGGTTAAAATAAAACCACGTTTATTCACAGAAACATCATATTGAAGAGACATTATACACTGTTTCCTTCCTCTCCTTGATTTTTTCCACCAAATGTCGAGGAAAGATGGCCGAATGGTAGGGCGCTGCTCTTCGGAGACAGAGTTCGTGGGTTCGAAATCCACGCTAGGTATGGATGTTTACAGCTATTCCGAATCTGTAATAAGCAATAGGTATCGGTCTTATTAGCCCTTGTATTTCAAAACAGTAAACCGTAGCGCTCTAAACAAAACAAAACCTACCAACTGTTTATAAATTTTAACGCACTTTTCCTTTCACTTACAAAATAAATACAAGCTCCCTTTTCACAAAAGGTATGAAAAAGATGTCACAAGAATACAATAACGAACTTCACAACTATTATTTTTGAAAAAAAAAATGAGAAATTTTTCAAGTCCCAAACAGAAGTACATAGCCACATAGGTAGTGACTATCACACTTACATGCTGACTGAAATATTTGCTTCGATTATACATATTTATTTTAATTTAAATTGTTGTAAACACTAAGGACCTTTTTTTTTTGCACTTAACCTTTTACAGTCCATTGTTCCCAATAGGGAACATAATATTAATACAATTATTTAAAATTAAATTCACATTAAAAACAAGATTAGCTTGCAATAAGTGCAATAAAAAATTTGCATCTCCATTGATTTCCAATATATCATGACATAAGGTATAAACTCATGTTTTTGATATTTGTTTAAGAAAATGTTGTTTTCATTTAAGTTTAATAAGTTTTAAACTTTATTGATATCTGTGCTTAAATTTAAAAATAAATTTTAAATTCATTCTAATTATTTTTCTTAATATTTAATATTGTATACATTATTCTACTCAATTGGTGAATCCAGTGTATAGTCAGAAGTGACCAATGTTCCCAATTGGGAACATCATGAAAATCGTAGAATAATAAAAAAAAAAAATCCACAATTAAATGACTTACATACCTTAACTGAAGCATTAGAAGGCAAGATAGGCGAAAAAATAATTTAAAATGTATCTGGATCTGAATTCGGCCTGTAAAATGTTAAAGGATAATTATACCAAAACTATCGCTTAAAGCTGGTCGTGGATAACTACATACTTAACTACTATGTTATTCTTACACACAGACTCATTTCAGTATTCGAAATTCATGTTTTCTAAGTCAACTAGGGTGTTGCCTTTTGCTACCGTAATTCTTGGGTTTGAACCCCACAGATTGATTACTTGTATGGAAATATGTTATTTAACGAGCTATCAGCATTAGAATCCAGTCTATTTAGAGAAATTAATTTTCGGTATGGTCTTTATTTTTCTTATCTAACAGTGCAAGCCAGTTACTAAGTTCACACCTTATGGTGGCCAAAACAGATAACTTATTGTACTTCAGTACCATGGATTTGGATCCTAATTGTATAGGCGTTGTTTATAATCGTTCGGAGTCTTTTAAAATTCATGGACCCCTTCTAATCAGATTCTTATGACTATAAAAAAATATTGTAAGGCTGGAAACAAAACAATACCTCTAACTTAAGGTTTCTATCATACTTTTAGAGGTGCTATAACTTTTTCGGTACTGGTATTATTTTAACTTTTTTTTTTAAATTTTTCTGCTCTATCAAAAATATTCTTTTACTTAAAAACTAAAAATTTAGGAGAATTAGCATATATTTCTGCAAAATTTGGCCCTTACCTTTCCGAACTGTTACATGTCAATAACTTCTTCACAGTCGGACAATTTCAATGAAATTTATTCACCTTCCAAGTATTCCGTCCCATCTTTTTCCTTACCCAACGCATTTCGCATCAGCTGGAAATGTTGAATGACAAAATTAAATCACTTTTCTTGTTTAATAACTTTATATACGTCTCTTTAGCTGTGGTGAGGGGGATGGGGGACGCAGAGCAGGGGCTGCGAATTCGGTAGAAGCACTTCAATGCTGCGGTTAATTTAGCATGCATTGAAGTGATTGCTAATTACGGACAAGTAATATGGAACATTTTGAAAGTCGACAACCCCCTACTAGTCATTTAACAGAGGTCACAAGTTCAGAGTTTTTAAAAGGAAACGCCGATGCTGTCTTCCGCTTTCTGGAAGACTTTCTACAGGGGATAAATCTTCATTTTCGTCTTTATTACGATTGTCACGATGCATGACTAGCAGCAACAACAAGATGCCAAATGAAGTTCTCCGTGGAGAATATTAGAAAATATCTCTGCAGATAATGCGGTGCTTTATGATGGTGCTCCTTTTATACACTGGCTTTTGATGTAGAACTTGTTTTTCGAGTTCAAGAGAGTTTAGAGACTTAACGATTTTAAGACTGAATGCCGATTCTGCTTTTTTGCGATAATATGATGAATTGTTATTTCATTCTGTAAGAAGTTGAAGGTCATTGTTTCTGATGGAAATGCCATAGACTTTTGCTTCCGCTCCTGCAATCAAACGCTTCTGCAAATTAATCTCAATACAAATGGAAAATTTTCCTTCACACATCATTGATTTAGAATCTTTTTGTTACTCTAATTATTAGTCCCTTTAATTCTCTCTTTGTTTCACTAATCTTTTTTGAAAAAAGTATTTCGAGAGATTGAATTTTTAAAAGTTTATTGAATTGTAATAATGCATTTACTAGTTGGTTTATGGACAAGACATTAATGGACATTATCGATTAAACATTAATGGAAAGAATCTAGTTTCTAAACAGCATTTATTAGTTTTGCTTTTAGATTTATATTAGTTAAGGTTAACACTTAGTACATTTTTCTTAAAACGTGCTAACGGTTCTAAACACTTTGCATAGATTTTTTGGCTCTTAACTGTTTTCGTTACTCATTTTATGAGGCATTCTATTTCTTCATTTTCAATAATAGAGTTTATAAAAACGCGTGTGCTCATTAATATGATTTTGAGAGAACGTGCACAATAAAATAAATGGGAGAAACCAATATTTTGTCATTAAATAAATTAATTCCAAGTTAGAGACATTTTGGAACTATCCATATTTAAAGTCGTGCTTCCTAAATTTTGGATCGTGTCCTCGAAAAGGAAATTTGATTGAGAAAATTTATTTTAGGCTCATGAATTTAAAGAAACACAAGTCGTATTATTTTTCTGCTAGTCAGCTCCATCTATTTATGTGAAATATTTTGAGCATTTGTTAATTCAAAATATTGTTGAATGAACAGGCTATATGTTTATTTTAATTTGTTATACAGCAAAAATAATAACAATCGGTCTATCAGTTTCTGTAAACTTGAAACGAATTTTATGTAGTAAATTACTTACCAAAGAAATTAATTATGGTAAACTATTTTTATATCTTTATTTTATATTTAATACATGGAATTGCAGAAAACCATAATAAAAAGGGGTCATGAATTAAAATAAAAAATCAGAAAAATTGATTTTTAGAATAAAGGTTGTATAACTTACAGCGATAATTACATTTCCTAAAAGAAGCAAAGAAGTATTTTAGAAGACTGAACTTAATTTTTATCCAATTTTTGTAGTTTTTCAAACGTTTTTATCTCTTAAATGTCATATGCTTAGAATTTCAAATGTAATATTTCTTTTCCTTTTTAGTGCTACAGTCTGTTGTTTTGCTACGCGAGAGCTAACGAGAAATCGAACTATTGCTTAGAACCGATTCCGAACGGCTACGAGCATCCATGCCAACTGTGCTATTCGAACCCACTAACTCGGTACCGAAAAACACCCTACCCATTCGGCCATTGTTGGGCCAAATGTGTATGGACTAGGATACGAAATTAAAAATTCTGGTTGAGCTATGTTATATCCTTTGTTTTCAAATATAGTTTTTTTTAATCATTAACAAGTTTTTTTTTTCAGCCTAACGGGCAGGGCATCATGGTACTAAAGCTTTCTACCCAAGACTAACTTGACTTTATCTAGAAACTGTATGTTCGAATCTCACTCCCAGCATGGATATTTGTAGTCGTTCGGAATCGGCTTTAAGAAGGAAATCCCAATCTCTTTAGCTCTCATTTAACATAGGATCAACCGACCGATCAATTACAAAATTTTTCACAAATTTCTGGCAATCCTAATTTTAGTGAGATTCAAACTTTAAGACATTTGATAATTTTGTTGTTTTCCAGAATGAAACGTGAATGCTTTAAAAACGAATTAATCATTATATTAAAATTATAGATATATCGTGTTTCGTGTTACATTAGCTATAATGACAAGCATTTTCTTTATTGACCTTTCTCTGATTATCAATGAAGTATTAGCTATATCAATGCTTTAGAAACGACGTAAAGTAATTGCAAATTGTATAAACAAATAGTGCCTGGGATTGTAGTGTTAACTACACAAGAAGCTTCTTTGAGTATAATTTATTACTTCTTCGTTAAAAAAAATTATCAAAGTTTTAGAAATTGGTAGATATAAATTTCTGACCTGATTTTTTACTATGAACTTTTATAAATTAATGCAAAATTTCAGAGAAAAAATAATAAGCCTTTTGGTAGACCTTAAAGCTTTTATTCGTAATTAGCTGCTTAATTTTCTATATTGGATTAAATGCAGTTAGTGTAACTTAAAAATTGCTGCTTTTAGCCATTTAAAAGAAATATTAATACAAGCTAACCCATATCCCCGATTGACCCCTAAAAGTTTCCTGTTACCCAAAGGAGAAGAGAAACCAAATCTACTGTCTAGTTACTGTAGTAATATGACCAACTATTTACCAATTTTATGACAGTGATTAACAATATTGATAATTACTGTAATATAAACTAATTTCTCATAAACCTCAACAGGGCATTGTCTTTCATAACCGGAATCCATGTGTTCGTATTTCGCTGCTGGCATGGATGTTCGTAGCCGTTCGGAATCTGCATTAAGCTATAGGTTTCGGTCTAATTAGTTCTCGTCGCCAAACATTCACCACAGAACAACAAAACAAACCAGAAACTTCGAATAAAAATCTGAGTTTCAGTGATACACATATGTATTAGAACAGGAGTGTCCAATTGGCAACCCACGACGGAATCAATTGAAACAAATGTTGAATTTATTATAATAAATATATTTTTCGATTGATTTACCTGTTATTATAATTATATTAACAGGTTAACCTGTTATTATAATTATATTTAACCCCTTTTTAAAAATTTTAACTGAATTATTTTTAGTTTATGAATAAAAATATTTACTCGTTGACTGCCGACTACGAGATATCTCGTAGATTGTGTTCTTTTCTAGGAAGCCGAACGATGGCCAAAAGGTTAGATTGCTGGCTTTCGGAACTGGAGTTTGTAGGTTCGAATCCCATTGTGGCATGGATGTAAAAATAGAAGAAAAAAATATAAATTAATATACTAAGAATATTTTAATAATTAACAAAATATTGAGTTCATTCTGAATATATGATAAAAAAAAGTTTATATATTTTCTCACTATATTTGGTAGCAGGGGCGTAAACCAGTCTTTTGCACGGGCGCGCGCCCCTTAAACTATCCAGTTTATTAGCAAAATAATATTCCTAAAATGTTAAAAAATATCTAAGGTGAAAATAGAAGAAAAAATTATAAATTATTATACTAAGAACGTTTTAATAATTAGCAAAATATTGAGTTCATTCTGAATATATGATAGAAAAAAAAAGTTTATATATTTTCTCACTATATTTGGTAGCAGCGGCGCAAACCAGTTTTTTGCACGGGCACGCACCCCTTAAACCATCCAGTTTATCAGCAAAATAGTATCCCCAAAATGTGTAAAAATATCTAAGTATCAATAACGTAAAAATAGAAGAAAAAACTTATAAATTAATATACTAGGAATATTTTAATAATTAGCAAAATATTGAGTTTATTCTGAATATATGATATAAAAAAATGATATATTTTCTCACTATATTTGGTGGCAGGGGCGCAAACCAGTCTTTTGCCACGGGCGTGCGCCCTTTAAACTATCCAGTTTATCGGCAAAATAATCTACCCAAAATGTTTAAAAAAATAGCTAAGTATCAATAAAGTAAAAATAGAAGAAAAAATTACAAATTAATATGCTAAGAACATTTTAATAATTAGCAAATTTTTGTTTTCATTCTGAATATATGATTAAAAAAAAGTTTATATATTTTCTCGCTATATTTGGTGGCAGGGGCGCAAACCAGTCTTTAGCCACAGGCGCGTGCCCCTTAAACTATCCAGTTTATCGGCAAAATAATATCCCTAAAATGTTAAAAAATATCTAAGGTAAAAATAGAAGAAAAAATTATAAATTAATACACTAAGAACATTTTAATAATTATGAAAATATTGAGTTCATTCTGAATATATGATAAAAAAAAAGTTTATATCTTTTCTCACTGTATTTAGTGGCAGGGGCGCAAACCAGTCTTTTGCCACGGGCGTGCGCCCTTTAAACTATCCAGTTTATCGGCAAAATAATCTACCCAAAATGTTTAAAAAAATAGCTAAGTATCAATAAAGTAAAAATAGAAGAAAAAATTACAAATTAATATGCTAAGAACATTTTAATAATTAGCAAATTTTTGTTTTCATTCTGAATATATGATTAAAAAAAAGTTTATATATTTTCTCGCTATATTTGGTGGCAGGGGCGCAAACCAGTCTTTTGCCACGGGCGTGCGCCCCTTAAACTATCCAGTTTATCGGCAAAATAATATCCCTAAAATGTTAAAAAATATCTAAGGTAAAAATAGAAGGAAAAATTATAAATTAATATACTAAGAATATTTTAATAATTAGCAAAATATTGAGTTCATTCTGAATATGATATAAAAAAAAAGTTTTTCCTCACTGTATTTGGTGGCAGGAGCGCAAACCAGTCTTCTGCCACGGACGCGTGCTTATTAAACTATACAGTTTATTAGCAAAATAATATCCCCAAAATGTTAAAAACTATCCAAATAACAATACGGTAAAAATAGAAAAAAATTATAAATTAATATACTAAGAACATTTTAATAATTAGCAAATATTGAGTTCATTCCGAATATATGATATAAAAAAGTTTATATATTTTCTCACTATATTTGGTGGCAGGGCGCAAACCAGTCTTTTGCAAGGACCTAGTTACGGCCCTGGAATTAATTCGTGCCTCTGCTCAATTCTTACTCAAAAAGACATTTTGCAATAGAGATCGCGCCCGTATCGTGACTGGAATTCCTCTGCTGGCCCCTCGCATAAACACATCCCTCAACAGTCTTCAGGGAGAAAGAGAAAGGGGAAAAAAAATTCTATCCAAAGTTCATAGTGAGAGGGGGGGGGGGGGGCCCCACAATCGGTGCTACTATTCCACTCATTTTCCCACGAAGAACCTGATTTCTGGGAACCGGAACCTGACGTCACGTGTGCTTGACGTCACAGCGAAATGTTACCGTTACGCGAGCGACCAGTTGGCGAACTCAGTTGAAGTTTCGGTGTTATCAAAAAATAAACTGGAAAGCTACAACCGATGCGTCGACTCGCTGTCGGTATGTAAACAAAGGTGAAGTGGACTTTAATTCAGGGTAAGAACTTTTTTTATTAAAATAGAGAAGGGTTTGTTTTTCTGGACGAGTTGGGCAAACAAAAAGAGTGCGATTGTTGATCTCGAAAGTGTATTTTAAAAAAGCAATGATAATAATGCTGTCTGAAAGAAAGTGTAATTTAGTTTTCTAGTATATATGTATTTCTGCTCCCGATAAAATGATACATTTTCTATTTATATAACGTTAAGAGTTTTTTTTTTTTTTGTGTAAATTGTAAATATAAAATGTATTTATTATTTATTTGCTATTCTGAAATAAAGTAATATGAGATCTTTCTGTTATATAATATTTCTCTATTAAATATAAATAGCATAACAATTAAACAAGTAAGAGATCCAATGAACGGTTTAATTTATATTAGGTTAATCAAAATGTTTTTCTCAAATTACATTTATATTGCACTGTACTTTTTACTATAAATTGTATTCCGACTCAATAAGATGGGATTTATAAGCTATCATGTTTCTTTTCTTTTCTTTTTTTCTCTAATCGTCATTTATTTATTCATTTATTTATTTATTTTGAGACGATTATTTCAGTCCCATCATAAAATAGGTTCCGTATCTTAGTGTAAACAGGTATGAATAACAGGTGCAATATACTTGTTCAAAAATTAAAAAAATATTTGATTTTTCTATAAAATACTTTTTAATTTTAAATATAAATAGTACAGTAATTAAACATTAAAAACATTGAGAGATTAAAAAAACAGATTAATTAAAGCATTTTGTTGTAGTTGCTTTTGTAAGCTGTATCCTTGATGTAAATTGTATTCCGACTCAGCAATGTGGAATTTATATGCTAGAGTGTTCACATTTTTTATTGACATTCATTAATTTATATACATTTTTTGAAGAATATTTTATTCTCCTTGTGAATGAATACAACAGAATGATTAACAGGTGTTATTTACTTGTTTTAAAAGAAAGATATATTTTGAACCTGCCCATAAGATCATATTTTTCTGATGTTAAATATTTAAAGAGTAGCAACTAAACATAAACATAATTTAAAGAAAGATTTCAATTAGTCTTTTTTAAAAAATTAGATTAAAGCATTTTGCGCCAGTTGATTCCATATTTGTTTCTATTCCTTGATATAAATTGTATTCCTATTTAGTGGGGATCATTAACAATTATATTTACTTTTCACCACCATAATTCTATTTTTTTTTTTTTTTTTTTTTGAGGGGGGGAAGGGCGAGAAGTCTCATCAATTCGAAATATGTTCCGTATAAGAGTACAAAAGGTATGATTAACAGGTGGGACTTTAGATTTTTTGCAATTTCTTATTGAATTCTGAGTAATTTTAGATGTTAGATATACTTCTTTAAGTATCGAATTATACCAAGTAAAATAAAATGTGATTATGAGGTAATTTTTCGACCTTACTTATAACCTTATTGATACTGAATAATGTAGATATATTTAAAATAATTTCACTCTTAGATTACTTTATGTACTCTAAAAGTGTTTAATCTCAAATTATTTCAAATAAATATTCAATATATTTCTCAGTTTTAACATTCAAATAAAAAATTCGTTGTTAAAGATGTAATTTGAAATTTATTTCTGTTTATTAATTTAAAAAATTCTGCTAAAAAAATGTAATATTTTTATAGCCACAACTTTGTTTCTTCCAGTATTTTAATCTATTTTAATCATAGAGAAGTTAAATTATCTCTGAAGAGCATTTATTACTTAGAAATAATTTTTTAAATCTAGAAAAAGGAAAAAAAGTATGGACTGAACACTGTTACAAGAATGTTAACAAAATAGCAATCTTGAAATAATTACTTTTTAGTACAATTAAAAAAATCATTATTATTTTATTTTATTTTTACGATTTTGACATGTTATAATACTCAACTGTTGTCCTGAATTAATCCAGCATAAATTTTAAAAATATATAGGAGTAATGGAATTTATTAGAGAATACATAGTGTAATACTTATCTTGTTTCATCCATCAATCGCATCTTACAACATTATATCTTGAAATATATTATTTCAGCAAATAACAGAATTGTTTTTATTTCTTTAACCTGAAAAAAATGTTTCGAAGCTAGAGTTTTCATTTTCTGTATTTATACTGTTTACTTATTTACTCTAAAAAACCATAGTTTAGTAATTAATATCCTTAATTTTATACTAAATAAAGATTGAAAACCTTAAGATCGAAACAATGATTGTAGGTTATGTTTTTAAATTGATACAAACTAGTATTAAATTACGTACTAACTAGCAAGAAGGTTTTGCTACCTTGATACCATTACTTTTGACTTATAGTAGTACAGGTAGGAATTAGCTTTCCAGTACCGAATTTCGTTGGTTAAAATCCCACACTTGCTTAGATGTTCGTAATCATTCGGAATAGATTTTAAATAGATCTAATTAGACCGGATGAGGTCTATTTGGTAAGCCGATACGTTTTCAGCTCTAGAGTCGTATACTCGAATCTCACTTCTGGAAATGTTTCTAGCCATTTCGAATCGCCTTTATACGGGGAGTCCCGGTCTAATTAACCCTTGTGTGTCACATAATTGACTGTAGAACTCGTAACAAACCAAACCAGATCTAATTAGCTTTCGTGCAGCAAAAGGCGGGCCGTATTTCTCACAACCACAGAGATTTGCTTAATACAACCTAATAATCTAAGTTGTGTAATAAATAGTCGCTGTCTTTAAAATTTATCAGATATGAAAAGCTTATTCGCAAATAAATATACCTCTGTATAGAGCAAATCACACTTATTATTTATGTAGATGAATGAACAATCTGAATTACCTAAGAATAACAGTATTAATATCTGTAATGGGAGAAAGAAGTCTTCCTGACTATACTTTCCCATAAAAAAAATTTAAATTACATGGTTGCTAAACATTATGATTGAAGTTTTTTGTGAATTTCTGATTGATGTGATTAAGCTTATTTTTATTTATTTTTTTTTAATCTGTTAGTAAAATGCTCAACATACGGCAGAAGTTGCTCTAGTTTATCATGCAGAAAAGTTCACATCTACATGGAAGAAAAAATTTTCTTCATGATGTTTCAACCTATCAATTTTAAGATTTAAAATTATTCTTTAATAAAATTGGACTGGCTTTGAAATATAACTTTGCAGCGTTGTGGTGTCATAACCGCAACGCTTACCAGTGAGTAAATAACTGGCAAAAAGACAAATTTATGCTCTCAAAAGCATTTACAAACATCGCTTTCCATTATGTGTGAGTGTGAATTAATACGAGTGAAGGAAAAAATAGTATTTAACACTAGATTTACGGATGTTGATCATATACCTATTTTTACTGAAGTAAGCCAATTTGACTCATACAAGAAAATCGAAGTTTTTTGCAAAGAAAATAGTTCTAAATTAATTTAAATGAAATGTTTATTATAAAAAAATTCATGGAAAACATTTTTTACATATAAAATCTGTTTTTGAAGCACATTTTCCGCAAACATTTCTATTACATTTAGCACAATGGTTTCTACATCTGTTTCTTTTGCATGATTGTTGAACTTGACAATTTTTCCGTGCGTCAGTAGCATGAATTTCTGTCATTGGAATGAAAGTGTTCTCGACTTCTTCTCTATATTTACTTTATACTATATTTATTTATTTTCATATACATTTTTTGAGTAAAATTGGCTCACAACCCAGAAAATAGGTATACCATATTTGATAATGCGAAATGAAGGGGTCTGCGGGGAAGAGGTATGAAAGTCTACATATATTTTATTAACTAAAAACTAACGTATGTTTTTGAAAGATGATATTAAAGTTTTATATATATATAAAGTGATCAAATTTTTAATGAGTCAAATTGGTTCGGTACGTAAATTTAGTGTTAAAAAGTAATTTGAAATAGGGCTTAAGGGCATCGTCGCAAAAAAAATTAAGTATTTGTTTAACATTACTTGTTTATTAGACCTCAAAAATATATAGTAAGAATCTACGTTAAACTACAATTTTGAGAGATAAAATTTCTTTTAGAAAGAAGGGATGTAATTACCGTTGTTAAGAGAGAGAGAAAATCTTGTTCTTTACATGACAGTGAAAGCACAATTTGTTGAATTGCTCTTATGGAACCGTTGCGCTTACGGAAGAAAATCTAGTACTGATTATATCACAGGTTTAACATTAATTGCTTTAAATGTTTTCCCATTCTTAGTTCCCTTAGAATACTCTCATTGCATAGTCCGTTAATTCCTACCATAGATGATTACGACTGTGTTTATTCTTTTCTTAGAGGCGACTGCTGCATGTAGAATACCACTAAATTTAATATATTTCTTTACCCCGTTAACCATCAAAAATATAGTTTATGAAAAGAATTTGTTTGCTATTTGTTATAATCACGAATCAGGGTCTGTAATTTGAGTCTGATCTCTTTTTTACTAGAACGTAAAATACATATATTGATTGCATATTTAGAAAAGACATATATTTTATACACATAAAAGGGAATTACTAAGGAGTACAAGTTGTATTTATTAGAATTCAGATAATATTATCTAACCATGAAGTATTTGAATTAAGTAAAGGAAACTAGTTTAGAGCATTATGCGATGTTCTCTCACTTTGCCTGTTTTGTGTTTTTTTCCCTTCCCCACATATATCCAGTATTCATGATAAGGAGATATTTAGTTTCTATTGATCTATTTTTCACTTTCAAAATACTATATCCATGTGTGTATATACACATGTAAATGTATGGTGGTCACGAGGGTCTTTTAAGTCCTTTTTTTAATACACTTCCCAGTCTATCCCCATACACTTACTGTATAGAGTTTTCAATTTTTTTTCGCCGTATTGTATATCGCATTGTATTTATACACATTTATATAATGAACACATTTTATCGAGCTGTTAGGGTCTTCTCTAAGCATACTGTACGAATTATTGCTTATGGTAACATATGTCAGAGGTTTTTCATGGGTAAACCTTGATTGAGGTATGTTCAGTCGAATGGAATACAATTTAAAATATTTCACGGATGAGAAACTGAAATGATTTATTTATACATGCCAAAGTAGTTATGTGACTAAGAATATTTCAGTGCTATACAGTACTTGCAAACACTTTTAATTCACAGACTGTCATAATTTATTCACACGAGGTAGTTTTCCATGTGTCCGAACGTATCTTATTCAAAGTATTGAAAATAGCATCATATACTGAGTCTAATTCCCATGTCATATTATATACAGGAGAAAAGATTTTGAAATATATATGGTAATTCACCTTATTTATATTCGAAAAGTTCCACTGCGGAAGAATGTATTTTTTCGTTTCCTTATTAAGAACGTATGAAGATTTAACATTGAAATACATTGTTCTTATAAACTATGTAATTATCATTGAAAGCAGTATAATAATGATTATTACACCACATTCATAGTAAAAAGCAACAAAACAAAGAAAACTTCCTATTCCCTTAGTATTAATAAATATCTGCTGCGGAGGCTTTAAGAGTTCCTCTCAATAATATTGAAGACTTAAAACTTTGAATTGCTTATTAACGCTACCTGGTATTTCACCCTCATATGACATTTAACTGTAGATTTAAAATTATTTTTAGAAGCTTTTTAATGTTTTTTTCATTTCCATTTTAATTTACAAATGTGTGGACTTGAGTCATTTTCATCCTTTTGTAATACTCGTGAGATACTTGATAAAACACTCTCTTCACCATATTTCCCATAACAAACATAGTCTGCATGCACTGAGGAACAGCTTTTTGTTCTCTTAAACTTGCTTACAAAAGACAAAAGTATCCTTTCTCGTGATTAAACGGTGTACAAAAGTTTGTGATATTTATCAGTTCTTGTTCACATAGAATAGCTACAAAAGGCTTCTGACCCTGATCTGTTGATTCTAATCTATAATATTGAATCAGAGTGGAATAAGCCCCTTGTATAGTGTTATTTATAGTTTTTTGTATTCTAAAGAATGTTTCATTGCAAAGTCAATTCATATTGATTTTATTCATGTATATATTCAAGTACTTTCATCTCTGTAATTAAAATGGCATTGATTTATCATATAATAGTCTGTGTAAGATAGATTGTTTATCTACAGATATGTTGAGACAGTGAGAAAACAAAATACCAGTATTAGACTAATTTTTCTTAAGTAAATAAAAGTGAAATGCTGCATGGAGATAAAAAGCTGTGAAATTCAATTACTAATATTCAAGGATATTTATGACAATGTTCTTCATATTCAGCTTGAAATTAGAATAAAAATTTCTTTTTAAGTTACCAACATCAGTTTTAAGATCGCTTCTATATCTTAAAAGGTGTAACCAGTCCTCAAACTACAAAATTTATTTTGAAATAAACCTTACCTTGGTTTTCGAAGTATTGTTACATATACTAAATTAGGAACAAATTTACTTTTCTTACAGGATTACTATTTACAACTCTTGTATAATACCAAACAATTAGTCTTGAGAGCAGGGGTTTCTAAATTGATTTCACCCCATGACTCTTGAAGATTTACTAAAACTTGCATTTGGATCGCTGACTACCAATGTTATCCGAAGAAAACATTTAAATTTAAGAGCGCAAAACATTTCATGCTGCCTTTTCGAAGCAACTCTTACTTTAGAATTACAAGTTACGCGATGTCTATGAAAAAGCGTACAATTTTTTACACGGAACCCTACTATGAGAAACAACACCAAAGATTAAAACCTACATACTTTTTACGCTTTGGCGTATGTAGTTATTACAGCTTTCAAGGTTACGTCTTCTTTCTTTAGAACACGTGACTTTTGTAAGTCCATTAGATAATCCGTACCACAGCGTACAATACAACAAATAGGATCTGAATGCTTTATAACATCGACTTAATTGCAGATGTCATTGCTTTTTAGGTTCCTTAATATCATAAACTATTTAAATACACTTAAGGCATAAATGTCTTTTCTTTTCAAATCTGAGTGATGATAAAGTGAATGATTTCAAATATTGTCAAATATTTTTTAACTTTTGTTATCTGTTTTTCTGTAAAATGCAATTAAATATATAGTTAACTATAGGTTAACACTCTAGTGTTATTAAATTTGTTTTTCACTTCGGATTTAAAATTAATTTTGCCAGATAGGATTAATTGGAATTGGAATTTTTCTTTTTTCAAATACTGAATATTTATTGAAAATGGAATTCATGATATCTTCCTTTTAAACTTACTTACTCTTTGAGGAAAATGGAAAATGTAAGTATTTTTAATTATTTTCATTAAGTATGCCGGTAGTACAACCAATAAAATAAAATGAATGTATATATATATATATATATATATATATATATATATATATATATATATATATATATATATATATACACACACACACACACACACACACATATACACACACATACATATATACATATACTTTCACAGATTTCGTAAGCGCAACAAACAATTTATACCAAGATAATAGTTACTTTGCGAGTAATAAAATATTGGCAATTTATGTATAGGAACACTTAGATTATGCTAATTTACCTTGGTGCAAACTGATTATTTGCTTATTGTCCTTACGAAATCTGCGGAAGTACCTGAATTTATGTTCCTTTCATGTTTTTCCTCGCTTTGTAAAGAAAAAAGACCTGAAGTCACTCAATATCTTTAATAGCTTTTAGAAATAGCTAAATGTTTTCGGGTTTGTATAATATCTACCAATTACTTACCTTTATCCTGATGAACTTTGCAAACTGTTTTTATTCTCCCCAAATACTTTACTCCGATGTCAGTCACAGATAATCATACTACTTACATTCTAAAAATTGAAGTATGCACAACAATAGCATCTTTTATCTCTTCCTTTGCCCCATTTTAAACTACTATATAGACGAATCACTTTGATATTCCGATAAACCATTCTAGTTCAGTTTCAAATGTGGGCCAATGAACACAGTGTATTAGAATAATTTACTGCATCAGGCTATAGTGAATATCCAGAGATAATAAAATATTTTAGCTGCTTAATCGTTAAGAAAATTGAAAAAAATAGTTAGCAAACCATGAAATTGCACGTAACTTAAATTTTCAGCAGGCCGTTACACAAGGTCTATTGTTCACACACTCTTTTTATGTTATGGTGGGCACTTCGATTGTAGGTTGTGAATATATAATCGCAGTAATCTGTCGTAAGAGACACACCCGTTGAAAAATATCTCTGTTCAGTACTGAGTAGACATTTTAATAAAACGCAAAGTCAGTGACCTACAGCTATTCTCCTTATTGTGATGCAGGGCAGATGATAAAATGGCAAGGTGGCGGACCAAAAAAGGAGAACAGTTTTATGAATTGATGCATTTTTCTTTATTCTTCCAGCTTCTTATTGCGTCGTTGAAATTTTGTTACGGCATGTAGAACTAAGTTCCGTGCATTTGCGGGCTGATTAAGATTCCTCTCGCATCTCAAGTGAAAAGACAGAGCTCAGTTGCCTTACGGCTCATGAAAAGCACTCAAATATGCCTAATGAATTTCTGACTGAGCATTTTCGAAAATAACTTATGTATCAATTAATAGAAGAATATTCTGAACACAGATAGGAAATTTCTAAGGGAGTCGCTATTAAGGATGTCTATGAAAGGTCTGAATCAAATTTGATGTTTAATAATTCATAAAATAATAAAAGATAGATTTAAATTAATATTATTAATGGTTGGATAAATTGAAGAAAATTTTCAACCCTTGTCAATGAACTTTCAAGTGGTTCAGTTGTCAATGAACTTCCACAAAATACTGTATTTTTTAATGATTTTTCATTAATAATTTTATGAATTATTAAATATCAATGTGTCAGACAGCAATAGCTGCTGTGGATACTGACGTGCTTTTTCGTACCTAGACTAATCAACTTCCGTCTATATATTCTTTGTGCAATGAATGGCGCACATGTGGAAGTTCATTGACAGAGGACATAAAGCTTTTTAAATATATTTAAATATTAATGTGTTTAATTTATATCTATTTTCATTAAAGTATGAATTATTAAACCTCAATGTGCTAGTCCTTTCATATATATTTCATATTACAAGGCCTTACGAAACGTATTGTATTAAAATTCCTGAAAAATAGTGAGATTTATTATTGAGGGAGATAAGAATTCAGACTGTCTAATAGTCCGTATTAAAAGTTGTTATATTCAAATATTTTTCTCTTGATTTTCTATAAGATTATTCCTTTGTTTATAATGAAAATAGAGCAAGATTGTCATTTTACCTTTATAATCTTCATTTCATTAATGTAGTCCTTTTATGATTTAAAAAATTTAAATGTTTATCTACGCTTCTGACGTTTGTTTCTTGATACTGAAAAGTTTTATGTCGAAAGTTACTTAAACTCTGGTATAAATGCTTTATTTTGAGGTCAACCAACTCTTGCCCTCAAAATTATCTACCATTCAAAATCTTTATATTCTTTTCTGAATTCATTTGTTATTTGGCAGCTAAATTCCCTTTATAAATAATTTTCGAAAACGTAAAACCCAGTTTATTTAAAAAATGAGTAATTTCGTTTTTAATTGCTTTTTATTTTTTTTTTTTCATTTCTAGCCACTGACTATCAGTAATTGAGATACTTTTGTAGAAGTTGACATAGATTTTGCGTTGATGTGGCGTACTTAATAATTTTTAAGAGTTACGAGTTCGAGAAAATTATGTCTTTTGTTAGAACTAAGGAAAAAATTTATTTTTCTATTCACAAAATTTAGGTTGATGGTCATGGTAAAATGAATTTGAACTGAATAAAAGTTCGCGGGACAATTATTTTAAAAGATATTAAGTTTATTTTTTTCATAACATATTTTTCATAAAACATGAAATCTATGTCTACGCATTAAATTTCAAATTTTAAATAAGTTAATTATTTTTAAAGTTGAAACCGTTCCTTTCTGTAGTTTATAAAAATTCTGAGTCCATGAAAAGACAACCCACTTCAACAGTACAAAATTTTTTAATTACATGAAGGTTCACGTAATTTTTTTCTGACGTTTGTTTCAACTTTAAAACAATTTAAAGTCTTACAAAATCTTCTATTTGCTCCTGAAGTAAAATTTATTTAAACTATATTTTTTTTAAAAATTCATTAACTGTTAATTTGAATAGAAAACACAAAAATTTCCTTAGATAATTAAATTTTTGTACTCACTACTGAAATTAAGAAGTAATTGAAATATTTCCTTGATTTATATCATGCAGTAAGTTTAACTTTTATTATAAATACAATCCTGTCTTCTGCTTTGATTATCTTTACATAAATTCACTTCTTTGCTTAAAAAATAATTGCTTTATTTGAGAAATGAGAAAAATATAAAATTAAATTATTTATCAACCTAAATGCGTTTTTCATTCTCTTCTTACAGAAATTTCATTCATGTGTATAATAAGCTATTAGAAACTCGAAGAGTTTGCAGTGTAAAAAAATCGCTCACGAGTAGTAAATAATCCACGCAATAAATTTATTACCTAAAATTTTATTTTGGAAGGTTGTTTAACCGAAGGTGGTAAAATGACTGTGCAGGGTTATATATAAATATGAGAAAAGATTTTATGGATGAAATACTCAGTGGTTTTCAAAAATGTATAACTAAAGCATTTTATCCGGTCACTGACATCGTTACACACTTGAGAAATAGCATAGAAAGAAACTGAATCCTTGGAAATTTCTGCTAATGAACGCACTTACGTAGACATTTACACCATTGAAACATGTCATGATCAGCTTAAATCAACCATTCACTATTGTCAGCAAGGTCGAGATGAAACCTTTCATAATGGGTCGAAATTGCTTAGCTTCTGGGGGTGAAGCATGGGCACCGCTTCATTGACGACAGTTCAGTCATAAACTTGGAAACATTTCCAATCGTGCACTTGAAAAGCTTTTGGCGTGTGGTTTAATACTCACGCCAAATATCTTTTGACGTGATTGCTCAACTACATACCATCTGTTTTTCGGGCAAGTGTTTTTGTATTATAGAGATGCTTTCATTAACCGAACACATACTGCAATTACGATGGTTTAATATGGCTTGAGTACAGGGCGTCTAACGTTAACGCAGTCTCCTACGTCCTAAATGACATTTCAGTTTTGTTCAATGTGTTCTATCTAATTAAATGTTATCTACTTTTGGTTCTCCCCCAAGAACGTGTGCAGCAAGCATGTCAAACTCAGTATAATACGAGCTAAATAATAAAGGTCAAAGTTTCATGAACCGCAAAAAATAAAACTTCATTTTGTATAGAAGTGCAGGTGTTTTAGCAGAACAGTATACAAAAGAAAATAATAAAATAAACTTAAGTAATGTAAGAAAAACACAAATTAATGCTTCTTCCTGAAATTTTACTTGTCTTTTCTGCTACAATTATCCTTTCAGAAGAAACATAATCCTCAGTAATTCTCAAAAATAAAGTAAGATGAACATCAGTAATTCTAGGTATGATAAGAGATATTTCCAATCATAAGTGTAAAAAATTGCTCGTACTGACAAATAAAACCAAACGTGGAAATAATTTCGACTCGAATTTTCCACTCTTATCAAACTTGGGTGGCAAATAAATGTAAAATTCAGACATTATCACTCCGTCAGAGAATTTCACTTTATATGAAAATATCTGTTCATATGAGTGCATCAGTTTGAATGCGTGGGAGATGTAAGAAGTCTAAAACTGGAAAAAACAAAGAACACGGGCTTTAAAAGAAATTTTAAAATTCATTTATGAAATTTGTATCGGTACTTTTGCTATATGCCATTAGATTGTTTGAGTTTACTTGTTACTTTATTTGTTGTTGACCATATGTGGCCTGCTGACTGCTAGTTTGACACCTGTGGTGTACAGCCTAATTGTTATGATTTTTTACGGTATTTTAGCCATAATATTGTTAATAGTATAGTTTTTCTTTATTTGAAACCTAGATATTTAAACAAAATAAGGAATTTCTTTAATTAAAATTATTAGATTTTAAATAAGCGAATAACAACGAAATAAACAAAAGAACTTGTCAATTCTATTTTAATCAAATTTACACTTTTCTCTCCTGGAATTAGAATCTGTGACAGAAACTTAACACAATATATAAAGGGAGTCTAATTTTTTCATTGTCAAATTATTTTTTCCAGTTTAATTTCTCAATCTTTGTGAAGGTTTTTTTATGTATATATCTACCACTTTTGGCTAAAAGTAATCCAGTCAAGACAAAAAAAAAATATGTTTGTTGTAATGATAAATATTTATGAGAAAACTGATATAACGGAAATGATGATTGAATTAGAATTGAGAATACAGAAAATATCCGACTACGTCCTTGTACGGATAAATCACTTCTTTACTGTTGTGGCTAGTATTGCGTATGCTAAAGTGTAATGTTTATAACATACATTTTATGTAACTATTGTAAAATAATACAGTCAAAATGCACGAAGAAATAGATAATGATTTCATAGTACAGTTTGACCTTTCCGAAAAGACATTTTCTTTTATTATCATTTCAGAAACCGCGTTAAATATTTGAAAAGAATAGGTGCAAGTTTTTGGATTCAGAATCCTGCTAACTGGAGGGATTGATAAGAGATACGGCACGTAAATTTGTCACTATGACACCAGAACTTGCAAAAATCCCATAGCTGTCAAAAGAGACGGTTCTTTTAAAGGAAAGTTGTAGAGAAGAATGGGGGTTCGATTGAGGGGACCGATATAGGTTGGAGGGGAATAGGCATCACCTTGTAAGGAAAAAAATAGAGGAGGGAGCTAATAACTACGAATAAAGCAGGTGGTTCTCAGAAATACAAAATCTCCATCGCGAAGTGTCGGAGAATTTGTATGAATTTTATATCCTGTTTGCTTGTATATTTACCGCGCTGTTAAAAATATCATAAAAGAATGAATGTAAAAGATTGTTTGATGTTTGCTTTGTAGAATTACGTACTATATCTGCTTAAATTCTATTTGATTTTGTCAGAGAAATTTCAATATTTCCACACCTGTGAATAAACATTTTTGTGGCTTCTTTCTGTAATACTGTCTGCCAATCCACATATCTTTTTTTGGTGCTTTATTTTCTAAACTGAACTTATATAATCCTCCTGGGTTCCGAAAATTTTTCTTTGTCTATTCGTTACACACTATTTTTCTGAGATACTACATTTCGTTTATCGTGGGTGATGTATAACTAATTTCTTGAATTTCTAGTAGAAACATGTTAAAATCTTTGACTATCTGCAGAGAATCATACCTACTATCGTAAATCGATGTTAGTTTTATTCCTTTACCAATCACATTTCATCTGGTAGTATGTCCATTGTCCCTTTATATTGAAAAGAATGAATATAAAAGCATTTAAGTCTGAATATATAATCAGTTAAAGTCAATCTCTCTTAAACTATATTTATGTTAAATTTTTCCCTAATATTTTTAGTCCACCAAAATGACACGTCTGAAAAATAAATACCAATTAGTTGAAATAAAAATTAATAGTTTACCAATTGGTGAATGACTTAATTTAAATTTCCTATTTTAGGTATTAAAATAACACTAAACAAATGATGCATTAATGGCGTTTAATCTGAATCATTTCTTTAAAATATATATATTGATGAATATCTTAAATCTAAGTTATGAGCTTCTGGGAGTAAAAAAATAAGTGAAATTCAAGCAGCTCTTTTGTAACTATTAAGATTGCAGTTCATCTTTGTTTGTGAAGAGGGGCTGATTAATTTAATATCATTCTTACTAACATTTAAACTATTTTACTAACATGTATTTACTATCATATGTTGACATATTAGTCAAAAGTAAAAATGTATTTTTGTAATTATTTTATGTATTTACTCAAAAAGCAAGTTGATATCCAAGAATCGAACAATCATACAAAGTCGATCAAAGTTGTAGAATGATATATAATAGTAGATTGCAGTGTGAAGTTTCTTGTAGTAAAAAATTGCGGAATTTCTCATATATTTCTCGCCTACCTTTACTAAAGAGCAAAAAAATCGTATACAATCTTTTAATGACCTCTTTTCAGAATAAAATCTTTTAATACTCTTTTTACTACATGCACTTTTCTTTCTATGTACGCTTCTTGGACAAATGTGAGACAAGTAATAACTGTTATCGAGAACTAAATCAAATTTGAAGCCATACATAAGACTTAGATATATATAAAAGAAAGTATCATTGAAGATTAAAGTCTATTAAAACACTATTTTAAGACTCTTTCTTTAAAAGAAAAAAAAGGGGGAATTATTTTTCTGCTATAATATGGGAATAAATACAAAGCCAATGAAAATGGGACACAAAGGCCTTTTCTATTTATTCATTACTTAAGTTAATTTTCCATTTATAACTATTTTATTTATTATTTAAAATCGGAGCCTCTTAGGGGCCTTAAGTTTAGACGAGCGAAAAGGTTGGTGACATCAATTACAATAATTACTATAACACTCTACATTTCTTTTGGACTTGAGAACTGTGATTAGTCATACAAACAAAAGAAACAAATTAGCGAGGTAATGTAATTTAATCTAAAATTTTAATGACCTTCAATGTGTAAAAACATGGAATTCTGAATCAAATTTTCGTTGTTTAGCATACATTTTGAGGTTGAAATATTTTACAAATACTTACAATTACTTAAATAAGTACAGATAACACTTTATTTTTTTAATAATTTCACCTCGATTTCCAATAACGCCGTTTCTCCGCTATCTTATGATAGGAAATAAAGTAATATTAGATTTTATGCCGAAAGGGAAAGGCATTGGCAAAGGTGCTTAAAATGAACATTCTCTCAAATGCGAATCCTAATTCATCTACAGTCTTAATGAAAAAGTGTCCACTCATATCTCTAATCTTATTTGTAAATAAAACTATTATTTTGCATATGTATGTATATAAAATGTCAATAACAAAACTGATGATTATATTAATTTAAAATTAAATTATAGGCTTTTGAAGATGGTAAATGTATAGATCACTTTCAGTATGGCAATACCTATTTGTGCGGTAAATTGCAATCCATTGTTAGTATTGCTACTGTTATGGTTTATTTTTAATTTAACTCTTATGCTGAAGTAATTTTTTCAATCTTATAAGAAATTTTGGTTTAAATAACTTATTATTTCTAGTTTGTACCATGGGAAGGGTTGTGCGCACATCACAACGTTTTATGCCTAAATTTGAGTCTCAATTTTCCACCGGTATTAACGAACAATAGAATCCATTCCTTTACTTTTTTCATTATTTGAAATCTTGGTCCTTCTTGTTTTTTCAATTTGTTTTTTATTTTAGTTTTCCTAATTTCTATGACTTTATATAATACCACAGTGGTAAGAGATTAGTACTACACTTAAATTGTAGAGAATATTTTCTTTTCACTTTATTATATTGCATAAAAATCGTGTATTTTTGAATTTGTGGTGAGTCGCAGCTGGCTTGTGGGCAAGAGTTTTTCCATTTTTTGGTTTAAAATATTCATTTTAAAACCTTTCAAAGTTTTTCAAACTTTCAGTATGCATTTTATTGAATGTTGGGATAATATATACATTAGTTATAGGATTTAGGATATTTTTAAAAACCTTTTTGGATTCTCATTCTTAGTTCCTACTGCAAGTTAGGATCTATAGTGTTCTCTATTGCAATGGCTTGCTGTTGTGCTCAACAAGTTTGAATGCTACTAATTTGTATAAAAAAAGTAAAATTTCTTAGTGGTGGAACATTACTAATGAATGTTTAAAGATTTCGTTAAAGTATGCAAACAATAAATCAGCACTACTTAAATGAAGTTGCAATCATTTGTAAATGTGTATACCGTACATTGGAAATGAACTATATTTTCGAATAAACGGAGTATCAATTTGACAAATTATTTATAATTTATGTAATGGGAAGAGGGAAATATTTTGTCAGAATATATGGTATAATAATTTAATCTTAAATGTTTATCACTAAGCTAAGGATATCTTGAAATTATTTTTTGCCTCGCAGGCAGTATTTATTCTATCTTTCAAGTATTTATATTTTAATCTACTTCAGATATTTATGATTGGAAAACTCTCTAGAAATTGTGCTCTTAAAAATACAATGTGCTTATGAGAGAAAGTTTGTGTTGTAATCATCATTTAGATCTAATTTCATTCACCTAAGATAATTGGAATTTTGAAAAAGTATACAAACAATAAACCAGTCCTTAATGAAACTGCAAACACTTGCAAACGCATACCATAAATTTGAAAAGAGCTATATTTTCGGACAGAGGGAATATCAATAATTTCACTGGTTATTTTTTTTTCTAGGGGGTATTTGTTTTCATTGCAAAAAATATATTAATTCTCTCTCAGTAGAATTTATCGTATAATATTTTAACCTTTAAACTAAGGAGATCTCAAAACTAACTTTTGCCGCGTAGATAGTAATGCTTCTATTTTTCAGGTGTTTGGAATTTGGTCTATTTCAGGTTTTTCTGAATGGAAAATTTTAAAGTAATTCTGCTCTTGAAAATATAATCTCCTTAAGGGAAATGGTTATTTTGTAAGCATCATTTCTCCCTATTGAAGCATAAAGTTTAATTCACCGAAGACAATTGTTTTATTCTGTTAATTTCGTGTTAGAGAGTTATTTTAATGCTCAGTTACACTAAAATCAATGACTCAAGAATTTTTTTTTCTTCCTTCGCTTAACCTTCAGTTTTCTCCCTACTCCTTTACCTGTTCTTCTATTGTCCAAGCCTTTTCTTTTTTATCTTTCTTTTTTCTTTTTTTAAAAAAAGGGAGAAAAAAAATATTAAGATGGGGGGGATAAAACTGGGGGGAATTTTAACACTTCGGCAGTCACGTGTTCTTTAACGGTGGCCGGGGGTTATTTAAATGGAACGTAGTTCACACGAGCGTGACATTCCGTTGCAGGAATAGGGAAAATTTCGGATCTGTTTATTCCCTATTTCCCCTTCCCATTGACAAAAGATGCTCAAGAAAACATTTTTACTCTACGGAAATAATGATGAAGGAAGTGAAGTGTTTTTCTAACTTTGATCCTCATGTACACTTTATGCATATCTGAATTTCCGCATGATTCTAAATTCGCAATCTTTGTCCTTTCCTGTCTGAGATCAAAGTAACAATTAATGTAACATTAAAATTAAGATATCATAACATGGCACAAGGTTTATCATTGTATTTGATTTTGATTAACTATTCGCCCAGTTTTCATTTATTGAAGAAATTCTATTAACCTGTATTATTTCCAAAGATGTAAACTATTTAAGGCTAACAGTAGACATTCAGCTGGGAGAAATTTGCCTGAAAATTTTATGTTTCTATCTCAATGAGTTGCGTTATACAACTAAAAATAAGAATAAATAAAGGTCTTAAAATATCCATCAACTTATTATTGATAAGATTATTACCACAAACCACACCTACACAGTGACAAAGAGGTATTTCGGGTGCCTACCTGTATTCAAACTCGGCACACCAGTATTCTTGCCTGGCATGCAAACCGTAGACCATTGATTCTCAAAGTACATAAGTAGGATAATGGCCTAACAGATAGAGTACTTCCTGCATTTTGGTATCAGAGTTAGAATCCTGCTGCTGATATGGATTTGCGTAGCATTTCAGAATCGGCTTTAAGGAAGTAGGTAATAGTCTTATTAGGCCAAATGTAGACAGCTGGCTATTTTGTAAAACTTACTTGATGGAAGCACCTTTTGAAAAAACTGAATTGCGTCGAAAATGGTATGTTTGAGAATCACTACACTTATCCATCTCGAACTTGGATAAATTATTTTGACCAAACATAAATGAGTTTTGAAAAGTGTCTCTTTTGAAAACCGTAGATGTGATGTGTTAACTTGATAACATGTTTTGTTCACGGCTCAGTGATCACGAGAGGTGTACAGAATTGTTCCCAGTGTCCTCTTGAATAACTTATAGGTTGACAGTCTGCGAATGTTCTTCAGTGATGTAACCATTCATTCTAACGGGTTTGGTGTCCCTCTAACGGGTTTGGGATCAACTCTCTGAGGTGCCCATTGGGCAAAACCAAGTGATCTACTGTTAGAGCTTATCTTGCAGTGAATATGTAATCCCTCCCCCTTTTCTTGTAATAGCCGGATACTATATGTCAGTATCAGACTCGAAAATGCTCTAATTCTGCTGTTGGCAATAGTGTTTGTAGTCTTTCAAACGTGGCTTTAAGCAGTAGGTTGAGTATTTAATCTCAAAACATTGACCTTAGTGCTCCAAACTTAATTGCCTATCCCCTTTTGGGAGAATAATTAGCACCCTGAAAGCTTTTGTACATTACAAGCTTACGTTAACGTTGCACATGAGAGAAACCACGAAAACATCACTCAGATCACCCGATTAGTTCGACTAAGGTTAGAATTCTTAACTGAGGGAAAAGATCTTCAGTATTGAAAAGCAATTACTTAAAATTGCTAGGAACCACTCATATTAGATTACTGTAGCTGTTGCTTAAATACTTTTACTGATAGATGGTTTACCTAGGAAAGTGCCGTTTAAAAGGATCGTTAGAAACCTTTTTTGTAATTACAGTACAATACAATGGCACGGTCATTCAATGCAGCCAATCTACTTATACAAAAGATACCAACTATAAAGTAATTTTTTAAATGTTAAGTATCATTCTAAATATGTTACATAAAATGTTAAATACTTCCAATTTGTGTTGTAAATTATTTATAGTACCGAAGTTCTACAACCATAGCCTACTATCCTTTTAAAAGTAATGTTTCAATGCATGCTGCCTTTTGGGGAATACATTTTCCTCTTAGGTTAACATTGATCTTGACTGGCTGATACCCAGCCATTAGATTTTCCAGTTATAGTTGACTTTAGTGTTATATGTGTCTTTATTTTTATAAAAGGGGGATGGAAATAACATATTTTTTATACGCACATCGTTAGTATCTACACTACCCCATACTCATTTTCCCTTTCGCTGTTTCATTTAAATCTTTTAGCCGAGTTTGAATTTTTTTTTTATCTTAGCTTAAAAATGTTTTATTGACATAAAAAAAATCTAGGTTTTCATTACATTGGGGTAAACTAGAATGTAGTAATTTATATCAAAAAGGTAATTTTTAAATTTAAATTTAATTTTGTAAATTTAATTTTTTTAAATCTGTTAGTATATTGTTGCTTCGTATATGCGTCTTTCAGTTATCACAAGAATTCTTTACGGGATAAAAATTATTAACAAAAAATTAATTTGTGGGGGAAAATGAGGAATCGAGTTAATTATTCCTCAAAAAGTAACCGTATTCCTGAATTTGTCTTAAAAAAAACTGCAGCTTAATTCTATCTTTCTTTTACAATCATTTTTACGAAAAAACAAAAAAAGAAATATAATCGTTTCTTATTTTTAAAAATAAATTCAAATTCATTTTCAATATATATGTAGTACCTTTCAAATCGCTTTCTACAATGAAGTGGAAATCCAGATGAAAATCCCAAGTTTTATTTTAGCGCATAAATGCGCAATTATCACTTCGTGATTTCAAGAACAGTAATCTGTTAAATGTCCATCCGAATGAAAAAGAATCATTGAGAAAATACTTCGCGAAAACGTGACAGATAATCCCCAACTGCATCCAGACTCGAACGGCAGCTTAGGAATTTTAGGGATTTTTTTTCTCTGGTTCCCCCCAAAACAAGCTTGACGCGGCTTGCGCAATTTCGGGTTCACTAATGGACTCACACCACTCGTTTGTTCGCTGTTGCCGCTGATCAGACCGAACTTCTACTTCGCAAGCTTTAGCTTTTAGTGGACAGTGTTTAGGATTTTTTTCTTTTCATTTTGTGTTTTTGCAGCTGTTTCCTGTGCAATGAGAGTATGAAATACAGGCATTAAGTACGTAAGTACTTACAACTATTATAATGTTTCTCCTCTTTTTAAATCGTGACCGACAGCCTTGCCGTGAAAACGTTCTTTCAAATGTTTGTTTACTTGTGTGAACACAAATTATTGTGATGCAGCATTCACATTCTTCAATTGTTTCGCGTAATTACCTTCAACTAGTAGAACTTAAAGTTTGTTTCTTTATAAATGTTAATTTGTTGAACGTATTGTGTGCTTATAAATATGTTTCCTGCTTTATTTTTATTTTCACAAGTAACTTTTGTGCATGTGTTCATCTTTTTTTCGGGTGTCTTAAAATGTTTCCCTTCTCTAGAGAATAAAAGAGTTCTATTTTTAATGTTTAATTTTTTTATTATTACTTTTTACTTTTTATTGCAGTTTTTTTTTTTTTAATTTTTAATGCACCGAAGTGTTTAAGATTTCATTTGGGTTTTTAATGAGTAGTTAAATTTTCTTAATTTATATCTTTATTTAAGATAGTGTTTTAAAAACTGTTTAAAATAGTGATATTTACAATTTTAAATAAATTTTATTTTACATATTTCAAATAAAGAAAACTGAGATATTTTTTCCTAAATTCCTCGATTCTATTTTATTTTTGAGTTATTATTAACACTCTAATCATATTGCTTTACCATTATGAACCTATTATATTATGACATAACATTCTGTTATAATGTAGTTAGGAATATGCCACTAAACTTCTGTGTAAAGGATTATTTTAAAATATCTCTTACGATTAATTATTTACCCTCTTTGTGGTCTAAAAATTTTAGTTACTAGTTTTAATTACAGATGCTTTAAAGATGTTCTCTTTAGAATATATTAACAAAAAAAGTGAGTTAATTTATCTATTCAATGATGGACATATATGTATAGTCTAATAGTTTTATTCCAATATTAAAAAAATTGCTTTTACATTTTACTCTTACAGCTCGCATTTCTTCATAGAATTTAGAATAAACATTTTAAGTCTTCTAAATAAATATTATGGAGCAAAGTTTTTCCTTAATTTAAATATGTTTGGGATAAATTTTTTACTCTAATGTAATAAATCTCAAGATTTTCTCTAAAAAAATTAGATATTCTTTTTATTTCTTTGACTGGGATAGTTCCGTGAAAAAGAAAAAATTGCTTAT
>CM063502.1:84081085-84143585 GCA_032207245.1 Pardosa pseudoannulata | reverse complement strand
TTGGGTTGCAGACAATATTTAATAATTGTTCTTATGTATTCTAGATTGTTTGTTTAATCTTTATAATTACTTAGTTCCGGAAAAAAGATGTCTCGCGTGGTAAACCTCAATATGTTCAAGTTCCTTTTTGATTCTAAAGCAAATTACTACCTTAAGGTTGTGATAAACAAGATAGTTGGTAACTGAAGAAAAATTAATTTTCTCCAAAACAATCTTTGTTATGGTGTAAAATAAAATTACTGAGGAATTTGATTGCAGATTGCTACACCGTTCTAATACCTGAACCCTTGTTGGTGATACTTCCAACAAGGACTGGAGTTATTACTTTTAACCAGGAAATGCTGGAAGATGTTAGATTGCTGAACGGTTAGTGTTAAATTTTCCTCTGTCGGTAATATTTGATTCTATGTTATAAATATGTAAAGTTGAATAGCATAGTGAATAAATAAATTATAAAATTTAGTTCTTTTCTAAAGTGAATCGTTTAAATTTTCTGCAAGTTAAAATGCTTTTTCACTGTGTTTTGACAAAATATTTAACTCATAAAAACGTTATTAGTTTCCTGTGTCGCTATTTAAGATTAAAAGTAATTTAGTTCTTGTCAAATTTGTGATATAACTTCTCTTGGTGACCTCAAACTATATATTTGTATTAATTTGCTTCCGAGTTTATTCTAAAACTGAGAAATGCAACCTGTTAGAAACTATGGTGGGGCAATATTTAAAGACCATATATCATTCAATGATTACAACTGTTGAGAGTATGTAATGTTATAAATTACGGAAAAGGAAGAATTTGGGTGAGGCTTAATAAGACACTAGTGTAATTTTCTACAATAAAACTTTATCTTTAATGTTAAATCTAATGTTGGTAACTTTTCCTTTTAAACTAATGATAAAATAACTCAATAGCTTTAAATAATTTCTATTAATGGAGGTTTTTCTTAAATTTTATAATGTATGTCTACGTATAGTTTAAATTAAAGGAATATACCCTGTCTCAGGAAGAAGCAACATATTTAACTTAAGCGTAGGTCCTAACACCATGCAAGCAGTTATGACTGAAATAATGAAATGAGAATTGTCTCTGATATTCGTTTGACATACTGTGTTTAGTTGGAAACAAAATCTGAACATTTGTTTACGCGTATTATATTAATGTTCATTATATAACTTTGTCAAAAATACGAAGATTCATTACTTTGAGCAGTAATGGGTAAATAAGACAAGTTCAAAGGATAATATGATTGTTTGCAACCAATAAGAATCGACTGAAAAACAGTAGGTATGCAATGAACAATTACCTTGACAGCCGAATTGCTAAACTTTGAAAACATACTAGGTTAAAATTTTAACCTACACACTTTGAAATCAAAATGTGTAGGTTAAAATTTTAACGTAGCTTAAAAAATAATTAAATCAATTTAAGTGATATGATTCAATCTAATTAAGCTTTAGATAAAGAAACACATGCACATTCTTTCTATAAACCTTGTCTAATTAGTCTACAAGCAGCAAAATGACCGGACATTTGCAAAACAGGTAAAACATTGACTATTGTTACCAGAGTCCGTAGGTTCGAATCCCGCTGGAAACTTTCATGTTTAAAGCAGTTTAGAATATACTCTAAGTAGTAAGTCTCAATCTAATTAGCTGTCATATTGCAAAAAACTGATTGTAGTTCTCCAATCAAAGCATTGCAAAACATTGGACATAAAGCATTGGCGTTAATCATCTAACTAAGAATACGTAATCTTATAAAACAAGTGTTCTAAAAAAGAAATTTCTAAGCATAAAATATTTTGTTATGGCGTTTCTAAATGTATATAGAAGAATTTAATGTGAACCTTATAAGCAGAAAATGTGATTTTTTTTTTTCGCCTGGAAATCGTTCTCTCTGACCGATACAAGAGAACGCTAAGTGGCAATTTCGCCCTACATTAGTTTCCAGTCATGTGTAACTTTTGCCATTACTAAAAACGGATAGCGTTTCTTTTTCTACATTTTATCGAATTTATAGTGAAAGTTTGTTTTTAACTTTCTCTGGAAAAACAGTATACAGGTGAATGAAAAGTTTTACTGCGGCGTTACGAGATCGTGCGAACTAGTCTTTTTTCCGATTTTTGTTTAAATGATTACACTCTTGTATATGTACACACATATATCTACATATGAGCGAGTAGGTATATAAAAATGTGTGATTACATTTATAAATGTATGGGTATGTTTCATTCAGATGTGAGAATATTACCTGTGTGTGTATAAAAGTAAAGTAAAAGCTAAAAGAAACTTCAGCGTATATACAAAGAACAATACACATACAAATATGGGTTTGTGATTAAGTATATTTCTTTTTCACTCCAGTAGATCAAAAGCTCCAATACCCTTGGGAAATATGTTTGAAATTTACACACACATACGGACGCGTACTCACTCTCATACACACAGAAATCAATTAGTCACTCCGTTAATCACATGTTTGTGTCACACGGAATGGAAACAGGAAAAGCCAATACAGCTCTCGGGAAGAGTCAACAGGCATACAACTCGTTACCTTTTGGGTATATTTACAACCAATGGTGATTTTAAATGTCCCCTTGTCTGTAGCAAAATATTGACCGTAGTTCTACAAACCAAATCAACTGGCCACGGTGTACATATTTTGTAGCTGGTAATTTGCATTAACTGATATTTTGCACTTATCTGGTGTCTTGTCTCATTTATCAAGAGACAACATTTTAAGACAATTAGAAAATACTATTGTTTTTAAATAAAGATTTATAACTTAAATACAATTGAGACCTTTTTTATGGTATATAAAAAGAATTCGATCATAAACTATTGAAAATAAATTTCAACGATTCAAAATATTTCGAAACTAGCGATTAGTGTAAATTAAACTCATTCGAAACTTGTATAACAAAAAGCATGTTTAAAATCTGCATTTTCCATGATAATTGAATTTTAAAAAATTGACGCTGTTTCTGAAGACAGTCAAGAGAAGCATCATATGTGATATAGAATGCCATTGAGGAAGGCCATCAATAGGCGGCTTAGCTAGACTCTCTCAGTTTTATCATTTATTAACTCTTACAAAATTACCCTACTGTGATCTTTATTTATTTGAAATAGATTGTTTTATTTTATCTTTCTGTATTTTGATAAACACTTCGCATTTCAACAGTCTGAAATGATGATGTGTAAATGTTAAAAGCAATTACATATATGTAATTTTAAATGCAATTGAAGCGCCTACGTCTCTAGCTGCTACAAAGACTTCTTTAGCTTCAGATCTGTGTCCAAATCAACCCCCTTATCGAAGCTTTAAAAATAGCTTTAAGCCATCTAGGTTTCTGACTTTTAGGGTCACTTCCTTGTAGACAACTAACACCAAGTATAATAATTTCAGATTTTCTCCTCAGATTATACTAAATACGATTGATCTCAGGTAAAAATCTAGAATGCCCCTCTTTAAGGTACATAGTTTTTTTCTGTAATTTTCTACTAAGGAGAATGCTATTAGAGGGTAATTTATTCTGTAGTAACGTAATCGCTTTTGAGATATGCAAAAAGCCTTTATGAAGCCAGTTCTCTGCTCTGACTTCTTTGAATTTATTCGTTAGTCACATTAACATTTATTTATTTGTGACTAATTATTCTTTATCAAATCAAAAGTAAAAAAACACAATTGTGTTTTTTTACTTTTGATTTGATAAAGAATAATTGCTTTAAACGAAATTTGGGAGATTTTAACAATCAAAAATGAAAAAAATATTTTTTAAAATTCTCAATATTAAAAAACTGCATCGTGAAATTCATAGCAGAATGAAATATAGAGTATATAATACATCTTTTACTTTGTTATACTTTTAATTTTTCTCACTATACGTAAAATTTAAAAACAAATAAGGAATTAATCTATTCTAAATTGTATATATTTGCATACATGTTTGATATCTATACAGTGAATAAATAAATGTTGTAAGCAAAAATTATTTTTATTGCTTCAAAATGAATCTCTTTTAAAACTTAATCATACAGTAATAATTTTCTTGATAGAAATGCTAAAAACTGCCTAAAATATTTGGGCATGTATGAGCTTTTGTAATAATAACCAAGTAAATTCGGCTTATATATGCGCTTATGATGAAAATGGGTTAAAAAGATAAATAACCCCTAAGTAAAATATATAATACTTTCTGAGAATCGCATTTCACAAGAAATTTTTAATGCGATTTTGTTGAGAACTGATTACAGAAAAATATTATAATTGTTTTAACTTTTAAAACGTTTAAAGTCTTTAAAACGAGTGTAGATTTAAAAAATTCATTTTTATTTTTTCAAAATCTGCTTCAATATTTGACATTGTATTTAGATGAGTGTTTATATTTTCAAGGTGAAATCTTAATTTAAAAAATTAATAAGGTCATAAAACGAACAATAGGGTAATTTTTATTCATAGAGTACTTTTCAGGTCTAAGAATAAATAAATAGTTGTTATAAGCATTCACTGAAAATATAATTATAAAAATTATAATAGTTAAACTCCCTTTTTCCAGTACAACATACGATTATTGAACCTTTTAATTTCAAAAAGGAAATACATTTACTATCTGAAATAAAATAATTTTATTTTATTCTCAATAACGTAAGTTTCAAAGGTATATGATGGGTACAAATGCTCCTAGAGTGTTTCAAATAATTAGGAAATTTTATTAAATAGTTCTTAACAATTGAAATGTTTTGTGATAGTAATTATATTAATTTTCAGCTAATTAGAACAATCTTTGATTTCATTCATAGTTATATTTCACAATTAACGGAGATAAAAATTTCAACTTTTCAGCAAATGTAGCCGAGTTGAATGTCGATGATAGCTTTAACATTTTTGTGCGCACACGTTAACAAGCTTTATAAGAGGTAAATTTAACTTCAAATTATTCTTCGATGAAAAGAAGTCACTCTTAAAACTTTGTTTGAATTACAGCTCATAAAAATATTTCTGACAAACTAAGGGAAAAAATTTAAAGAAGATTTCTTGAATCCATTTTATCTGTTCATCTAAAAATCTAAAATAAGTTTTTTTCGTGCGATCATGGGGTTTCCTCTTCCTTGCGTGTAAATTTCCTTCTCTTCCCTACCGATCTACTTTGATGTGAACTTTTGAACTATAGCAGCTTAGAAACCGTATAAAAACGGGAAGCTTTTTTGTTTTTGTCAAGAGCAAAATATTAGTTTAATTTTTTCTCTGAGATGAATCTGCCAAAACATGCTTCACAAAATTTACCAAACAAAAACTGGAGTATTTATCAATTATCGAACTAAGATTTGAAAATATAAAACAGCTGTTATAAAGTATTGTTAGGACCCAAACACCATGAATGGGAAAGTATTAAAACAAATATAAATAATGAAATTGTTGTTATCACGTTTTACTTTCTTATACTAGCATTGATTTTTTTTTTAATTGATATGTTTATTGTAATTTGTTTCGTTCGATTTCGACATAACTTTAAAAAATTATGTTTAGTATATTCTATTTAATTATATTTTTAGTAACCAGGTAATAAGATTGTTACTTTATAATAATGCTTGTAAAATTAAATTTGTAGATAGATTTTTTATGTCTATGGGAAACTTTATTTTGTGGAATTATCCAGTAAATTTTTTTCCTAATAAATATTTTTGGGGTGAATAATATTTTTACTGATATGATTTTAATTTTGCTTCACAGCTATCTTGATATCAACTATTACATTTTTCCTACCTGTGTCCGATAAATGACAGAGTATCCTAAAATTTTGATTGTTACTACGTATAATAAAGAATTTCACTGTTCACTTTTTTCCCCTAAATCAAGATTTCAATTGTGTTGCTCATTTTTCGTACCTTCCGGTAGGAGTCATAATTTCTTTTCAATTTATGGCTCTTGGTTTCAAATCGACAAACAGGCTTTCGCCTTTAAAAATCTTTTATTGAATTTTTTATTTTCAAGCACTCCATGCATTATCTCTACTCAGTGTTTTAGTTCTAGGTGGAATTGTATGTCACCGTTATCAAAGGTATCAAAGTAAGACTCTTGATTGTTACTTTCCTGAATAGGTAAAAATTCAGAAAATAGGAGTAAAGGTCATTTCTCATTTTTCGAAAACTGCATTACTAAACAAAGACTCTTTATACATAAATATTATTAGCAGGATAACTGCATTACACATTAGTTTTGTTAAATTGAAATGGTATTGGGAATTACCTCAACGGTTTCTAAAAAATATATTTTCAAATTAAATTTTCCTGAGTTTTTATTTGGTTTTTTATATGTGCCGCAAACAATTTCAGATATTTTTAGTAGGCCATAACCCCAAAAGATTGGTAAACACTGGTTTAACGAATCAATATGTCTTAGTGGTTAAGTCATCACTTTTCAACACAATTTACTTGGTAATGTCTTCTATTGTTATCTAAACCTATTGGAGGAGACGTATATTACACTTAGTGTGGAACTCACGATATACAAGTAAGCTGTCAGCGCCTGAAATTTGCGATGGTTAACTTTTACTTGGAAATTCGGAAGATATTTGAATGCCTTACTTTTTAAATTTCATTTGTGTGTATTAGGTAAATTTAAATGTTTATACATATCGAGCTTACGCTCATATAGAATGTTCGAGTTAGCTAAAGGATAAGGAATGTTTTCAACAGTTTATATTTGTCTTAATTCCAACCTTAAAATCAATTCTTTAATGTTTGATATCCTGAAATTGTGATACCGTATGTAATACGAAAGTTTTGTTGTGTTCATCTATCATCACATTCTTTTGAATATACGAATAAAAGACGAGTTTTTTTAATAAAACACATGTTTGTAGTTATTTTAAATTGTAGATTTGTATTTGGTTGGTTTGGAACACTACTGTCTACTGTTGTAATACTCAAGTCTAATGAGACTGGGACCTATATCTAGAAGCTAATTCCGAATGACTACGAACATAAAAACCAGCTGTGGTATCGAAGGATAGCGCCCTATCCATTAGGACATTGTTCAGCTATTATGAAAATTGAAATTTGTAATTTAGTATAAAAGTTATATTCTGTGAGCTTATGTGGAAATTAAATTCACATTTTAGAAGTTTTAGAGAAATGTACGTGTGAAAAAAGCACCGCAAAATTCTAATTATTGCTAAAAATAATTGAGGTATAAACTTAATTTTTTTTATCTGAAGAGATTCTTTCTGTGAGTTATACATTTCTCCAACGTTTCTTTACCTTTCGAAGACTGTCATTGTATCATTACACTGAGATCCTCTATCTTCTCCATATTGCGGTTTACTTCAATCTATTGTTTCCTGAAACCAAACAAATTACCATTAACATCTATAAGTTTCAATATTATCCATATAAAAATAAGTTTGTCTGCAGAATAAATTTTATCCACAAATGAAGGCTATTTTTTACTCATAATTCATAAGTTTGTGATACCCGTACGTGAAAGTAAAAATCAACTGGATACCTTAAAAATAGCAATAATAACAAAAAGATTGACAAAATGAAAAGGCTTGGATAATTTTTTCAATACCTCTCTAATGAAGTTTTGTACTAAAAGCCTTTCATGTGTGTTTTATACTTAACTCTTCTTTTAACAGTAATTCTAGATGAGTAATCAGAAAGGAAAAGAGATAAATAGCAATTGTTATAGGATTAAAAAAAAGATTTGTCTGTGGCCAGGTTATTATTTGCATTAACATACAGTAGACATTATAATTTGAAGTAGCTAATAAAACATATGTTTCGTTTTTTTTTTTCCGTGGTCATCCCAAAGACCGGCTTTTGTGTTTTTGACTAGAATATATAAAAGAGAAAATTAACAATGTAATTTGAGATTGTTCTGAAAGTATTAAAAAAAGGGGGCAATCAGTATGCAAATCCAGTAGTGAAATAGGCACTGTCACATTTACATAAAATTAATATTCATAAATTCTTACATGAAATCTGTGGATGAAGGATCACTTTCAGTCATAACACGTGATTGACTAATGCTAATTCACAACAGGGATGATCCATTTCTATCATGGTCGTCAATTCTCGTTATTTTAGTGAACTTCTTTTCTTGGCTGTCAAGTCGATCTTATGACAGCCTGGTTTTTCGCTTTCTTTTTTGCCCTCTAAACACTGGGAAATAAGCTTTGCGCGTCTTTTATTTTCCCGGATCGTTTACAACTAACTGATTGCTGTTCTCATTAAAAGTGAAATGTGTGCCTTTTGAAATAAGAATTTCAAGTGATGGAATCTATTTTTTAAACTTTTAAAAATATCAAGGAACAAACATGCGGGAATGTGGGTAAAGCGGTTTTCGGCCTGCCAGTGAAACCGTTACAATTTTCCTTTACAATTTATTTCATTTCTAACATCGTTGGTGTTTAAATCAGTCATTCCCAAACTTTCCTCCCTTTGTAGACACCTTAATGATAATAAGCATGTTATCCTGAACCCCCAAATGAAATAATTATAGTACTACATAACACAATTCCAGAATTATAATTTTATCTTTTATGTTTTTAATAATAATAATGTAAAAGTGAAATAAAAATAAAAAATTTTATACTTAAAATGATATTTTGAAATTATTACCTTATGTTTTAAATTATCAAAACATTCTTTTTTTATATACTACTTATGAGATGTGGGAGCCTGATGTGTTGATATAAATTTATGTTCAGCTCTGTTCATGAGTAACATTTGTAGGTCTCCACAAGCCCAAATTTCTACGCGATTTCTTTTTTTCGGGCTGAGGCTCATATTTGGACTAAACCTTCTTTCTACTAAATAAGAGGGCTAAAAATTACTGCTGTATAGAGATGCATAATGCAGTACATAAAAATATCTGCTTTTGTAACCAGACTTTGTAGTATCCTGATTCTCATTCCTATATCAGTATGGATTCAACTGAGTTTGTAGATTTACTTGCAAAAGGATCCAACACCAAATTGAAAATAACGAAGAGAAAAATGTCTCGAAATCGTTGCTGTTTAAATCAGTGATTCCCATACTTTCCTCCCTTATAGGCACCTTAATCATAATAAACATGTTATCACGAACCCCCAAGTGAAATAACTATAGTACTACATAACACTATACCAGAATTATAATTTTATCTTTTATGCTTTTAATAGCAATGTATATTTAAAATAATCGGAGGGCTAAAAATTACTTCTGTATAGAGACGCACAATGCAGTATATAAAAATATCTGCTTGTGTAACCAGACTTTGTAGTATCCTTGTTTCTAATTGCTCCCCATTTCTGCTTCAGTATGGATTCATCTGAGTTTGTAGATTTACTTGCAAAAGGATCCAATACCAAATCGAAAGTAACGAAGAGAAAAATGTCTTGAAATCGTTGCTGTTTAAATCAGTGATTCCCATACTTTCCTCCCTTATAGGCACCTTAATCATAATAAACATGTTATCACGAACCCCCAAGTGAAATAACTATAGTGCTACATAACACTATACCAGAATTATAATTTTTATCTTTTATGCTTTTAATAGTAATGTAAAAATAAAATAAAACATTTTTATATTTAAAATAATCGGAGGGCTAAAAATTACTGCTGTATAGAGACGCATAATGCAGTATATAAAAATATCTGTTTGTGTAACCAGACTTTGTAGTATCCTTGTTTCTAATAGCTCCCCATTTCTGTATCAGTATGGATTCATCTGAGTTTGTAGATTTACCTGCAAAAGGATCCAACACCAAATCAGAAATAACGAAGAGAAGAATGTCTTGAAATCTTTTTCTGGAATAATAATAGATAGCTGTTAAGTGCTGGAAATAAACAATTAAAGCTTTATCTTGTTTTAAGGTAAAGGTAAAAAAACAGATACTAATATATTTATTGCTATTCAACTTTCGCATAAATAAAAATTGATCAATGTAATTTTAGTTTTGATTAAATAATTCGTGGACCCCTAAAAATTACCCGTGCACCTCCAAGTTAATTTTAAAATACCACATACCCCATAAGTGGTAAATGAACTCCTGGAGCCAGTAGAAACCGTTTGGGAAACCACTAGTTTAGATAATCTCTGGCAATAAAACCGAAGACCTCCAGCTTAAATATAGTTTTATATTTTAAATTTATATAGTTGGAGAAAATATTAATTTTCTAATAAAGAAATGCTATGCATATTTTACAAAAGGGATTTTTTAATGAAATATTAATCAATATTTAAAAGTATTCAAATATGCTTATTTTGAAATGAATACAGAGCCATGCAAATGCATCCAACATTTTAAATCTAACACAATACCATAAAGGGCAAGGATAATAGTAATGTTTAAAACATCTAAATGACTGCAAGCTTTGAATTTTATCATTTCGCATCTGCATGTCCTTCATTTCTCACAACAGTTCAAATCAAGTGGCCTTTTGCAATCGAGAAGATTCGTAATTTCACGTTTAGTATATCGTTAACATATCAGTGAATTATACATGCAAAACTAATCCATATGTTTTGTGTTTGAATGTCTTTGCCAGTGAAGGATTTCAACTTGAGTAACTGCGCACTTTCCTAGTGTTTAAAATGCCATAATTAAGATAATATATTCCGCCTTATTTCAGAGGTAATACAAAGAGAGAAAAGATTCATAAAGCTGGTTATTATACTATCTATAAAAATAGCACTAGCTTGGATATGGTAGACTCAAGCGAATTTGTAATTACACAATATTTCTGAAAAGAATTCATCGCATCTAGATTTACTATGTTAATAGTATTTGCTAATAATATATGCAGTATGAAAGAGTATTGTACTATAAACAAGGAACACTTTGGGGTTTTTTATATATACTTTGATAAGTTATATTTTACTCAATATATCACATGTATTTCTAATGTGGCACAAGTCAAAAACTTGTATTTTTAAACTGTTCCTGAAACTAGGTAATAGTTCTCTATTAATCTTCGAAAACATACTTACTCAATCAAAACGTCATAGATTTTCTCCTTGTTTAAAAGTGATCTTTACCCATTATAAGTCAGCAAGATTGATAATGTTAAATAACTGTAAAAAAATTATAATTCAATATTAAATAACGGCATTGTATCCCTCACATCATTTTTTCCCAATTTTCCAAAACATTAAACTTTAGCTTGTGTTACATTAGAAATACATGTATGAAATAAATGAAAGTTTTTAGGGAAAAGTGTAAATTCCTTAGCTAAATTTGATTGCGAAAAAGATGAACAGATTATTTGAAAAAAAAAAATGACTCCGTTATAGTTACAATTGGGACTTAAAAAAAAGGCTAATTTAGCGTTTCTTTATTATGTCTACAAGTATATTATTATTTCTACAAGTGTTCACATGTAGAATTTTTAAGGATTTTAGCTTCAAAACATGATTTGAAAATTGTATTGAGTTGAAATGAAATGTATTGCATCCCTTTTAAAATAAGCAGAGTAGTAATAAAAAATTTATTTATTTTTTTGCCCTATAGAATTATTTCCAATGTCTTCCAAAATAATATAATTTTTGAAATTATATTTGATTTTGAAACAATTTTTGAACTTGAAATGTAATTCATTGATTCACATTTCTCAAATTTTAATAGTTTTTTTAAATTTACAAATAAAATTTACTGGGTCATTTAATTTCTAAGAGAAATTTTGAAAAATCAATCAAATTTCAATTAAAATTTACAAATTAGTAGGATCTATTAATCTACTTAAACTTTAATTAAAATATGTAATAACTAAAATATGTAATAACGGAAAACCAGCTTTTTGCTTCAAAAGTTATTCTTTTTGTGCGGTACACTGAGTAAATATGAGGCACTACCAATGAAAATTTATATAAACTTTTATACATTTATTTAATATGATATGATTGCAAGTAAAATTGAGCGATTTTATTGATATTTTTAATATTTAACTTCAAAATGTACTAACTACTAGATTTTATATTCCTATAATTTTTATTTCATAAAATAAAAGTTACAAGATAATTCAGGAGAAGTTTGTCTTTACTAGAATTTTGTTCTAGTACAAAACTCCCTCAAAATGTGCAAGCATATCTGTTTCTTCTCTATAACATCGTGACCCGTATTGTTATTTAACCTTAAATAGTTTCTTTTGTAATAGAGCTCTTGCCTGTATTTTGAGGTCATTCTTATCATGCTAAAACTTTTTTTTCTTAACTTCAGAAGAAAATGCAGGTTAATGCATGTTTTGCTTAGAGTTTATTTCCGTGAACATTATGGATATATTTCAAAGCGTTATTCCGAAAAAAATGTGTTACAAAAATGAAAATCTGACACAGAAGTGATGGAGAAATTTTAAAAAGTGTATTTTTACCTCTCTATCATAACACCGACATTGTATTTCTAGAACAATGATATTCAGTCAGTGATTTGTTTTGCAATATAATTTAACTTTTTCCGAACAAAGATTGTTTTAAGTTTTTTTTTTGTTTGCTTATTTCGAAACAAGTGAACAATGCCCTGATTTTTAGAGACAATTTTCTAATGCAGGGGTGGGCAGCCTTTCAATCATGCAAGGCAAGTTCGCAGTGATGGCACACAGGCCACGGGTCGTTATCGTTTCATACAAAAGTTTGCCAGAGATGGGGGTAAAAACGTCATCTTTGCTTCCGTATAAAACTATATTTAGCATGTAATGACTGAATAAAACATATTTAAAATCAAAAACTAATTTTATCAGTTTTCGAAGAGATATGCCTAAAGCAATCTCCATTAAAAAAATAACGTTTTTTTCCCCTAATTAATCTCTCTCTCTCTCTCTCTCTCTCTCTCTCTCTCTCTCTCTATATATATATATATATATATATATATATATATATATATATATATATATATATATATAGTGTGTGTGTGTGTGTATTTTCCCGGTACCAAAATTGGCGATATTTCTATACTCGGAATGGCATCATTTGCAACCACCAAGTGTAAACATTAACGCCTATCGCATTAACAGTAGCACTGTTCTTTAAATATAAATTGCATGTATCCAATTGTTTAATGACACATTAATGAAAAATGGAGTATTAATTATAAATGTTTACCCTCTTCTCTTAATAGGGTTTCATTGACTACGTGGCTATAACTTTTGTTACTTGTGAAGCATTCACATTTTGTAATTATTATATTCCAGACAGCCTTATTCTCTAGCCAATTTTCTATATATAGTGAATTTAACTAGCTGATCTTCCTGTATCCCTTAATTATACATACTTATGACAGGTAATGATAATTTTTCGTCCATTGTCATTTTCAGTTGAGTTTTTTTAAATAGGGAAATATAGAACTAAAGGCGGCCACATCGGCTAGTTAGGAAATTGTAGCGATTGTTTGTATTCCCTTCTACAGTCTAATGGCTTAAAACAAGCTGTATTTGATGATAATACAACTGTACGTAATTGAATTTGTTAATTTAATTTTCCTGTTAGTTCATTCTTTATGTATACTCATGCAAATCAACACCATGATTGGTAAATATGTTATGCTTTTCTAAGAAATTAGGTAAAATACGAAATTTTCATATTTTTTCAAGGGTTGGTTGGTCGTAGATTGTCAGCTTCTCTTCTAAAACGTACGCAATGTATAATTAAGCGGACATAGTACCTTTTCAGACTTAAAATTTTCATCACAACACCCTTTATTTGATTCACCATTAAGCAAAATGCTCTCTCCCATATAAAGTTAATTTTTTATAAATTGTTTAAAAACCCTTCAAATTTTTTTTAAAAATTAGTTTTTTCAATTCAAAAGCATATTTCTTTAAATAACGGAAAGAATATTTTTAAAATAATGAATTAATGAAGGAAATATACACAGTGAAAAAATTGAATTTCTAACTTTCAAGATAAATTTTTGAAATATGAGTATTAGGTACTGTATTTTTTATATTAAATGGAAGTAAAATATATGTTTTGTTCTAAACTAAATCTGTAAAGGTATGGCTAGTTTTAATATTCAAAAAACAAAAAGTTGTTAAGAAATTGAAATTAAAAAAAAATGAAAATATTTATTACGCTAAAAAAGGAAATATACATATCGTGCATATTAATATGATTTCAGTTAACTGAATAAAATTGCTAATAAACCTCCATTTGATGTAAAAATTTAGTTTCTAATTTACATATTTCAAAAGTTACGGCAGCAGGTAAGTAGATTTCAATTCTTTTTACTTGATGTATCAATTTTATGTTTTTTTAAATGGATTATTTTATATAGCAAAACTGATTGAGTCTTTTTTTTTTATAAAATTGAACTTTAATTAAGGATTAAGAAAAAAAAAATATTCAAAACAGAAGGATTATTTCATAGTAAACCCAAAATCTACTATTACAACGAAAGACCTTAACTTAAAAAGTTCTATGTCCTTTTACCAATATCTTCGAATGTATATTTATCGAGAGAGATATTTACTTTCAATTATAATGAAGCAAATTAAAGAAATTAATCATGCGTTTTGTTAGAAAATTTTAAAATCTAGAGACTATTACAGTCTGTGAAAAAATATTCTGGACCATAGACGTGAAGTGGAAAGACTAGAAATTCTGAATGATTTAAAATCCCCGTATTATCCCCGTAATGCGGTGTTGTTATGATGCATTTATTATTATTATGGCATATATAATGCAATATTATATGTATTTATTAGCACATGTTTTATGTATTTATGATCACGCATTAGTCTTCATTATGTATTTATTACTCTCGATCTAAGGCCCAAAATTCAAGCATGCAAAGTTAAATTGATGATCTACATATTTTATTTGCTTTAACTTGACTCGAAGATACATCGCAAATTCAAGCATAACGCTAATTTAAACTAGATTTAGGACTTGTTTAGATGTATTTTATATTACTGCGTATGGTACTTGATTTTAAAGAGTGGAATGATTTTTTAAAGAAAATTTAAACATTTGGGTAGTAACAAGAATAACTAAAGGAAGATAGAATCTAAGCTCTTGTGTAAAGAAGCCACTAAGTATAGTAAACACCTAAAAATAAAAATAATTAATAATTCAAACAAAAAGTCGGTATTATAATTTCATATAGGGTGAGCAAATTTCGTTTTTTTTTTAAATTTGTTCAGACAGTGAACCATAGCAATAGAAACTGTTGATTTTTTTATAGTGGAAACTCATTTATACAAAATATTTAATTATATGAAGTATTGCTTGTATGTACTTATGTATGTGTTTAAAAAATACAGAAACGTGCTACATTTAATAAAGACAAAAAGTTAATTTTGCTGTTATAGTTTACAGATACCAATATAAATGTCTTTTTTACCTTTAAACTACATTTATTTATTAACACATTGTATGCGGGACAGGTACTAGTACGTTTTCTGACGACTTATATTTGAGCGCGGGTCACGTACTAGTACGGGTTAATGTAACAACATGGTTTGTGTGTGGATACAAAAATAACGGTATATACAGGAAAACGAAGCAGAATATTCTTGTCTTTCATTTTTTATGATGTAAAAATGTTTATATATAGCATAATACAAAAAAATTAAAACTATATACTACTATTTCTATTTGATTTTTCATATTTACGATACTATTATAAATTTATCCAATAAATATATATTTTGTGTTTACAAAAGTCTTATGGTTGTTATTTATATATTTTTATTTATATATTTGTTTATATATTTCAATATAAAATACGAAATTTGGTTAAAAATTAAATAATTCTCAATCTATTGAGATGTAACTGAATAACTAAATTTACGCGCAAAACGCCCGCTCCCGGTGCAATTCCGCTGAGAAATTTACCCGCACACAATGTGTTTATATAGACAAAAAGTTAATTTTGCTGTTATAGTTTACATATACCAATATAAATATCTTCTCTTTTCCCTTTAAAATTCATTTATTCATTCAACTCTTGCCTTATGAATCGAGAGACGATTGTGTGTGCCACTTTCGATGAAAGCTTTTCTCATGCGTCGTAATCAGAATGTTTCATCATGAGCTAAATTGTGAACAAACCAGTGGACATTAATAGTACTGCATTTACTATTTAATAAAACCACAGAATTTGATAATTATATTTCATTTCATTTTTATTAAAAAAATTATTAATGTTTTTATTTCACATATTTCTTTGTTTTTGGTTATATAACAAAAGTAAAAATTTTCAGTCGTTTAAATATTTTCTAAGTAGAATTAATTGCGTGAATAACCTATAAGTGAATGATGTATAATATTAGTCAAAATTTTGTAAGGAATATTGTTTTATTACCAACACGAGCTTTTCACTTTTGGCCAGACAGAATCATCAAGTGTGTGATACGAGGTTCTCATTTAAGCACAGCAGCAAGATCACGTCTCCCATATTGTTTTAAGGCAAAAGGTTAAGAAAACAGATTTTAAAAAAATCATTGTTTTCTTGCTTTTATAGGCGGGAATGACTACTATTTATATATATACAAAGTATTTATTCACATATAAGCAGACATCTCATCCCATTGGTCTTCGTATAAGTGAATTCCATTGTAAAAGTTTTTTTTTAATTTATTGAATTTCTTGAAAAAAAATTCCGGTAGTTCAGGAGCGTATTACTACACTCAGGGCGGTTTTCCTAGAGTGTAACCCTCATTAACGGTAATTTTTTTCTCTTTTTCACCATCTAAAACTCGTAATTGTCTGAAACTGATTTTATTTTTATTTCTCGTCTACTGTGTTAATGCTTTCCTTTCCTTGACGTGTATCGATTAACACACTAGCGTTACAAGGATTGTTTCACACGTCATTATTAGGTAAACTCAGGCGTTTCTCATTACTCCATGCGTAAAGCAAGAATTTATCCTGCTGGTTGGAGTGTATTTTTATATATACGTCCAGTCAGAAATGGATGATAGCGTTTCAGACATGAGATCGCGCCGCAGGGGATGAGATTGGCCTGGATAATATGAGACAATCTGTTGTCACTTTTCTCTTCAAATTGAATTAAATACGGTTGACCCATATCGCATGAATCTATTTATCATTTTTTGTAATCGGTGTTTTACAGTTGCTTTCAGAGTTTGAAATTGATGCCTATTCTTCTGTGAAAGACATTAAAAAAACATTTGAGAGAATGTTTTAATGTATCGAGATATCAATGTTTATGTTATACCTATTACCTCAAACTGGTTTACATAGATATAAAAACTGTGAAAGGAGGAAGTTTTTAACGTGCTTAGATCATAAATTTTGATTTATCTTTCTTAATTATTTAATTATGTCAGTTAGTAAAGATTTTGCAAATTAACACAGGAAGTAATCGGTATTTATTATTCAAAGACTATTCTTTAATGTTTCTAAACGCGTGTTTTTCCTTTGAAGAATATAAATTTTCCTAATATAATATCCATAATACTGCATCCTTTCAAATCTTTTCCTTATCAGATTTCTTTTAAAGAGAGTTTTATTTACTGAAATGTGCTATTTTCTTTATGATTAGGGTTGGTTACTCAGTTGTTGCTTTCTCAATATCTATACCCCTAATTTTTAAATGGGTTTTGTACCCGAGAGTGTATATTTTACAGTTGACACAATAAGGGTTTAAAATATTTTATTTTTATCTGTTTAAAACACTAATTCTGTGCTAATTTAATATCTAAACTGTGAAATGCATTGTATATATTCTCTTGATTTCTATTGAATCAGAAGAAGAAAATATATAAATAAGCAAACATGATTGCGTTACAGACAAATTTCATACATTTTTTTAGTTGCTTGCATTTAATACCCAGAATCGATTGAGAATTTTATTATGGTTATAAAACTTGTGCATAATATTTTAAACTTTTTTTATATTCTAAAAAAATTTAGAAATTTCTCTCTATCTCTCTCTATCTCTATCTCTCTATCTCTCTATCTATATCTCTCTATATATCTCTCTATATCTCTCTATATCTCTCTATATCTCTCTATATCTCTCTCTATATCTCTCTCTATATCTCTCTCTATATCTCTCTCTATATCTCTCTCTATATCTCTCTATATATCACTCTCTCTCTCTCTCTCTCTCTCTCTCTCTATATATATATATATATATATATATATCTCTCTCTCTCTATCTCTCTCTATATCTCTATCTCTCTCTATCTCTATCTCTCTATCTCTATCTCTCTATCTCTCTATATCTCTCTATCTCTCTATCTCTCTATCTCTCTATCTCTCTCTCTCTCTCTCTATCTCTCTATCTCTCTCTATCTCTCTCTCTTTCTCTCTCTCTATTTCTATCTCTCTCTCTATATCTCTCTCATTCTCTCTCTCTATTTCTATCTCTATCTCTATCTATATCTATATATCTATATATATATATGTATTTATATCTATATATATATATATATATATAATCTCACACACACACACATTTTTTTTCAGCATGGACATGTTTTAAAATTGTAAGTAACGTTAATAAAAAAAATGTAATTTAGCCTGATATCCTCTCAGTATCCTCTCAGTGTTTGTTATCCCCATGGATTTAGGGAAATAAACATCAAAAGTCATCCGAGTGATGCAAATAGTATAACATGAAACAATTTCCGTTCAAAAAATAGTTAATGTTGATACCTCAAAATAGATGTTTAATTATTTATCTAAAATATACTTTAACTTCACCTAATAAACTTAAGGTCCACAAAAAAGTACGACTGAACCTAGACATCCATTGAACATGCCTGATCTAAATTAAAGTCCTTTTTGGGGATGATGTAATTTTAAAAATATTTTGGCGTAAAAATAATATCCTTTTTCAGTCTTTAAAAGCTGCAGAGTTTATGCTCTGAGACTGAAAAGAATGTCTTGGATTTTTTTTCCGTCTGAAACGTACTTAGGGATAATTTAATAGTTGCCCCTCTCTCAATCCTTTAATATTTTATCTTCAGTTTGCGTGACCAAAATAAATTGTCTATTATCAATTCGTTTGTGCTAAGATCTTAGTGGTTAGTCAGACAATGCAAGCTATTTTAACATCAGCATTCCTTCGATGGCTGCATGTCAATTGTCCTGTTTTAGTTATTTGTTTGAAATATTTCGTCGGGTGAATATTTTGCTATTCATATTAAATGAAAACCAAAGTGATATGCTGCTGCCACCTTGTTGTATTCTCTTCCAGAGAATGCTTGCTTTAATTCGGTTATTTTGACGAAATGTGGGTCGTGAAATATTTTTTATTCGCTGTCGATGTTTAATTTGCCTTTCAGTGGCAGTATCTTTCCTTCCAATCATTCATTCATTGGCATCACAAAAGACTTATGCATCACTCCATTCTAAAAGAACTTGTCAATGAATGACTGAAGTTTGAAAAATGAAAGTATCATCTGACTGCCCTAGTTTCACTAAGATAAAATATGAATACCCACTCTATAAAGACCGAATTTGTCAAAGCCTTAGTAGCACAGTGATGTGGATTTTATTATGCATTAGTAGGGGGTTTTAAAATTAGATGGGCTTCTCAAATATTAAGTTTTGTTTCGTTTTCACAATTTTTCAAGAACAAATGTTCTTGTTTCACTGATTTTAACCTTTGTATCAACGTATTGTATATCTTAACACATTGTATGCGGGACACGTACTAGTACGTTTTCTGACGATTGATACATGAGCGCGGGATATGTACTAGTACGGGTTAGTGTAACAACATGGTTTGTTTGCGGCTACAAAAATAACGGTATATACAGGAATACGAAGCCAAATGTTCTTGTCTACTACATAAATTCTGGAACAATTTCGACAAATAAAAACTAGTTTTTACATGAGTCGATGCGGAACCACAGAACGGGAATATTGATTAAAAAAAATCAATTTAGATTTAAAATTAACTTTTTATTTATACTTGCGAAAATGAGTGAATTTAACGAAGATAATTATGATGAAATATTTATGTATTTCTATTTATATATTTGTTTATATATTTCAATATAAAATACGAAAAGTTGGTTTAAAAATTAAATAATTTTCGATCTATCGATATATAACTGAATAACTGAATTTACGCTCAAAACGCCCGCCCCCTGTACAATTCCGCTGCAATGTGTTAACATGCACAAAAATTATCATTTCCATGGCGAGCTTGAAACACTAGTTTGTTAATTGTTCTTTTACTGCAACACTGCAATTTGCTCCTAGAATCCGTGTCAAATGACAATACTAAGTTTATTTTCCATACGAAAGTTTTATTTATAGCTTGATCAGTTACACATGTATATTACTGAAATAGTATTTATAAAACAACTAGAAATAACAGAAGTCAGTTTCTGAAAAAGGTAATTTCCAATTCTTTATGTAAACGTAATTTTCCTAATTTGCCATATTTATACGAAATTAAGAAATGTGTACATATTTTTTTGTAGGGAAATACACTTTTTTACGAGCAAAATTTTATTGTTGTTTTTAAATTCTATTTTGTTTAAATTATTTTCTAAATACTCGATATGATATATTCTAAAATTTGAAGAAACATTTTTCAATTCGAACTTGTTGATATAAAAAGGATTAGAATCATCCACGCAGTTTTCTTTAGAACTTGCATAAGACCATTCATGGCAAAAAGTTAGCAGCTTTCATTCATTGTTATCATTAACTATGAGTTTTATATCTATAAACAGTTCCCTAAAACAATCCTTCTTAATTTTCCTCACTTTGTCAAAAAATATTTTACGTAGTTTAGGAAGTTACAAAAAATATAATTACTTTGAAAGTGGTTGAAAAAGTTAAGTTACACACTTTTAGCTTACACTTTAAAAAAAGATCTCATTATAAATTTAATTTAATATAGAAAAAAGATAAAATGAATGCATTAACATATAACCATCCAAATACAAACCCTTAAATATCTCAATACTATAAACTAACATACCAATTTCAAAGAATACGACTCATCTATTGGTAAAAAAAGTTTCAAGCCCGAATATTGATTTAATGTATATATTAAAAATCTGCTTTGTGAGAGATATTTATTTAACTAGTTAGGAAGAAACGTAATAATGCTAGCATTGATTGTGTTATTTCATTAAGCTATCATCTGCGAAAGCAGATATTGCAAAATGTTTAACCTCCAGTGCCTACAAAATGCGTTTTTAAAAGTAGGCGTAAAGCTAATTTCCATTCTAAAAGCCAATAAACTTTTCGCAAGTATATCATATGAGAATAAATCTTGCAGATTGTAAAGGGGAGGAGTAAATAGTAGTTTCGTTTTACGGCCAAGGACATTTAATTCATTAATTTCCAGCATTTTTCAAGGCTTAGTTTGTAATTTTCCAGACATAATTAGGTGAGATATATGATTGCTTTTTTTTCACTTGTTTTTGATGATGTTTCAGTAAACGTCGATAGTCTGAATTATGAATTATTCGATTTGATTTATTGTTATTTGTTGCAAAATGTCGCAGACACCATTAAATATAGCTGAATTCTTTATTTTCTGTTAGCTAAATTCCCAATTAAAAATATTTGTTGAATGTTCTTATGCACAGCTGTAAAGAAATTCAATTTTAGGTAATCAACAGTTGAGTAAATCTGTTTTTTTATAAATTGCGTGGAGGAAAGATAGAATGACTAAAATTTATTTCATAAAGAATTCTAAATCTCGAATAGAAATTTCAATATTTTTCTAAATCATTCGCTTCCAATTTCTATACGCCACTGAAGTGCTCTCTTCTGATGCCTACAGTAAAGCTATAAATTACTGCAGAATATTTATGAATATTTAATGCAAAACTTACATGACATGCAAAACTATACTTCCATTTACTATACTTCCATGCCTTTAGCCTTCAAAATCGTTATAAATTTAAGGAAATTTTAACTGTAGGTATTAATAATGTTATTGAAACAAAAGGTTGTAAGTATATTAAGAGATGAGTAGTTGGCATTTATATTAAAATTTTTATACTTTCCTTGAATTTTTGTGTTAAATTACTCAATTGACTATTATAACTGTTACACTTTAGAAAGTTTTCATTCTTCAGGTTTAATGTATACATAATGGGTGTATGTCTATATTTGTCAGAGTAAAAGTGATAGTTTTAATTTTTTTAGTAAGAAATGTTGTCGTAAAGTAAAAAAATGCTGGTGTTTTTTCAAACCTTTTTTTTTTATCAAATTTTACCTAAATATGCATGAATTTATTTAAATTTTCACAATTCTCAATGTTATTATCTAGTATTGTATTAACTTTAAAAAAAAATTTGTAAAATCCTATTTACAAAGTTTGGCTCTTAACATAGCCGTTTACCTTAAAAACTCAACGTATATATTTTTTCTTTTATAGTTACTACTATTACTACTATTATTATTATTGAAAGAAAGAAATATTCAAAATCTTGAAATTTAACTGAAATATATTTTCTGAGTTATTACAGCTCTAGAGACATTTTTACTGCATCTTTAAAAACCTTAATTAGGCGTTAATGAGTCATTTCTCTTCTATTTCGTGACATTTTCTCCATCTCTTACTTGTTAATCACGATTACCTTAAACCCTTGGCTAGTCTTGTATGGTCATTTTCAAGCTACAATAATTATATAGAACATTTGTCGTCTACGGTTTATAATTACGCTTTTTCCCGAGGAAAAAAAAACTTCCATAAATATACAGCATGGTTATGTAAGAATTTCGTCACTTTTCTGTTTTATTTTGTTCCTATACCTTCATTTTTTAATGAATTTGCTAATTAGCGTTTCACTTTTAACGATTTTCTGCACTTTTTTTATTAAAAATGAGTCATTACATCATGGGATCCATCCGGAGCAGTACGTCTCTTTTTATTTAGTGCTTTAATTGGACAGATTTTTGATTTAATTAAGTAGATAAAGCATTTCGGGGTAATCTGTAATGACTGTTGAAAAACTTGATTATGCACTGTATTTAGACGCTGTTAGAAGAATCAAATCTCATTTTTATGTTTATAAATTTCATTTCATGTTTTCCCTGCTCACTCTGTTTAAATTAAATTCAATGTAGGGATATTCTCTTGCTTGTTCTTTTATGCTTCTCAGTATAAATTTAAAGAAAATTATTTTTCTTTCCTTTTTTCATTTTAGAACAGTACTAACATTTTAAGACTTTCTGGTGTTCAACACTTTAACGTCAATAATAAAATTAATTTTTGAGGTTTATAGAATTATTATAGTTATTGGTTTTAAATTCATTTGTTTCATTTACCGTAGATCAGTTTTTGAAATCTATTTTTCTTCTTTAAAATAGCCTTTTTACTCTTATGTCAAGCATAGCATGATATAATATTTCTCTGGTAATGACAGCCTGCGCGTGATGTGGATATATTCGTCGCAGTTATAAATTACATACACGTTATGAAATTTTGGTTGACGAACGAAATTTTAATCATGGTCCAGAAAGGAATAGACAAAAAAATCATTCATATTTTATTGTAGAGTAACATTCTATAAAAATACTTATTAATATCTTACTTATTAGGCTTCGTTGTAATTCATTTAATATTCTAAATGTTAAAAGTAATTTCGAGACAAAGAACTTTAATTTTTAGATATCTTTTGACGATGTTAGAAGAATCAAATCTCATTATAATGTTTATAAATCTTACTTCATGTTACTATAGTGGGTTTAATATATACTGAAATCTAAAAAAACGGATGATAATCGAAATTTCTGGAGATTTAATGGATAGAACAAGCGAATAAGGGGTTAATCTCGAAACTTTTTTTTTTCAACTTTCTAATAGGTAAAAAATTTAACTGTGGTTTGGAGGAAATGTAATTGAACTTTAAAACATCCACAAATTTAAGAAAAGAACCTATGAATTTTCAAATGCAAAGAAAGTGTATTTCCCCAATTCAGCCGATCTTGACTTTGGGAAGTACGATAGTACAAAATAAAGTACGAAACACAGATTTCCAATATGTTTCTAGCATTTATTATTAATTTATGTAAACTTCGAGAGCTGTGTTTTGAAGTTGTGTTAAACAGTTGTTACATTTCCGTAATTTAATAAAAATAACTCTCCTGAGGTATATGAGAGAAGCTTAGAAGTGCATAAACCTTAAAAATATAGTCTAAAAAGGAAGACCAGAAAGATACTTGAGTCGATAGTTGGGAAGAAGGCCAATTGCTTGTTTAGTATAGTATATAGCAACCACGAAATTTTTAAATGCATCTACACAAGTACTATAAATTGCTGTGCAAAGAAGCTTAAAAAAAATACTCTCTTCCTCACACAAATTATAAAAACTGGGGAGATAAGGACACAACTCTATAATAGTAATCTGATTAGGAGGATTAAGTATTGAACAAAAGCTGTGTACTTAATTGGTACGATGTCTAAGAACAAGTACCTTTAGAATTTATACTACTTTCGAAGCTGATTCTCGAAGATGATTTCATACATTTTTCATTTAGAAATTCCTTTTAATTATTGATATCTGTTTTAACGATGTACATTAAATAAGCTATTTTGAATTTATCAAGTTTATAAAATCCCAATAGATTATATTCTTCACAGCAACTTCTACATTTTTAATGCCCTTTGATATATTAAGTTACTTTCCACTTTTCCTTGAATGAAGACCGAATTTCAGTTCATGAGAAGGAAATACATGCAGTTTGTGGGATTTGAACATTTATTCTAATCTTATTTCTATTGTTTGAATCTTTTTTTGAAGGGTTGGGAGTATAATACGTAATGAGCTCAAGGACATCTTCTGGGATGAGTTATGCATTTTTATTTTCTTTAAAGGGCTTAACATAACAAAACAGTTATCCCCACAATGTGTGTTAATTTGAGTTTTATGAGGCGAAAGTAGTTCAATTATTCTAGAAAATCTTGAAATGATCAGAAGAAGAAATTCTTGTTTAACCTTTTACTATAAAGGGTTAAAAGGTTAAACCAGAATAATAGATGCGAAATTAGAGCTCAGAAAATAAAACTTGTAAAATATGTTTTTGTATGTTTAATTTTGAATACTTAGTATTTGCTATAATAATTTGATAATTATTTTAAGTTAGATGTATTCATTTATTTTGACTCTTTTATTTATGGTACACAAAATATTTCTGCTCAAACAGAATTTTTTTTAAAATTTTAGTGTAGTAAAACATAGTATATCAATAAGTTAGATATTCAGATCCTTTTTTTATCATATTTCCAGATTGTGATTTAAGAAAATTTAAAAACACTGTGAGTGTAAATATCATCGCATTTAATAACACCAGAAACAAAAAGCTGTAAATGCGAATACACTTAGATGCGAATTTATCCTAACTGAACCAATGTTTTTTTCTCTCATTTATTGTTCCAGGAATTTTCGTTTTTCCGCGTCAATCGTAGAAAAAGTTTGATCCCGTTACTTTGTTTTATCATTTTAAAGTATCGTTTTTTATTTGAAGAACTGGCAAACTAAGTCAGTTCCTTTCCCTCTATTTTTTAAAATGTTTAATAAGATTGTTCTGAAGTCGTGGGGACGACAAAAAGATTTTTTTGCTGGTCAGTTGAGGGGGGGGGGGTTGTTTTTAAATAGTGGTGATGACTTGGGTGGGAAAGTTTATCACTTCCAAGGAATACTAGACCAATAATAATACCTGTTAGACCTATACATACAGCTAATTTGTTATCTTCTCCTATCCACTGTTTTTTTTCTTTCTCGATGGACGAATGGGTACAGGCACTGGGCTTCGGTTTGGTATATAACGCTATGGTCTACTTTTTATCCACACGAGGCCTAATGAGACCGAGACTTACTGCTTAAAGACTATTCCGAACGGTTACGAACAACCATGCTACAGTGGTGTTAGAACCTACGAACTCCGATACCGAAGGTCAGCGCCCTATCCACTGGGCCATCGTGTGGCCCCCGAACTTCGGTATCAGAATTCGTGGGTTTGAATCTTCACTGTTGGAATGGATGTTAGTAGCCGTTCGGAATCTGCTTTAAACAGTGGGTCTTTGTCTCATTAGACCTCGTGTAGCAAAAAGAGTGGACCGTAGGGCTCGAAACCAAACCAAACTAACTGCTTTGCTTTTTCTTAAGAAAAGAGTGTTTGGAGAATTTTGCTACTATGTAACCTTTCGAGCATAATTCTACTATGTATTCTACTAGCTTGCTCTTTAGAAAACTTGCGTTTAGTCATGCGAGACTCATCAGCTCTCAGGTAATGCACTTTAGCCAACTTGTGCCTTCTTTCGACTACTGTAATTAATATAGACACCTATACGTTTAAGATTTTTGTAACTGTTTTTGGTAACTAATAACCAGTTCCTTTTGTCATTTTAATTATTTCCCCCCCCTCATGCGTTACTCATTCATATTACCAGCGGAACCGTCCTCATGCTTGAGGACCCCAAAAGGATAAAGTTGTTAAAAAGAAAACTGTTCTTTACATCATAGTGGAATCCAGATTTATTTTCCCAAACGTAAAGCATTGTTTTAGCCGTGGTTAGCTCTTATTTTCAAGCTCTAACCTCTTTTTATTTATCTGCATACTGTTTTATTTACATTAATACTGAAAATAACTAGATTATTGCAAGATTAATAACTAAGTTATTGTTGCGAAACTGTCTCGGCATAAGTATTTCAAAGCCTAATCCTTAGAAAAATCTGTTTATCATCGAGAGTCAGGACATCAACATTTCATTTAGTCCACAGGCACTTCGACAGTAAAATGAGTCTTAACATATTGTATGCGGGACACATACTAGTACGTTTTTTGACGATTGATACTTAAGCGCTGGTCACGTACTAGTACAGGTTAGTGTAACGACATGGTTTGTTTGTGGGTACAAAAATAACGGTATATACAGGAAAACGAAGCCGAATGTTCTTATCTACTACATAGATTCTGGAAAAATTTAGACAAATAAAAACTAGTTTTTACATTAGTCGATGCGGAACCACAGAACGGAGGTTGATTAAAAAAATCTATTTAGATTTACAATTAACTTTTTATTTATCCTTGCGAAAATGATATTATATATATGTATATATATATATATATATTATATATATGTATATATATATATATATATATATGTGTGTGTGTGTGTGTGTGTGTTTATATATTTCAATATAAAATATGAAAAGTTGTTTAAAAAATTAAATAATTTTAGATTTATTGAGATTTAACTGAATCTAAATTTATGCTCAAAAAGCTCGCTCCTGGGACAATTCCGCAGCGAAATGTACCAGCACACAATGTGTTAATACTTATTGAACAACCTACGTATCATACTAAAATATAAGTTATATTTTATTAATTTGAATACCTACAGTTAGATATGTATTAATAGTGGCATAATTTATTGGATTTTTACATCCCTTTTCTGTAATCACTGTTTTCCCGCATTCATCGTTTTCCACTTCTGTTCCTTTGAAATACGATAGATCGAGGTTTCATTGCATAGAATTTGTGGGAGAAATTTTATGTCTAATTACAGCTTAGAAATGACAGTAAAAGCTTTGGATTTAATTATATTTCACCTGTTTGACGGTTTCTGTCCAAAAAATAATGGATTTTGGTTTTATATTTATCGCATCAATCTCGTTTTCGAAGCGCATGTATTGTTAATAGGTACAGGAACTTTTCACTTGTCTGTTCATAGCAGTACTCGTGACGGAATCGGTTTTCAAAACCGTGTCTGATTACGTAATTATTTTACCTTTTGAAGTGGAACACATTACAAACCTATCTTTAAAATTCATATTTCGAAATCTGTTGAATGAACTCCGCGGTATGTAAACGTGTTGTTTGTGACCGAAATTTTATCCCGAAAGTAGTTTTGAAACTTAACAGTGCAGTGGGAGGGAAGGTTCATTTTGCTTGGGAATATCGCCACAGCTGATAACTGGCCAACCGTTACTCTTTCATTTCACGAACTGCATTTCAAATGAAATTTTGCCTGTCGTGCATTGCAAGAAAATCAGATCTAATAAAAGAACATGATCAAAAGAATATGCGAATGCATTGTGCTATTTGTAAATGGGTCGAAACGTGCTTGAGATTCCCTCGGTCCCTCATTTGCTTACATTTATTGTAAAATCTTGTAAATTTGAATACGTTCCTCACCAGTTTTATAACTTTGGAACTTTACCAATGATGGTAAAGGTAACATTAATGTAAATTGTTATATTTTGCACATATCCATGACCCCAATTTTTAGAGATGGTCTATTCAGATACGTTTGATATTCAGAATTATTTTAACATGATTAACTACATTTGAATCCAAAGGTAATATTTAAATATATAATATGTGCATAAACATGGATATGATACACACACATGTGTTCTAAAACTTTACGAAAATGTTAATAAGCAATTTATGTAATGTAAGCATTAAAAGTCAAAGTAGAATCTCTATCTTTTACATGTACGGTGATAGTGGATTTTCAAAATTTATTTACTCGGCAGTTTATCAATTTGCTTGAAATTTTACTATGTTATTGTCTATATATTTACGCAACACTGGTTAAAATTTCCAAATAAAATATTTAAAGTCTTTAACCCTTTGTGTATTTGACTGCTGACACTCGTCATGTTCATATTTTACCAAGTTATAGTTGACGAGTCTTGATTCAACAATTATTGTAACAATATATCAAATTTAAAAAATTTGTTTTTGATGTATAACTTAAAAATTTTTAACGCTATGTACACCTGTCACTAAAACTAATGTTTTAAGAAAATATATTATTTTTACATAGTATTATGTATAAAAAAATCCAGTTTTCTAAATCAGTAAAAAAATTTCAAATCTGTACTGAAAACATTCCTAGATAGCAAATTTAGTTTGCAGCAAACTTGCAGCAGTCTTGCTCTGCAAGCCTGCAAACTTGCAGCAAGTTTAGCATGGGAAGTCTGCAAGTTTGACACAAGACTGCAGCAAGTCTAAGAATTTTCGCTTGCTTCGAGGTTGTCATGACAAGGTTGCCACAGTTTTGCAGCAATATAGCGTTGTAAAGGAGTGGTCGCTTATGTTCCGCCTAACTTGCAGGAGTTTTGCTGCAAGTTGTCTCTTCAAATTTGTTGACAAGATATTATCCAGAAAAAATCAAACTAGCTGCAAGTATACATGCTATCTGGGTTGGGTTAGCACCCTTGGTAAATTTCACGAGGAAGACGCGTCATGTGTTTGTTTTGACTCTGTTACGGATGAAAAGTCAATTTCGCTATTCATATATTCTGTTCTATATCTTTATGTATACTATTCCAGCAAATTACACCCGTTCCAAACGCAAGAATATTTTCAAATAAATTTGTAACCAAAGAGTTAATTATTCTTTAAAAAAATACTTTTGTTGAAAATGTTCCTTTAAATGTTCCTCTTAAATATAACTACCATTTTTATTTAAAGATATATTTTAGACCGTAACCCTTAATTTGGCTAAGTCTGGCCGCTACACCGGACATGTATATTTATAACTACTATATAACATAATTGTCGGTGTTCACCACAGCGGGCATTATCACAAAAATGGAGAATGATATATTTTTTTGTTTATTTTACAGAGATCCTAATGTCTATACAGACATGGAAAAATAACAGAAATTAAAAATATTTGAAAAAACATCTTGTCAAATTAAGGGTTAAACCAAATTCAGTTTTAATCATAAGCATTTACGGAAGACATCGAGAGAAAAAAATAACAGTAAAACTATACGTTTTCCTTGTACAAAATATCTATAGCAGTTTAAATACAGAATTGAGAGATTATGCGTTTTAAAGAATATTTAGTGAACAAACTTATATATTATGTGCTGTTAGATATATAATTGATTACAAAATTGTTCATGGGCTTTTAGATATGTATAATATTAAATTTTATATTGTTTTATTTCGTTATTAGAGTAAAATATTAATATCAAAAAATTTTTTAGTTAAATTTTCATTATGACTCTGTTTAGTTATATTTCTTAATTCAATGATATAAAAATATCGAATTTTTAGACAGATTTTTCTCAGTTGAAAGTCATCTTATATATAAAGTCATATTCAAGATTTTAGTTGAAAGAAATGAGATATTTCATTATGCAAAAAATTCCTCTTCTCCAGAGGCATTATTTTGCTCTGAGTTATTTGGGAGGAAAAAGGAAATGAATGCAAATTTATTTATTGCATCCTTGCTACTGATTCAATATCACGTGGTACTAACCGCTGTAAAGATACGCCGACAGAAAATGATGCCAGATTAAGATGTTTTCTAATTTGCAGCTCATTCTTCTAAGAAAGATTTTATTGTGCTTTTTCTGCTTAACAAATGAACCCTCTTTAACATATAATACCCCAGATTAGGTCAAAGTGAGCCGACTTTTCATGAACAAGTTTAGTGATATCATCAGGGTAAAAAAGAGAAATATTTTAGCATAAAATTTTTAGGGCAATGACACGGTAGGGTTGTTCTCAAGTAACACGTTACATGGGATATTTCAAAGCCAGGGATTTAGCATGTTTTCTGCATAGAAGCGAATCATTTTAGATAATGTGTGCACAAATTTTACACAAAATCTGAAATGATTTTATAACATATATTTTCTCGTCTCTAGCTTTTTTTTTTTTTAAAAGAGGTTATCTTTTTAAAAATCTTATAGAATTCTTCTTTTGTCAATTCAAAACAATGCAATATTTTTTATAATTATCTGTTTTTTATCAAAATTTGCTGAGGCCAATAAAGGTAATTTCGAAGTAAAATGTAAATGTCTGTTTAACTTGGATCCCAAAAAATTAATTCTGGAAAACTACACACTTGTATTGGAATTTCAGTAAATATAACAAAATATGGGGAAATAAGACGTTTAAGCTCAATTCCCTGTTATTAATATTAATGAATATCTGAGTCTTGATTTTGGACACAAACATGAAAGGAGTTTAATGAAAATTAGTGTAAGTTAATTTTTGGTGAATATAATCCTTTTCTCAAAAATTAAACAGCTAGACAAATGCTAAAATACTTAATATGCCAAATTACTAGATGTTAAGTGCAAGTTTATGAGTTACAACTCCACCGTTGTCATAGGTATTTAGTGGCCCATTTGAGATTTGATTTAGTCTGTAAATGTCAGGCTGATTTGACAATAATTATGAAGTATTAAACAAACCTTGCTGGACAATGTCCAAACAAGTATGTCACTGTCTTTCGGTACTGGAGCCGGAGAGTTTGAAACTTGTTGATGCCATAGGTTGTAAGCGTTTGGTATTTTATATTCAGCAGTAGATATATCCTGTCGAATAAATCCTCGGTGAAAACAAATACTGGTGTAGTACTAATCAAACTAAACCAAATAAAATCAAACTAAAACTAAACTAAAAAATTAAAATTTAATAGGTATTAACTGACTCATCACAAAAATGAAATTGAAACAATTTACACTATCATTGTTTAAAATAACTATAACTTTTCATAACTTATTAATTCATAGTTTTTTCCCTGATTTTCTAAATTTGTTGATTTCACGTTACCCTCACAAAATGAAGGCCTCCAAATATCGAGTTTAATTCTTAAAATACTCTCTTAAAATACGCCAGTTGAAAAACGTACACTTTCGGTTTAGTAATCAGATCTACTTTCAAAAGAGTACAAAAAGAGCTTTTAGAAAGCTCTAGTTTCATCGACTTCGTTTATCCCCGCAATCCAAAATGATCTTTAATAGCTAGCCCATTGTAATGCGATGTTTACTTTACATGACGTTCCAACAAATTTACTTTTAATGTAAGCGGAAGATTTTTCTATCTTCTCACGCTTCAATAAGTCCATTTTCATAGGTCGAAGACATAGTTGCAAAAGTCGGAAACACACACAAGATAAAAATCCCCAAACAAAATAAAAAACGGGGATCCTCGCTCATTCAGCCTTGAATCGTAAGGGATCATGCTTCAGTGCTCTCCGGTAATTATAGCAGTCACTCAAATTCTTATCAACCCTTCTCGTTGTGCTCTCAATAGATTTGCAGAAAACATCCTTTCAATACCAGGGGTGGATCTCTTTATTTTGACTCGAGTTCTTAAGAAATCTGTCCGACCGCTGTGTTCTTTCGTCAGCTCTTCTGAGGCACAGATTTTTCCTCTTAAAGTATTCTTGTGAATTGAAACTACGGTATTTTTCAAGATTGAATGCTCCACAATAGTTCGACAGTTGTGTGTGCAGTGCATTAACTGACAGTTGATTTTTTGTAAAGGAATCATAATCGTTCACCTGTATTACAAAGATCTGCATGGATTATTTTACTTTAATTGTGTTCATCACGCAAGTAGAGACAAATTATGGAATTGCGGATGGTAGTTTTGCTTGGTGATAGTTAGAATGATATTTGATAATATCATATATTTAAATTAAACCAGAAGTCTTCAGTTATCTTTCGGCAACCGGCATGGTGTAATTTATTTTAAAAGATTCTGTAAGCGTCCAGAATTGTGAAACTAGCCAAGAAAAAATCCTCTCTGCTGGTTTCTAACTGATATTCAAGATCATTTTCGAAAATGCCGGTATTGGATCTTATGTTTTGCAACTACGAATCAGTAGTTTGCACTTTACGCCGATGGATGGTAAATAATTGCTCTTTCTTCTTTTATTTTTAAGAAAAATAATTAGTACTCCTCAGTATTAATTTTTTAATGTCTACATGGAAATTTAAAGATCGTATGTTTTTATTAATTATATCGTTGCGAATTCTAATAGCATAAAAACTAATTAAATTGTATTTTTTTTTAATATTCAGATGTTTCTTATAAAGTTAGTCATATAATTAGCATTTCTTTGTAAATCATTATATTCAAATTATTTAAAGTAAACTTTTATAAATCTCTATATCATTAAGCTATCATGGAGCAAATATTACATGTATCACATTTTTTAAATGTAACTTTATTTCAACCCTCCGGATTCTTTTAATTTGTGTAATTTTACCCAATATTATGCACCAGAAATATAATTTTTTAAATTACTTAATAAACGGAGGATTATAATTTTTACATATTCTGTAACTGTATAACACCGTATGTCTGAAGTAAATATCGCAACTTGTTGCATACTGTAATGTTTCGATTTCAAACAACTTCAAAATACGACTCATTATTTAAGTCAAACTGTCTATCGAATTTAATTCTATACTTTAATATACGAAGGATTAAAATTTTTACATATTCCTTAACTGTATAATACCGCCTGTCTGAAGAAAATATCGTATCTTTGTTGCATACTTTAATGTTTCGATTTCAAACAACTTCAAAATACGACTCATTATTTAAGTTAAACTATTTATCGTATTTAATTATACTATACTTTAAATTTTATTGCATTTTGAAATTAAGGATATAATCTTCTCCAATTGTTATCATTTTCCAACATTTTTAGATGCAGTGATAACAATAAAAATCATGCGTTGAGCAATATCGTTATCACAGTTATATTTATCCGCCATGCCATTATCTCCGATAAATTTTAGTCAACATTTTATGAATACAAGAATTATTTGAGATAGTTATATTCATTATTCAATAATAAGGTTTGGAAAGAGTAATTTATACCCAGCTTTATAATACTAAAAATTTCAACTTTAAAATTTTTATTTTTGTGTTAATATAAAGTGTGAAATTGCATTGAAGATCACATAAATTTAATTTTAAATTGAAACCTTTTACCTTTTTAAAAGATATAAAAAAATTTCAACTGAATAGTCTAGTAACATGAAAAGTATAATATTCTATAAACATATATATTATTGTTATTAACATATATGTAATTGTTATTGTTATAAGAATTGATATTGTTGATGTTTGAAACTGATAAGTAACTAAACAGAACGAAATAAAAACAGACTACGAATGGACCGAGGACAAACAGATAAAATAATTTTATCATCTAAATATTTTATATATAATTTTTAAAGAGATAAGGGCAAAAACATTGTGTATTAATATCATTTATTTGTGTTGGAGCTTCTAAAAAATGTATGTGAGTGAATTGAATTCATTTCGAAATGACAATCCTCTGTTTTTTCCGATGTCAGTGTAAAACAATAATTTAAGGTATTGGTGCAATATATAGTGAAATCATCTATAAAAATATTCTCATCCATAAGCTCTAAGTTATTTTTACGCAAATTAATCCATGGTGATGGGTTAAGACGATTATTTTAACATAAATTTAGCAGAACTGTGAAAAAACTTGACAATAAGTTTTACATTTCGACGATTACTTAGGCTGAAAGATGACTAAACAAGAAGTCGGCTTGCCTTATTAGACCTGAATCCACAGGTTTGAATCTCCTTCTCAATAAGGATATTTAGTAATAGTTCGAAATAGCCTTTGAGCGGGTGGTGCAAGCGTGTGTAAATATACTGAGTTATTCATTTACCGGTATTCGGTGAATGCAGATTTGAATACCGGTAATTTTTTCCCGTAAAATGACATAAAAATAAAAAAAAATAAAGTTCTAAGTGCTTTTGGTTTGGGATTTGGTTTGTATGCAACAGTACTTTTTTGCAGCCCAAGAGCTGATATATATTGCTCAAAGGCGATTCCGAACTGCTGAAAACATCCATACCAGCAGAGAGATTAGAATCCACCCACTTTGGTACCAAAAGGCAGTCACCTACTAATCGGTCATCTGCCGTCCTTTGTTGCGGAACGATGGCAGAATGGTTAGGGGGCTGGCCTTCGGTACCAGAGTTCATGGGTTCGAATCCTACTGTGGCATGGATGTTCGTAGCCCTTCGGAATAGGCTTTAAACTGTAGGCCCCGGTATCATTAGCCCTCTTGTTGCAAAAAGTACACCGTAACACTCCAAACCAAACCAAGCGAAACCCGTCCTTAGTTTGTGAGTCATGTTTCAAAAAGAAAATGCAGAATAATTAATATGAAACTTAAGAATTGTGTACTTCTCAAATCAGTTATATTTCATTTAACGATCCGTCGACAACGGACAAATTTCATTTCAAAAGTTCATTACAGTTTTGCTTTCTAGCTGCAATGGGAAATTCGTGCAGAAATAAATTAAAAAGGTTAAATATAATATCCTGCAAGCTTTAATGGCGAAATTACTATGTATCTTTAATGTTATTTTGTCGTTATATTTAATGAATACAATATATAACTGCGAGATGATAAAATTTAGTTCTCCGGGTTGAATTTTGAATTTCAAAGGGTCTCCGTGACTGAAAAAGTTTGAGAAACTCTGGACTATCTTAATTACAATCAATACCTTATTTACGTAACATTTTTATCCTGCGTCAAGAATTTTTTTCTACACATACCTTTATCCAAATGAAGCGTTTAATGAAATTTAGACTTTACTTCCTGTAGCACCCCGTCACCGTGTAATTTATGCATACATTTTTATCTTTCAACTTCTAATGTAATTCAGATAACGAAAATAATAATTCCACCTTTCTTGTTGAAGGTTATTCTTAGCAGCAGTAACGCTATTTTTAACTGCATCTTGGAGTGTAATGGGATTTTTTTTAACTGATCGTGAGTAATAGTTACCGTTGCTGTTGATAATATTGTTATCCTAATGAGCTCTTGCACAACTTTATCATTAAAATCAGAATATGATCCCTGCGTGACAAGACGTGTCAGCAGTGTAGATCCCGGGATCGGCACAGTAATTTTCTCACCTAGTGTTCTGCATCATTCTATTCATTTAAGTAGAGATGACATAATGTTCCTGTTCCCTTCATTGAAGTGTTATACATTACACGCTTCCTTGGATCCCTATTGGCGTTACACATTATTATCACTTGGTCTATTGTGCTTTTATGCTGAGTCAGTGCCCTGTTCCGTTATACCATTTTCAAGGGCTGTTTAACTTAAAAATTGGGTGCACCATTTGTTGGGATGTAATTCTGAACCGCATCTGTTCCTGGTGGCGCGGAGGATACCCCAAGAAAAATTGCCGTGTTGCTCAATTCAAACTTAGCATTTACCATATCAGATATTTTTGTTTGCCGTAGAAAACGAACGAGGATAGATTTTATCCGTTTATCTAAAAAGCCGTAAGTCACGAATTACTTAAAAACATACGCAAATTTAGATCATGTTTTTTCCAGAAAATCTTGCATTCTTTGCAATTTATAAGGAACTGAATACGCAGTATTTTGGTAAATTATAACTTGCAGTAAACCTAAGTAAACTAAGCACGTATGGAGAATATTTAAGCAAATTGAGGATAAAATGAATGGATTATGATAAAACCCAAAATGAAATATTAATAAATTAATGAAAATAATTTTATCTAGAAGTTGTAAATTTGCCATTTAGTCTTTTTCTGTGGAACGGTGTTTTTTCTAAAAGTTAATTAAATGACTATGAAGTTACTTTGTATAATAAATAATAATTAATCCTTGAAATATATTGTACTGAGAATTATCGAGATCAGAGATCTACTCTATGTTTATAAGCCAAAAATGAGTAATATAAATTTAATGATTCATTTGTGATTTGTAATTCCTATTTGTGGTTACATTCAGTATTATATTAGAATGTAATACTGAAAAATAAATACTGACTTTTCATCCAAAGAAATAAATTAGCTTCTTTGAAATATGTATACATTAATTATTTCGAAACGTTTAAAGTTTGTATAATAAAGCCGGGAGTTTTGTACCTAAATATTAGGGAATTTCAGAAGCACATACAATTATTCAGAAAGATATATCATTTTTTAATATCATATACGCTATAAGTAGTAACATAATGCTGGTAATCATTGTATTACGGAAAATGGAATTATTACTGAATGATTCTAATTTAAATTATATTATTAACTGAAAATTTACTTAATAGATTTACTTAATTATTTTGGGCCTGAGAATTATTAAAAAACTAAATTGTTTAATTTAAGACTAAAAGAATTGCTGTCCGTGTAAAGAAGGGAAAATATAAACTGATTAATTTTTTATTAATGACAATATAAAATAAGACTTGACAGCAAAAAGAGTAATATATGAAATAATAGGAATTAAAATGCTTAAATTTTTTCTTTCGATTGCTTTTTATTATAAAATAGAGCAAGTCATATCAATTTATTCTAATAAGCACAGGTATTTAAATTTTTACATATATTTTATATTCATGGGGGAAAAGGAAACATGGTAATTTATTCCAGAATTTCTGTTTTAAATTTTCATTCTTTTTAAGTCTTTACAAGAGGAAAAACTAATATATTTTTAACCCATCAGTGCCCGAGTCGTTTCCGAAGAATATAATTTTGACGAATTTCATAAATATTCTAGACCATACTATGAAATTTACACAACTTTAAATATTATACCTCGTCTCTGTAGTGATCGGTTGTTATTTTAAGTAACATAGGATAAGAGTATTGAAAAAAGAAAAACATCGTGATAAGCGATTTATTTGATATCACTTGTAAATATAGTACTGTGAATTGAAGTTTTATAATAAATAAATTTGTTCTTCCCGATTTCAGTCGATGAAGGAATTTATATGTGTTGTTCAAAAAATCAAAATATTGATCCAAATGACAAATTTATTCTTATATTACCAGATGCTCAACAATTTAGTAGATTGTTTATAGGATTTATATATACCTATTCTGAAAAGAAAAACTCGTTCTGAAAAAACTAAAATATTGCAAATTATATTTTAACTGTTTCTAAAATAAAATGATAGGTATTAATTGTTTAATCGAATTGTAAATAAGCTATATTTAGTGAAAAAAAAAACATCGTGATAAGTCATTTATTTGATATCCCTTGTAAATATAGTACTGTGAATTGAATTTTTTCTAATAAATTTTGTTTTTCCTGATTTTAGTCGATGAAGGAAATTTATATGTGATGTTCAAAAGATCAAAGTATTGATCCAAATGACAAATTTATATATATATATATACATACAATAGCAGATACGCAAAAATTTGGTAGATTGTTTAGAGGATTTTTATGTTCTGAAGAGGAAAACTCGTTCTGGAAAAACTAAAATATTGCAAATTATATTTTAACTCTTACTAAAATGAAATGCTAGGTATTAATTGTTCAATCGAATTAAGTTATGGTTTTTTCAATTTGGTTTATTTATGTAAAACTCAATGCATGATAGTCTTAGACATCCCGACAAAACAATAAATTTTTGTGCTTATGTTAGAAACTATTTAAAAAATTTTGGAATGTATTTACGCTAAAGTTATTTAAAGTTATGAATTACATTGTGGATGTTGGAAATTCGTAGTAGAATTTGATTATGCATTTCTGACCTGATTAAAGTAAATTTAAAAAGTAAATCTAATTAAAGTAATTAAATATATACATATTATTGAAATTATATATATTTTTTCTTTTCCTGATAATCTATTTCCCGGAAGACAGTTGTAGTTTATGTAAACTTCATCTCAGATAACCGCTCATCGCCTATAGTGTCAGACGAAGGGTTTACACACATGCTCTCAAAGAAACAGGTTGGAGAGTTTCTTTGGGTCATAACGAAAACTTGTCTATTACTGCGAGGAAGGACGACCGGTCAAAGAGTTGTTGACCAGCTTGCTTAATACACTGTTGTAAAAGGAAGCCAAAGTTGTGAAAGCTAGTTCACCCGAAGAAAACAACTTGCTGTCTCTTACACTGCCAGTTTTAATTTCTTTGTACATATCCACTCCTTTCAAATTTTTGATGGGAGCACCACGGAACTGACTCGCGAGAAAGGTTGTTAGTACATTTTCTCACACCTACACACCTCTATTTTTAATCTTTAAATACACTGCTACTGTTCTCAATATGTTTTTCTTCTTCGTTTTATGCCTAGGCATTCATCAGTAAATTATGTTTTCGGCTTCAATTGTCTGGGGGTTTGATAGTGACCATGAATCATTACATTTGAAGTCAAATATGGTATTTTCCTGAAGATACATGTTTCATTTCAATTCTTACAGGGTAAAATTACGCCCAAAGCTCTATGAGCTATGAAACACAAGAATGAAGTTTAGTTCGTTGTTTTGGTATGTAATATGGATCAATGAATTTAGCTTGAAATTTGGCAGGGGAGGGGGAATTATGGTAATTCCAATCAATCCTCCTATCATCCATCCTTCAGTTTAAAATGATATTGGGTTTTGGCATTAAGATACCTGTTTCAATTTGATTTTAGTAGATTTTTGGACTAAAATTGAGCTTAACATTCTCTGTGTGATGTAATAATTAATGTTTAGTTCTGGGTGTCTTTGGTATTTAACAATTTAAAGGTAAAATGTAGCTCGATATTGTGTGTATGTGTATACATATGAAAAATAATTGTGTATATATATATATATATATATATATATATATATATATATATATATATATATATATATATATATATATACACACACATTACTTTTTTTCTCATACAAATATACATATATATATATATATATATATATATATATATATATATATCGTGTTTGGTAAGGTTTGGATCGCTACGATCTACTGTTTTGCAACACACAATATATATATATATATCTATATATATGTATGTATATATATATGTATATATATATATATATATATATATATATATATATATATATATATATATCGTGTTTGGTAAGGTTTGGATCGCTACGATCTACTGTTTTGCAACACACTATATATATATATATATATATATATATATATATATATATATATATATATATATCGTGTTTGGTAAGGTTTGGATCGCTACGATCTACTGTTTTGCAACACACTATATATATATATATATATATATATATATATATATATATATATATATATATATATATATATATATGATGAACAAATTTAATTAAATGGACTATTTAGTTTTCCTGTTATTTAACCCCTGTAGAAAATACTATTTTACATCAAATATACTTGTTAAATATTTTTGAAAAAAAAAAAAATAAAATATTTCTGCTTGGATACTATCGAATCTTATTATATCTTTATACTATGGTTTAGTATCTGATTCATATGCATGTTTACTTTCTTTTATGAAGCTCGTAACGGAGATAAAAAGTATTTCAAAAAGCCACTTAAAAAGCATTTTTGTAGTAATTGAGGGGTTAAAATTTAATCTTTGTTTCTGGAATCATCACAATCTAAAAAAAAAATTAAATAAAACTTTTTTCCAGAGAGACTTTTAGTAACCTAGCATTAAGTTTATGCCGTAATAATTAAACTGTTAACTATAAATGCATGTGATTTATATTATATGTCTAGGTAGTATATCTTTTCCTTTTTGTAATAGTATAAAGATATTACATTTTATTAAATCAGTAATAGCAAATTATTATCAAAAGAAAGCTGTTACATGCTGGTTGATGAAATAGAATGAAGTAGTTTAAAAATAAGTTGTGTTTTTTTTTTAATCAAAGCGCGTAACACTTCATTATAGGAAGATTCATTAGATACCACTATCAAGGATAATGTATTTACAGCCTTAGTTGAATATTTATGAAAGCTTGATAATTTCTTCCATTACATTCTGTTTCCTGCTTAGAAGTATGTGTTATTAGTATTTGCATGTATAACACTCAAAGGAATGAGTTATCAAAAGCTTTGATTGTTTTGCTGTACTCGGAGTTTGAAGGCGTCATCTTAAGAGTGGTTTTTCCATACAACTCCCTGTCTCTAATTATCGTAATAATGATGATTGTTTCAAATTCATAGATAAATTGCATTAAACCTACGGTTTATGAATGTTTTAATATTTAAAAAATTAGTATTTGAATATATATTGCAACTTTAATAGACGTTCAGACCTCCACATTATCTCATATTAGTCATGGAATCTTGCTTGTTATCAATAAACATTGCATTGCTAAAGTTATTTCAGTTGAATTAAATACATTTTTCTTCTTTTCAGCGTTCCCTTCGGTCTTCATTTTCTGAAAACTGCTCCTCTGTGGAAAGTGCGCCCGCTGTTAAAGTTGGCACAATGTCGTCCAGCACTATTCAAAATGGGGGTACCAGTGGCTTCAAAGAGAGATTGAGGTTCTTCCAAAATCAAGTCGAGAAAAACAATGTTCCTCCACGTAACAATGATTCTACTGTACATTCCAGAAAACCTCAAATCAACGATCAGAATCTACACAATGGCTCTGGTATTCAGAGTAAATCTAACTTTAAGACAACGAACTCAGTGCCTAGCGTTGATAACATACTTACTAATGTAAAAACACTTTGTGCCTCCCGTAATGGAAAAGTGGTAAGCGATGCCAGTTCAAGTTTTCCTTCTGTTCATAGGAATATCAACGAAACTAAGATGCTGCCCAAAATTGTTCCTGTTGTCTTCCAAACATCTGACTCTCAAAAATGTGAAGGTGTAACACGTTCAGAACAAGTTTCAGTGTCTGAAAAAACTGATCACAGTAAACGATCATCTCTTTTAAGCAATTTTAATCCTGTCTTTGAACCAGATGAGGAGGATCAAGAGGCTATGAAAACATTTAATAATAAATTCAGCTCAGAAAAATTCACCAGTAGTCATCATTCCCATACAGTGTATGATTCTAAAAAATCTTCAATTAAAAATGCGAAATCCGATTCGTTCTCCAACGATTTTCAGCAAAAACTTACGCTTGAAAATGTAAATGTTGCATCTTGTTTAAAAACTGTCAGTAATTGGACCAGTGAACAAATAAATACACAAACTTCAAATGAGTCTGCGACTCACAATGTTAAACAAACAATTGATAAAAACTCTCTGAAGTCTTCTACTAACAGAACATTTGGTCAATGTAAAGAAAAACTTTCTCAAGTGGAGCTTAACAAGACCGCGGTTAAAAACTCATCTGGTGCCCAAGATAGCCAGAAGGAAAAAGTTAAGGCCTCAGAATCCCCAACCTCTGAGATTACTAAAAAGGATGATGATGAAAGTATATCTGAAAAGCAATCTGATTCTTTTGAATCTGATTACGATTCTCAGGACTTTGTTGTCCACAAAGCTACTTTTCCTGAGGACTACTTAGAAGCAATGTCTGAAGACAATTACAGCTCTGTTAATGAAGATTACGAGGTCGAGCATCCAGAAGAAGAAGTTCGCCGTCCCGATATACCATCCCCGGATTATGTGAGTGACGAAGAAGAATATCACGTTCAACATGGGGATGACGAGCATTATGATGATGTGGAATTCATCGATAATACTGCTCAGTATATGAATGATCCTAGACGCTACATGTATTATCCAGATGATAAGGAGCTTGAGGTAATACCTGAGGAAGATGAGGATGATATTGAGGATGATGAAATATACAGTCACGAAGAGTCCTATAAACCAGGTGAGCTATAAATATTTAATCACTTCGAGTGATATATTATATATTAATCACTGACTTATTTATATCTGATGCATAAGAAATAAACTTATCGCTATGAATAAATTTTGATAAGTTTTTTTCATGGATATCAAATAATGTCCATCAAAACTACATGTTCTCTACTTTAAAAGCTGCTATATTTCTCCAAAAATGGAAAACTGTTTACAAACTGAGACAGGAATATTTTCTCTCAGAATATTTAATGCTTGTCTAATATCTATCATCCCACCTTATTGTTTATATTTCTTAACATGGAAAAGTTAATGTATTAATAAAGTTGCAGCTGAAAAAAAAAAGAAAGATATAGAGGGATTCGGTGAAAGCAAAGTTTCATGGAAAATTCTTCTATAAGATAACTATGTAATGCTAGAAAAGTATATAAAAATGAATATTTTACGCAAATTAATTTTTATGTACAAGCAATAATCTATTGAATCAACTTTTTTTTTGGCAAATTTGCTTATCTGAAATTCTTTGAGAAAAATATGTTTTCGTAAGTACTTTCTGTTTTTCAAATATTCCTCAATTTTTAAGTTTCTTGTGTTCAAAAGGATCTGATAGAGAAGGGAAAACTTTACATGTAGCATCTACAAGTCCTGAAAAATCCTGAAAATTTCCATACAGCACACAATATATCATATACGTTGCAAATAGGTATCACTGTATATGATGCATATTTGAAGCGTATGTAATACATTGTGTGCTGTAGGGGTTGTTTATTATGTCTAATTAGTTTATCATTATACTTTTTATGAAAATTACTAAATAGAAAATTTAGATAATCATTAAATAGAAAATAATAAGTAGAATATCATTAAATTTTTTATGAAAATTACTAATTACTAAATACTTCTAATTTTCTTTATACTTATAATTTTTTTATCTTTGATACTCATCAACCTATATTATGTAATTCACATTGCTTCACAAAATCTGACTGCTAATTCGCTGAACTATCTTGAATAAACGCCTTTTCAAACGTACTGTCAATGAAATCTCTCTTTCTGTCATGATAGGGAACTTAATCCTGCCTCAGACTTTCAAAATATGCGTGTTTGATGCGTTTTTTCATCCATCTGCTTGGATTAAAAATAATCCTTCGGTGGCACACATTTCGTGCATCTCCTAATGAGTGAGGAAACCTGTTATTATGTCTTTCTTTCATATTGAAAAAAGATTATTCTTTATTGTAGTTAATATTTTCAAAATGGTGCATCATATTTATACACAATTCATTAACTACTCATGAACTCTTTGTTTGGAAATGTGTATTCTTCTCATATTGATAAAATTAAGAGCTCGTTTGCTTATTAGACCATACCAAAGACTGTGAACTCCGTTCCAAATCATAAGTGTTAGAATTTATGATACCTTTATTAACTCATTAACCCCTTAAAGCACAGTTTTTTTTTTTTAAGGCCGGCCAAAAAAATCAGCTTTTTTAATGGAAAAAACACAATTTAGAACGTTGTCTTGCTAAGAAAATTACAAAAATACAAATATAATCAACATTTTTATTGCAATTTTGGATTTTGATAACATTGCAGAAAATAGTCGAATATTGTAATATTACATGCACATCGACTTTTTTTATCTTTCTTTTCGAATTCCCATTTCAGAATAAACATTATTATCAGTAAAAATACTTATTTATACTTTTAAAACATAAATAATAACAATACTAGTATTTATAAAATTAATCAAAATTTTCTTTTGTGTGATATATTTCGAAACAAGATGCAGCACATAGCCCAACATTGCAACTATTACACATGTAACGACTCTTTTCTTTTCCTTTTTCCTTTGCTATCTCTTTTAGTACAACACACAGCACAATATCTGGAAAAGTACAACGCCGCTCGAATTATCTCGAGTGTGCACAATTTGGCCTGTTTAGCGCGCTCGAGTTAACTCAGCGTGCACTTTAAGGGGTTAAACATGAGTTACTGAAACAGTACTCTATAGGGAATATACATACGACGATAATATATTTCAATAACATTAAACTTCATTTATGTATTACGCTTTATCAAAGACAGAGCAATACAGTACTTGTCTTTAAAATTAATATAATACTATTTGGTGCTTATTAAGGTATTTTCAATTCGAAATTATTCGTAATATAAAGTATTCTACTAAAATCAAGGGTTGATTCAGATATTGAAGCCCCCTTTTTTTTTGCATATATTGCCGTATTGTATTAGTTTCGATAAAGCTTGCTTGAATGTATTCTATAATTTTTAAATATTTAACAAATTAGTAGTTAATAGCATTGTGCTCTGATAAAATAATATAATTCTTATGTTGAAAAAGTTTGAGTCCCTTATTAAAAATGTAATATTGGCAGAATTAGATTTTATTCCACTGTTATCGCAAGAGTGGTACCAATTCATTTTGTCATTTAAGTAGTATAATAAATTCTCTGAATGTACATGCTTAAATCTTGTTGAGTTCAATCATAAAATTTTATGTAAAATACTCTACAGAAATTAGTCCCTAAAAGTCCCTAGACTGATTAACTACTGCGTCATAAAAGTGCCAACTCTTTGATCTGAAACCTTTAATTATAAAAATAAAAGAGAACTTCGATCACATGCTACGAAATAATTTTTTTAATTTGAATCCAGTTTTTCAGTCATGTAATTTTCCCATTAATTTTTAACCGGTTTTCAACCTAACCTGGTGATTAGTTTACACTTTGAATAGCTGAAGGTGAAAGTAGAATTTAAGACCACTCGATCTCTATTATCTTATATATGTGTATTAGATAATTTTAATATAATGATATAGTAAGTATAGATCTTGTAAATTTGTCCTAGTTTTAACTCATTTTGATATCCTCTTTTCTATTTCTTTTGTTACTTTTGAATATAAATAACATTTATTTCAATAAAGTGCTAAATTTAATTTCTTAAAAGTCACCATACAATTTTTTATACCATCAAAAGAAATTTTACTTATCGATTTTCTGGAACGTTTTTATTAAAAACATAATTTTTGAGTTTTGCAAAGTATTCACATTGAAAAGTCTATTAATATGAATCCATACCTATATAATAATAGCCTAAGTTATCTGTCTGTCTGTGCTCGAATTTATGAAGCGGTTGGACCTGGAGTGGATACAGGCATCCATATTGGATTCTTGATGAGTTAGGGTTTAGCAAAATTCAAAGCGAGTAAAGTTTATCTTTTAAACTATCCGATTCTAAAATAAATTCGTATAAATATGCTTCATATCACAGCTAAAAATACTGTCGTCTTTAAAACGAGCGAAATCCACCCCTTCTCCCCATTTTCGAGCGTTTAATGCCATTATATCAAGCCCTATTTTCCCCGGTTAAAAGCAGGCGATTAAATTTATCAATTTATCACATTATCAATCATTTATCAATTTATCACATAAGTAGATGAAAATAACATTTTTTTCTGGCTTTATGACATCCTTCCTTTAACCATATTATTTAATCATTTCTTATTTTAAATTATTTAAATATCGTCTGCATTATCTTCATACGTTTTATCCCTGAACTTAAATATTACGTTAATAATTTTCTTTCATATTTGGCTTAAATAATAGATTAGGTATGTATGTGGTAATTTTAAATTTAATCATCGATTATTTTTTGTTGCAATGAAAATTTTATCACTCTTATTAGCAACAAATTCTCTTTATAAAAGTCTAGGAGTCTATTTCACGGACTAATAAATATCTAGCTTTTAAGTTATTTATCTTTGAAAATTAAGAAGTTTGTTCGTTTATGTTTGTACTTTTATACATAACCACACTGTTTGCAATCGATTCGCTAAGTTTTGGACATCATTCACATATACCGCCAAATAATCACTGTCAATATTAAAACCTCTGCTGTCCATCCTATCACGTAATATGACAAGATAAATTAAAGTTGGGAACTAATATGGGGTCAGTAAAGATTAAAAAAAAATTATTGAGCTTGTACCAGATAATTCTCAGCCAAAAAAGAAACCATTTTTTTTTTACCTGCCTCATAGGATACTTTACAATTCTGGAAAATTAAAACTTTTACTGATCCCGTCATATGACGGGCTCTATGCTAGTCTTGTAAATAGTAGTCAATATTCTTCTTATATTTGTAAAATCCAAATAAAAATTAGCTTTAAGGTAGCATAGTACCTGAGCTGAGAAGTATTCATTACTAATATTTTTCTCCCATTCAAATCTCACCTATGTTGCTTCCATTTGTTTACCAATCTGCGAACATATGAAAGTATTTGTGTGATTTTTTTTATTTTTTTCAAATAAGTCAGTTTTATGATAATTCATTCTGATTTAGTACTAACATGCGGGAGGCGAATCATCGCGAAACAGCAATAAAACTGCATTTCATTGTTTTCATCGTATTTTATTACTCTGAACTAGGGTGATGGTTTTGGTGGACTGTCAAATAGCCTTTCATATATTACCGTCTGAAGGAAATTTGCCTATGAAAAACGTCAAACTTTCGCTGTTCACATCCAAGGTCAGCATTACACGAAAGTAAAACACAATTGCTAAATGCTTTACGTATTGGAAGTTCCCTTATTAATAAATATCACTTAAAATATTCTTCGATAGATGGTATCTAAGCTTTTGTGTGAAGCAGTTGTTAAATGTGAATTTAATTTCTTCGTATATTATTCCAAGTCAGTTTCGTTGAATTGTGAAATAGAATCAGGAATAAGTAGCTAAAAGAAGCTATTTTATATCTATCTTAAGAAATATAAGCTAAAGAAAGAGAAGAGGTTTTTTTAGAGATATTAGGTGATTAATCTTTGCACTATTTAAAGTAACTACATTTTTGGCGAGATTATTTAAAGAGAATAAAGACACCTATCAAAATATAAAAAAATAATCATATGACATAAATGTTAAATACTCTTTATTTTGTAAATAACTGCTTTACTTTCAGAATCAAAAGCTGGCCGAATGAGCAGAGTGCTGCTGTTCGGTGCCAGTATTCAGGAGAAGGGGAATTCGAGTCCCGCTGATAGCATAAATGTTTGTAGTCGTTCGGAATCGGTTCTAAGCAGTTGGTCCCGTTTCATTAGCCCCCGTATAGCAAAGTAGTAGACCATAGAGTCACAAAATAAGCAGTTAATATTAGAATAGATTGCTGTTTGACAAAATGATGAAGTTAAATTAAAATGAATATGCCAAACAGAAAAAGAAATAACTAAAATAACCTCAGTTTAAAATATCTAAAATAACTTTAGGTATTTTTCAGAAGAAAAATTGTTGCGTTATAGTAATGTTTCAAACACTTAATAAGTACATCCCTTTGTAATTTACCCATTATTTACCGTATAACAAGTGGGAAAAAATTTAGTTAAAATCAATGTTTTGAAACGCAATTTCTGTTCATTCTGTACTTAAAAGTATTTTTGTAACCCTTTTTTGTACATAAAAATACATATTTTCCACTATTAATTTTATTTTTCTACATCCTTAAGTAAATTCTCAAAATAACTGTTTTATCTAATGTCTAAATGGTATCTTGTGTATAAAAGTGTCCATATATGTATAGAAAAAGTATGCATAGAGAATTTTCAATAAAGTTACTTAACCTCTTGACATATAATTACAAGTTGGGATCGTCATTCATTTCATGTGATACTATAGATTTTAAGCCTAAACTATAAAGATCTGCTTTTGGTTGGCGCTCCTAATATGTTATTAGATTACTCAGTTTCGTCATTCATTCGTTGATTTTGGTTTGTTTACAACGTTCAAGATGCCCTACCGTCCCAACTTCTCAACAGTATCAATAACAAAGTTGCATCCACAAGTCAGTAAATCAGAAAGAAGTACATTGAAAGCAGTATTCAGTATAGAAGTTATCTCACACAGCGAATGCTATAGTAGGCAATATTTGAGAATGTCTCAAATATTATGAAAAATATCAGAAATGGGAGACTGTTTCAGTCAATTAAATGTTATATAACAATTCAAATTTCAAAATAAAATGTTCATTCTTAACTGGCGCATAGCTATTCGGTTGAGGCAAATTAAATAGTATTTTTTCGACTCATTAATTTCCATTTTATTTGTAGCCGAATGATAGCCGAATGGTTTGGGGGCTGGCATTCGGTACCGGAGCGCATAGGTTCGAATTCCACCGTGGCATGGATGTTCGTAGCCGTTCGGAATTGGCTTTAACCTTTTCGAAGGCCATGGGAATATTACTTCCTACATGATCTTACAAAATACATCTGTGGGAAACACAAAATCCATTATAATATATTGGCTTTGCTATTATATCGATGGGAAGACTAATTCCCGTTTCAGTTTTGAGCTGTCATCTATTGTTTGATCAAATGAATAAAATTAGCACTTCTGTTTTGAAAGTCTGACAACATTGTGTGTGAAATAATTGACCCACGAAAGGGTTAAGCAGCTGGCTGCAGTCTCATTAGCCCTCGTGCTTCAAAAAGTAGACCGTAGTGCTCCAAATCAAACCAACCAAACAAACCATTTTATTTGTATGGCACCGCAGCTAACCACTTGCGAAAAGTAGAAGACAAAAACACTGTATTTTGTTTCCCAGGGACCAGAAGGTATTTATCACTCAGGCACACAAATTGAAACAATTTTATACAATACTACTTCAATTATAGTTTAATCAGGATGCTTTAAAAACCATGAATAATTAGTAAAATAATCAATATTTTAACCTTGAAATTTCAATTACTAAATAAATTGCTATTTTTCAACTAGATTGGAAAAAACAAAATTAATTAGTTTTGGAAGTACCCTTCTACTTTAACTAATCAAAACAAACTGAATCCATATTGAGTGATTGGAAATAAGTTAAATAGTTTCTTCTAAAAAATCTTAAGGATTAATTAAGCTATGCGAATATGACGATGTCGGTTTTATGTTATTTGAAGTAAGATAAATGATTTATAAGGATAACCAAGGAGGAACAGCTATACCATTTTTACCCTAAGACATGTGACTACTCAGTCAGTTAAGTCAAGCTTCGGCAGATTTTTCCATGAGTGTCACTGATCTGCATTGTTTATGGTTTTCTTTCTGTATTACTTACAAAAATCAACCCAATATCTAGACGATTCCCACAACTACTTACGGTAATAATTTTCATCCTGCCAAACAAAATTCTGTAAGGGACAATGTACTTTAAAATGAAAGTTTTTGCTTAATGAATCATTGCTATAAATTACATTTAAATATGAAGTTATGTCCCGTGGCTAAATATTCATTAAAAGCTAACCGTAGAACTTTTAACCCTTTAATGCTGTTCTTTTTCAGACTCAACTAAAAATAGTTTGTTATAAAAAAAATCTACTATTTCGTATTATAATTTTTTCATTTGGATTGATATTTTATGATTTTTCGAGCCTTGTTTATACATTTATATTTTTAGCAGATACATTGATTGAAATGAGAAATAGCTTTATCTATAATAAAGCTTCACTATATATGTCATTCTATCATGCTTAAAATAGCAGTTGATCACAAAATTGTTTAAATTTCACGTTCATAATTACTTAATTTAAAATAATCAGTATGATTCGGGCATTAAAGCGTTACATGAATGATATTAGCCCAGAAATCCCCAGACTGATTATCTCACGTATGTTTTAACTCTCATAGCGTATATGTGAAGTGCATTATTACATTTATAATGAATTTTTGGAGCAATACCGATATTTTAAAATTAATAAAGCAGTCAGATGTTTAACATCAAGCGTATTTATTTGATAATACTTAATAAAACAGTGTATAGATCGTTAACTTTTTAAGAGACTGTTTTGTTTTTTAGTGAATGAAGAAGGAAACCATATAAAAAAAATCTCACAAATTTTCAGGTGTCGGCTGTTATTTAAAATTTTATTTTATTATTTATGACATTTTATTTTTATTTGGCATTTAATGATTTTTCGAGACTTGCACATTAATTTTCTTTTTTTATACAGACAACACTAAATTCTGGATATATGACTATATTTTTTATAAAACACCATTTTAAAGTACTGTGTCTACATGGGACTATAAATGAATCTGTTTTCTTAATTTTCCTTTTAATAAATGATATCCTATGCCATTTCAAATTACAGCCTTTTCGCCATTGAGAGCGAACTGGTAATATTAAATCTAACATGAGAGTTGTATGAATTTCCTACTCAATTTTAGAATTTTCTAGTAAACTAGATTTTAGCTATTCATGAATATGTATTCAGAAGAAATGATTCAGACGTTAATATGTTAAAAGAATACAACACAAACCTTTTCCCCTTAAATGTGGCTGTGAAATAGATTTTTTTTTTTCGATTTTGTTTAAAATGTCTTTTTAAAATAGTTACATAATATGTTGTAACAAACAGGCTTACGGTTTTAGGAATCACATTTATTAGGTATTTAATGTGTTTTAAAAATGTATGATTATATAAGAGTTTGACATTAAAAAGTCTGAAATGTGTATGAAACATTTGTATTCTGAATAAATATCTCTTTATTTTCATATATATATATATATATATATATATATATATATATATATATATATATATATATATATATATATATATAATCTTATTCCACGAAGCTTTTATTGGATCCGCATGATTAACTTGAATTTTGTGCCATAACATAGCAATTTTGATAACAATCTGGCCATGTTAAAGATAGCAGAAATGATGATTGAACTAATTCGCCAGAAAAAAAAATCTCATTTGTCACAAGCTAAAGAAAAATATTTCTATCAGTGTGCTGGCAGCTGTTTCATCAGATGGATGTGCGGTAAGCACCGTCCAACTTTCGAAATTTTTGTGTTATGAAACGGATCTTTGAGAATTCTGTTTCGACTATCTTATTGTGAATGTTGAAGTGAAATAATGTCGTATTACGTAAGACTGTATCTAAATTTTGCTGATCCTAACCCCAATTAAAACAAATTTGGGCTATTTCCTTAAATTACATGCTGACTTAGATGTCCTCAACAAGGTAGAGAAATCGTTGATACAACTTATTCTAGTATTCGCAGCTGAACCCACTCATATCACAACTTTACCGATAAAATAAATTTTCATTAGTAAATCTCAGTTTAGTCATATCACAAAGTAAAATGAATTGACCTTCAATATTAGTAGTATTTATAAATAACAGTGTTTGTAGTTAAAAATAATTATTTTTCATAAATTAGAATATAATCTTCACTGGTCCCTCTGGGGACGTCTGAAGTATTTCTTTGAGGAATTTTCTGTCTGTAACGTTTCCTCTTCCAGCATAGTATCTTAGTCAGTATTGTATTGAAGTTCATTAAACCACCCGGTGCGCTTAACTTCCTTGAAACTGGTGCAAAAACTTTAAGGTCACAGCGTATCGTAGTAACTACGGGTCACTAGTTACTTAATGATCTAGAGAACAAAACTAAGCATTTCGGAAGTTAATTGTGTAAATAATACTACTGGGTTATTGAGTACCTGTAGTTTATTTACCATTATTTTGTTTAAGCTTCTTCAATTACACTGTACTGAATCTATTCAACTTAATGTCTAAAATTATACATAAGCTTAGCAGTCTAGAAGTTAAAAAATGTTTTATACTTTGTTAAAATTAAATGAATATCTTTAAAAAGAGGACACATCTGGTTACTCCAGAAGTACAAATTTCAGTGAAAACTAAATTTATCGGTTAAACTATAAAATTTCAAATAAAAAAATTTTTAATATTTTCTTTCTGTGACAACTATGAATTTTGTTACAAAATCCCTCTTTTTAAAGGCAATAAATTGATTTAACTTTAGCTAAAGAAATGTGTATATTCATAAGAATAAATATGCAGTTCCGTGTGTAATTATATTAAATTCTTTCGCGATCTACCACAGATATGTTTCTATATAAATGATAATCATAAGCATAATTCATTAGAACAGCTAATTAACATTCTATGGAGATAATTTTACCGAATGTAGTTGGAAGATTCAAATCCTATGAAAATGTTTGTTTAATCAAATAAAATTTTGTGGTATATTCTTGTTAGTAGCATATAAGCTTTATATAATTCTTTATGATCATATTAATAATATGGTTTAACGTTTTAAAAGTTGAAATTTAAAGTCCCTTGCTCTCTTAGAAATCAAAATAAAAAATTAAGGAAAATTGGGTCTCATTGGTCTGTTCTTTCTGAATGTGTTCAAAAAATGTTTCGTTCCTCTGTCTTGAACCTTATATGAGGCTTGTAATTGAAGTAATAAAAAATAACTTAAACCAATTTTTCAACAAACTATTATCTTCAGTGCATATTTGATGCGCCGAGTCTTCATAGGTGGTTTCAAAGTTAGTTTAGTTTTCGATGACTGTTAGTAACTCATATGAAAAGTTCACAAAGAAGTTAAAGAAACTAAACGTTGTGTTTGATTTTTGTTTGTTTATTAATATCTGTGTTTAAATACTGTTTATAATAATGTAAAGTATAAAATTTATTTAAATGCACTGCTTAAATTTTTCCAAATGTATATGCGTAGGCAGCTTTCTCCCACCTTCCTTGAATTTTAGTATAAACAGTATCATAACAAACAAATAATTTTTTCAAAACTTCACAAAAAAACTTTTATTTTGGTTTTTATAAAATAAGTGAGCAAAATTGTTAAGGGCCATATTACTTTAGATTCGGTAAACTTTCAATTTAAAAACCTTTTTTCCAATTCATTATAAAATTAAAGTTTCTTCTAGCTTAAGAATTAAACTTTTAAAAATTAAGACTCTTGAACTAATTTATTTTCCTTTCAGGTAATATATTTAACAAATGAAACATATACACGCACACACACCAAATGAAAAATTTGAAATTTATTTACATTCCCAGGATAATATAGATAACAGAAATATATTGTTCGGTGAACTGCAATTATATTAGCACGAGTAATATTTAATTTTATTGCAAGATAAATGCTGAAACTTTTTCAATTTTAGCATCTGATGAATTTTTATTCATTTTTTATCTTAGATACTTTAAAAGTTTTCTGTTTACAGAGTAAAAAAAAATCCTAAATTTTATATAAAATTTAGCTTTTAATGTATATATTTCTAAACTTACCTTACAGGTAAATAAATATACTTTTCTTTTAACCATTTGGTGTTTGCATTTTATGTTTTTTAAAGTATATGTGCTTTAAACGACAAAACTAAATTATTCTCTTACTCTTAAAAAACTTGTAAAATATTTTCTAAAACGTGAAAGATTTTTTATTTTAAATTGTGTCTGAAAAAAAAACCTACTGTAATGAATTTATTCTGCGAGAAATTTACTGTCTTCCTAACCGTACCATTCATTTATTTTTTATTATTATTACTTTGACAAACACATTTCAAAGGAAAATATTTTTTTAAAAAGTTAGTTCAACTGTATATTTGCCAAAGAAAAGCTTTGGATTTTTTTTTTATTTATTTATTTTTTTTTTTTGCCAATTTGCTTTTTAGATTTTTATTAAATATAAGGTCACACATATACTTCAAGTTAAAAGCAAAATGAACTTCCTGGTTTTGAATTCAAAACTAAACTAGGTAAAATTTTTGAATGTGGCATCTCAAGCCGCATGCGAATCAAGCTGAATATTTCCGAAATTATTCCTTAGCCTTTTTAAATAAGTCATTTATCTTTTGATATTTTCAATATGATTACTTCCGTATTGAAAAGGGGGAATTTGAGAGATGTTCTCAGTGAAGTTTAGCTCATCTAACCACAACTGCGCTAAATCACTTCGGAAAACAAATACATCTTTTCTATGCGTTTTAAGAATGCAACTGTAATTACTTCATCATTTTATATTCTTTTCTTTCGCGTGTCATTGTGCTTCAGTAAACATATTGAAGAGAGCGTTTTTATAAGCTTGAGAAAATTTTAGGAATTATTGATAGGCAATTTAGGTATTCAGTAAATAAAATAGATACTAGATTTAGAAATAAATTTATGAACAGTTTTACTTTCTTTCGCTTAAAATTTGGATTTTATTTCTATATTGGTCAAGACCGCAGGAAATGATGGGAATTTTTGGATCCTGTCCGTCTGAGGAATCCAAACAAATTACAATAATGACAAAACTTTTAGACAACTGTAAAGAGCATTTTAATATTCCAGCACACAGTTTTCTTCTTTTTTGTTTGTATTTTACTTCAACGCCTCCATGTGTGTCTCCATTGCCCCTTCCATTAATCAGTCTAAATAAAGTATCTCGCATTGCCTCTCTTCTTAACAAAAGATGAATTTTGAACACTTGTGCTTTTAACGTAACAGCGTAACCAGAGGTACTGAAAAGCAAGGACAAATATCTCAGAGAAACAGTGTTCAATATGAAATTATTACTTTAGCCCTTTACGCTCTAAATTAATTTTCTTCATTCTAGTGGTCTGGTCCAAATTTATTTTTGAGTTGTATCAGTTTATTACCAACCTAGTAATTTTAATAGAGATAAACAAGTGTAAACGCTAATTATTAAATTTAAAAACAGTGTCAAGCCATACTCAACGTTGTACTTGCTAAAAAAAATGACGATTTCGAGTCGGTCGGCATTGGAGCGCAAAGGGTTAATTTAGCTATTCTTCATAAATAACAGAATAACCTTTGCTGATCCCCCCCCCCGAAAAAAATATTTGTGAATAGGGCCTTGGCATTAGTAATTGTACTGGCAAATAAACTTATGATATTTATGCATCGGTGTAATGAAAAGAATCCTTTTAACTTGTAGCTAGTTATATTTTGTTGTTTGAAAAACACTTATATCTCTGCATGACAATAATATAAATGTTTAAATTATTAAAAAAATGTTTTTATTCATCCAAACTAATTCTACATAATTGCGCGTATTGTAAAAGAATTATCCAAAAATTAACAGAATCTTTCTTAAAATTCCAATGTTTCGGGGGGGGGGGGAATTTCACATCTTTTCAAATGTCAAATGAAATATTCTTCACGGTAATATGTGTATAATTAAGAAAATAAAATAAAGGTTTTCTTTTAGGGTTACCTAAAATAATTGTAAACAATTTCAGAAATAGTTTTTGATTTTATATTTAATACAAGTAAATTAATTTGTGTTAGTCATTGACTATTTAATTAAATCTTAGATGTTTAATAAAAGCTATTTATTTGTGGAAATATTTTGAATTTTTTTATTTGTACAATCAAATGTTGTTGCCACAGATCTTTTGAATATTTACATCTCTTTATAATTTAAAATATCCCATTGAAGCAAATTTATTCTTTAACTTTTTCAATATATTTGTAAGAAGTAAAACTTAAAAATTTTTTATTGGTAACAATTTTTTTTCTCATTAAAATGTCTATTTTATGTTAGCAAATATACAGTGCAATCTGATGATAATCCGTTATTCTAACATCAGTTGAAACTGAGATTTACAACGGCAAAACTTCACCGTCATCTGCCTTTACGCAAACAAATGTTTTATTTGTGCCCCTAATTTCCATCTTTTGCATTTGAATGGCATTTAAAAGAATAAATTTATTGGAACAATACTCTTTTATTTGATCTATTCCAATCATGGCCGAAGGGCTGAAGAGAAACTACTTTTATGAGTGACTCAATACTTTATTATTAAACCATAACGTTTAATGAGACACCGGATGTGTGGAGCAGCAGTATAATTGCGACTTTGCTCGGCGCACCTCAACAATGACACAATAGCAGGTTATCGACACAGCTTTGACCATACCGTCATTGTCGCAAAGGGCCTTATTCGGCCAAGTTCCTTATTGAGAAAAACGCGGAGAGCTATTCTTAATCCTGTTCCCTGATACAAAGATTACGATTATTCCTTGTCCCGCTTCTTCTTCAAGCGACATTCAGATCGAAACTATTGTTGTGGTCAGCTCGACGTCCAGGCATGTCGAAAGTGAAGCGGCTCATGGGATACTTTTCAAACGGTGAGCTGTAATGAGTGTTTTTAACAAAAGTATTTTACGAATTTTGTTGAAATTGCTTTAATGATATTTTCCGCTTAATTTGGGAACTAAGTTGAATATGTTCTTCTGTCAAACGATACTTATTTGACGCTGAAGTAGATGTTATCCTTTTCCCATTGTTTGTCCACAGTTCGTTGAAGACTGCCATTTGAGAAATGTTACTTCATGATATACAATTTTGCTCATTTTTACAGGCAGTTTATGACATTTAATGTGAACAAAAATAGGCTTTATGGATTTTCTTAATTTAGGAAATAAGCCGAGCAAGTTCTCTCAAAAGATATTTATTTGATGCTGAAGAGATTTTATTATTTTACCATTGTTTATCAACAGTTTGTTCAAAATTTTTCTGTTACAGAAATGTTATATTAGGATATAAAATTTATTTCTTAGGCAGTTTACGCTGTTTGAAGAGAATTGTAGTCAGCTCTATTTCAAGGCAGGTGGTGGAGAGTGAAATGGTAGATGGGATATTTTTCAAACGGTGAACTTAGTATGTTTCTTTAACAAACAAACAAACAAAAAAAAAATCTGTTAAGGATTTATTTTTCAGTTTGGAAGTTAAGTGTACTATGTTGTCTCAAACATTATCATTGCAAATGCATAGGTATTTGCCAATTGTTCTGAAAGAGTTGGACCAAATCTTTGCAGTTGGAGGAATGTTATGATGTGGTATAAAATTTTGCTCACATTTGTAGGCAGTTTACGAGGCTTAATGCAAATAAATATTTGTTTATTTATGAAATGTTTTCTAAATTCAATATTTGAGAAAATGAAGCTTTTTATTTATGTAAACAAAACAGTCATTTATAAAATTGATATAAAAATGTATGATCATAGTCAAAATTAAGACTTCATAAGTAGGATTTCTTAAAGACAAGCTTTATTTATTTATTTTATTTTTTTTAAATCCCCGAGAACATTTTGACAGTGATCTGTAATCAGTACTTCTAACAATAATATATTGTAAATTTTGTTAAAAATGCTTTAATTTATTTATTAATTTGGAAACTAAACTGAATATCTTGGTTCTCAAATGCTACCTCTAAATATATAGCTGGGTGTGACACTCTCAAATGCTATTATTTGCTCATTGTTTTCAACAATTCGTTTAAAACTTTGCTGCTTGAGAAATATTATTTTATGATATAAATTTTTACTCACTTTTGTAAAAGTTTACGCCGTTTAATGCAAACAAAAATATGTTTATTTTTCCAAATTAAAAATTGGCGAAAACGAAGAATTTTCTCTATGTAAACAAAAATGTCATTGTTAAAATTGTTGTGAAAATATATCTCTATAAAGGAAAGTAGGAGCAGGATTTCGTAAATACTCTTAAAGAAGATTTGTTTTTGTATATTTTGATAACATTTATTTTCTAAATTAGCAAGCGTTGAAAGAAAAACATCGTCCCCAAAATAGCGTATTCTTATATGTTAATCGGTGACCTTTCACACCTTTTGTTTCATTATTTTTTCCAATCTGATATGTATATATTTGTACGTCGTATTATGGTAATCTGGGTGTAGTTTTTGTGGCATTTCAAGAAATTTGTATTTCGGAATAGAATTTTTAATTAAGAAAGTCACAAGATCTTAATACCGCCCACTGAAAATGTAGTTTACGGAAATCCAAGGTCTGCGTAGGCAAGCAATATTTTGCGTAGGACTTACCCTCAATTACTTTTGTACAATCATAATTATGACCATTTTTATGTCCTCAGCCTGTTAGTGGAGAAGCAGTTCTTGTTTCATTATAAAAATAAAATATACTTGTATGTGACAGATTAGCTGCCACTAGAGTATATACCCACTAGACACAGAGGTAAGTAAACTGCAGTGCTCTTAAACTTTTTATCGATTCAGTATAGACTTTTATAAAGATGACTTTCAAGCGTTAATTGAATCAAAGCTTCACGAGTTTAGATAGCATATTTATAATTGTGAGTTTTTCTTTTTTTTAAGCCACTGACAGCTTGTTTTTTTATTTGATTGTTGAAGATATAGCTTGTATTTTATCTTTTTAAACAATTGAATCGGAATTGTGTGTTTGTTAACCGAAGTATTTTAATGATGTGAGAAGGACTTTTAAAAGGGCAGTAGAGTATAAATCAAAATATTATTTTTTAGAGAGCTTTTATACTAAAAATTTAAGTGAAATAAATCTTTTATTCATAAATAGAAAACAAATCTGAAAACTGTATTGGCGTTTTATTATTAAGTAAATTTTGTAAATAAATATCTGTTCTTTTCAAGGGAATTATTTATTTTTGCCCTTAATCACAGATTTGCTGTCATATTAAGAGCTAAATATGTTTATGAATTTACTTTTATTCTTATACTATTAAATTTAACTTTCTATTATATGTTTTTAAAAAGAAAATTCGCATATTTTGTTTTATTATTTGATGCTCTAATATTTTACGTAATCTTGTTTACATAATTTCAAAGTACTTTTGGGTTATTTTTAGCAGAAACACTTGTTTTAAAATTAAACAATGAATAAAAAAGAAATTTTATTAAACTTTTGAATATGTACCCAGTCAATCTATATTAAACTAAATTTGTACGTTAAATTTGTCTTTAATATTTTTATATCCTCCGAAATGTCAATATAGAAGAACAAATGCAAATAATTAGAAATATATTTTTTATTAAAAGATTTCCTGAATAGGCAAATGACTTATTTAGTTTAAATTTTCTATTTTGACAATTGAGACAACACCAAACAAATGGTAAATTTATACATTAACACTTGAAGAATTATTTCTTCTGAATATATGTAGATAAATGTTTAAATATCCAATTTTATGGATTCTTATCAGCAATAAAATGACATTTAAGTAACCTTTCTGCTAGTATATTTGTAAAAAATCTAGGTAACAGGTTTACTATCGCATGTTAAAACCTTTATTCTAAAGGAAATTTTTACTACATATATAATTACCAGTACTGATTTTAGTTCATATATCTACGCTATAAGAAAATTCATGGATGAGTCTGTAAAAATTATATGCAACAACAGATACTTGAAAATTTGTGGGATCTCTTATATGTTTGCCATCTACCTTCACTAAAATGAAGAATAGTTCAAAGAAATTATATAGGAAATATACACGCTATTTTATTAACCGTCGTCAAATATGTAAATGGACGATAATAGGTTAAAAAAAGGGGGGGGGAATTGTATTACAGATGAAAATTTGGATAATATAATTCAGTAACGATATTTGAAATAAATATTTTCCAGAAAAAAAAATTTAATGCACTTTGTTTTTTTTTATAAAAACTCAGAACAATTGTGAAGTTACACAATGGCTAAAATATTAATAAGGTGATTAATAAATATCCGCCTCTTTTTTTTAACCTTAGGAAATTCGGAAATCAAAAATTTAACCACTTAATCTAGCACATAAATTTCAGTGTAAATGAATTGCATTAATCATGGCTATGATTTCGACACTCTGCAATCAATATGAACATGTAAATGTCGCATATTCAGACTCTCAAACTAAATTCGTGACTGGTTTTACCCATTTTTATTTAGTTGAAGTAATGATGACACATTTTGCTAGTTTTGAGTCAAATACTTATCTTGGTGTTATATGCTTCTTTTATATTGGAGCGGTTTTGCAAAGTTCACATTTATTATTTTATACTTAGTTTAGTGGAAAAACTCTTGTAATATTTTATTTTCCAACTGTTTGTTATAAACAGTTTTTAAAAAACCTATTTTTGGAAGTTTACAAATATTTATTGAAATGTTAAAAATAAATGTTCGGTCATTTGAAACTATAGTGCTAAACATCATGATATATTCAATTTTTCACTGTTTTAATAGTTGAACGAGTTGTGAATATACTATTTTTTTAATCTAATACATTGCCTTCACCCATCTTCATACCCCATTTAATCTTTTTAAGAGTTTAGAATATTCATAAAATTAAAAATAATGGAGTTGAAAAAGGTTTAAAGTTATTTTTAATAATTGCATTGCATATTGTGGTAATAATTATATTCTTCATAGCATGATGGGCAGCAGATACTTAAAAATTCATGTAATTATTTACATAGGTCTGCAATTTACTAAAAAGAAAAAAATCGCTCCAAATAGATGTGAGATTCTTTAGAAAATTGTTTACAGAAAAAAAAACTACTCTTTTTCCTAACGTGAAAAACTTTTTTTTTCGCTCATGCCCTTAATCAGAGGGATAGAACCTGTTATCCACACAATTTTGAGCTGCTTTAAATTTAAGCACTTAAAGAGCATTGTCCTTCGTGAGCTTTCTAAAGTTTAAAATTTTCCTCTGTAATCATCCAGTGTTAAGATGAGCGAGTAAATTTCTCCTCTCTGTGTCTCGTGGGAGAACAAACTTTGAGTTAAAATGCCTTACTTATCTAAACTCTTATAATGCTATAGTGTGGATTATTTATTCTCTGCAGCCATTAAATTCTTTATTTTCTAAATGCAACTTTAACTAAATAGTCTCGTAGTGAAATCGCAAAATGTAAATCCTGCTAGTTATGGGTAAAAATATTATTTTGAGGTATATTCTGGTTCCCCTCCCCCCACACTTTTTTTTTATAATTGTTTTCATTCAGGATGACTCACTACTATAAAGTTCAAATATTTTGTTTTATACTCAGTTTGAGGGATAAACTGTTGTAATTTTATCGATCCATTTTCGAACTATTTGCCGTACACGTTTTAAAAAAACTTTCTTGAAGTATACTGTTATTTATTCAAATGTTAAAAATAAATGGTTTTTTATTACTTGTCTTTATTAATAGCAATCTCCTTTTTACAAAGACGCAGGTATTTGTTGACCATTTTATAGTGAGAGCGCCATATAGGTAGGTCAAATTAACTCCCTATGCAGGGTCAACACAAATGACAAACCAGGCCTTGATTACACGAGATTTGAACCCATCAACCTTTCAGCGAGGAAGGCGAACAATCTAATTTTAATGGCGACAGGGTGGTTAAATGTTTGTTTATTTGAAACTATCATGCTATACGCTCTTTTTTTAATGAAAAAGAATAAATCAAGTATAAAAGATTTTATCTTTGCGTAAGTGTTATTTTTGATCTCGTCTTTAATTAAATCTACGGTAGTAGTTTGAAATTTAAAACTACAAAAGGTGTTTTTATTGTATTTTATTGATATTCATATTTTGTACTTAGCAACGAATTTCATGTTCCTGTTTGATTGTAATCAAGAATTATTTTAAAATACTGTTAGTACTGTACATGCGTCGGAATTTTCACACCACATATTTCATTTTCCCAGTGTTTGCTTTATCAACTTGATGTTAACATGTTGTTACTACATTATCCATACTGACACCATGTTTCGGTATGTGTTTTTGCATGCTACTTGCATGTTACTCCTTTGTCAATTGGCGAGTTGATATATTACAACTTCCTTGAAAGTTTTAATTATTTAGACAACAGCGTGTTTGTACCTACTACATTATCCACCTATGAATTTTGTGTACTTTCTTGCTACATGCATGTTACTTTTTTATGAATTGACGAGGTGATATGTAATAACATGCTTGAAAGCTGTTAAAAATGTTACTTGTTTATGAGAGCCTTGGTAGCTCTTTTGGCAAAGGCAGCGATCTAGTAGCGGGAGTGAGGTTTGATCCGGCCAAAATGGTCTTCATTTATAGCGGCTGGGGCACAAAAATAGGTTTGTGGTCGTAATTTCATCCAAGTTCCCGAACGATACCTCTAAAGGGGGCAAGCCAAGCCTAGAGGATCTTCTTCTTCACCCCTACTTCTAATTTTTTTTCCACTCTTGGAAGTCCAATATCTCGATGACCGAATGATTAGGGAACTTCGGAACCAAAGTTCATGGGTTCAAATTCCATTTTAAAATGGATGTTTGTAGCCTTTGGGAATCGGTTATAAGCAGTAGGTCCCAGTCTCATTAGCCCTCGTGTTGAAAAAAAAAAAAAAAGTAGACCGTAGCGTTCCAAACCAAACCAACCTCTCGAGGCAAAGGCAACTATGTTTCCATGATAATCGTATGACATTTAATTGGACACGACACCAACCAAGCAACAGACCAACTAACTTTTTATAAATTGCAGTAAGCGTGTTGCTGAAGACTTCCCATTTGTTCCTTTTTTAAAATTCTTGCAAACATATAATTTCCCATTACACCTGAAGACTCAATCCATTTTTTACATTTGTTTTATTTTTAGGAAACTATTGAGGGAGTAATTTATTAACAGAAGTTTTCCTGTGTTA
>CM063502.1:84046085-84076085 GCA_032207245.1 Pardosa pseudoannulata | reverse complement strand
GTTTGCCATTTTCTCACTTTTGCTTACTTTCAAATGATATGAATGTGCGCGGTATTTCAGTTTTTGGATTGATTCTCATTCTTTTATAAAATGATTTTGTATAAAGTTGCCCTTAACAAGCATTTATACAAATTTTATAGATTTCTAGCTCAATGGACAGCGTAGGTATAAAATCACACCTAATGTAATTCATACCTAAACTTCATAATCCATCAACATTTGGCCATGAATACAATTCATTCGTTTTTAATATTGTTTGTTTTCTTCTTTAGCATTTTAAGAATTTTTTATGCACAACACTACAACTATTTAAGAAGTAGTTAAAATGTTTAACAAGAGGAGTATTTTTAATATATATAGAATTGTTTTGATTCATGGTTACTAAGAGTAAATAATCATTCACCTTTTTTGTTTTATTTTCCTCATACCCAAAATAAATCTAACTTTTCGGAAAGCTAGCAGTAATATATATATATATATATATATATATATATATATATATATATATATATATATATATATATATATATATATATATATATATATACTGATAATTAAATTATTCTAATCTAAATTTCCACATGCTAAATAAGTTATCTCCTGACATGTACAAATTTCACTATTGAATTCTAGAATGTGTGCACTTAGATATAACATTTTTAAAAATAAATACACAGCCAACGCATTTATTTTTTAAGGCGTTTGGTTCCTTTAACTCAGTGGTTTTCAAATTCTGTCGCCTCACCTAACCCTTAGAGCTATCAGGGTTTTTTTTTTTTTTTTCGGGAAACTACATCCTATCTTTAGATAAATAGATCCTTAAACAATATTAAGTAGATCAGTATGTAGCAGGTACTTTATGCAAAGACTGTTAAAAGAAAAGTATTGTGTTTTTTATTTATAAAATTGCTAATAGAAAATTAATGTGATTTATTTTTTGTCAACTTTAAATCGTACTTTGTTTCACCCATCCTTCCATTTTATTTAGGGACTGTAAAGAGACTATAAAGTATTGAAAAATATAGTTAATTATTGTAAAATTTTCAATTTTAATGACTTGGATGAGATTGTTTTCTTTCATAAAACTTTGAAATCTTGTTCTATTGTCGTTATTTTTAAACATTTCATGATCAGCATCCAATTTATTTCTGTATTCATCATTTTGATACATAAATTCTGCATTTTTATGGAACCATTTAGGATACTAAGTGGAACCCCGGGGTTCCTTGGAACAGTTTGGTGACTACTGTTTTCGCACATTGTTAATCTGATAGAAAATATTTTTGTACCAATTGACTTAGCCGTTAATTGGTACAAAAATATTTGTATACATAAAGTTTACAGAAATATCGTGTTGTTTATTTGTATATTATATATTGATTATATATTATATATTATATATTTGTACATTATATTTAATGTATTTTTATCAAATTGTTTAAAGAAATATCGCATTGGAATATTTCTTTAAACAAATTTTACCATGTGACAGAACAAAAAATTCTCTATTTTCCTGTCTTTCCACTTTTGAGAATTATATTGGCTAAATACTTCAGATACGTTCTTTATCTACTTACGTTCAGATAAAGAATATATAATTTCAACGTGGCTAGTTATCTTACAATGTATCCTAATGAATCCTTTTAAACTGATTTTCCTAGTATAAGAAAGTTAAAATTATCACAATATGCACTTTACGTACATTTTCGTTTATAAATACTTAAATTGAGATCATCGTAAAATACGTAACTGTAATAGCTTTTAAGAACTGCCCTCATATTCTTATTTGCATTAAAGTACCACTTTTTCGAATATATCTTTGTGCTGTCAAATTTAAACTGGTTGAAAGCTAAAAAGTATGCCCAGTTATTTTGAATGCGTCTGTAGAGACAAATTTGTCATCCTCAAGTGGGTTTTTTTCTTCTGGAGAAAGGTGTTTTTGAAAAATAGATTTTCTCGAAAGCGTTGTCAAGTGGGATATCTTTTTTAAGAAGACATCCTACGGGAATTCTTCTTATATTTACGTGGTCGTATACAAGCATTCACTCTCTAACAGATCAGAGGTCGAGGTTAACACCAGGTTCGTAATAACTGTAATTTCTGAAATGCCCGAAGCGTAAACCTTTACAACTCCGTATGTTACCAAATTCAGCCTCAGGTTTGTTATTGTGCAGAAATTTAAATAGAGAGTAGAAGAGTATTGTGCTGTCATTAAAATATTTTTTTGCATTATATTGCATTTACTCCGGTATAAAGCGCGCTTTAAAAAATTAATGTTGCTGACCACTTTTAAAACTTGTTTTTTAGCCATATATGACATTTTTTTTTCATTTTAAAATACTGCAATGTTTTAAGGTATGAAAATAGTTTCAATTTTGTTTCTATTATAGTTTTAATTTTGTTTTTATTAAGTATTTTAAATAAAGGTATATATTTTAAATTTTCAAGCTAAACGGCTACCGAATAGGTCGAACGCTGTTGTTCGGTACTGGACTTCGTGGGTTCAAACCCCACTGCTGAATGGACGCTCGTAACCTATCGGAAATTTCTATAAGCATTAGGTTCCGGTATCATTTGTCCGCGTTAAGTAAAAAAAGTAGACTGTAGCGTTCCAAACCAACCAATCTCCAAATTTACGCAGGATGTGGTTGTTTAAATAACCCACACTTCGAGTGTTTCTGGTTTTCATAGTTTTTTAAATTTATCTCACCACGTTAAAATGGCTAATGTCTCTCAAACTTTACAATTTTTTTATTGTTTTATTGGATAGAATATACTTTTAGCTTTCCAAACCAGATTTTATTTCGCTTTTGTGTTGGAAGGGGAGTAATGAAATGTCCTACCAAAGCCTTATAAATTTTACCTTTTTACCTTATAATATATGTCAGGTTTGAAAACGCAAAATTAATAATTTAGGGGTTTGAGAGAAGAAACACAGAGCACTCTTTTAATGCAGGCGCATGAATCTTTAATAACTCATTATAAAAGCACTTGACGCGTAAGGATTGAGAGAGAGTGTCTTGAGAAAGGGTTGCTGCATGAACCCTGGCTGGGTGGGGTTACTTTGTTAGAATGTGGATGCTAGCCATGCTCCACCATGTTTGATGGTCGGCAGTTAAACTGTGCAATATACATGAATAAAGACATTATAACGAACTGATTGGAAATCTGAGTATTCATATGGCTGTAAAGCCTGACATATGTATAATGCATACACATAGGTGGAACAGCAGTCTATCCCTTTCGAGTGCACAGAAATTTAAAACGATGGATGCAAAGAAGGAATATAGAAGTTGTAAAGTATATGACTGTGAATAAGGCATTTAGAATACTCATTGTATTAATTTAACACATCATAAAATCTAGCATATATTTAGATGATAATTTAAAAAATTGTTTTCATTGCATGTATACACATGCGGAAGTGTGTGCATGTAGTAAATAATAAAATTATACCGTGGAATATTGCTTTAAAAAATATTTAACCTTTGTCTTTTTTTCTTCCACAGAAGGCTATCACGTATCAAACCCGAGCAGTGACGATTCCCGTTACAACAATCACGGCGAGTGTGATTCGGGATTAACTGACGATCAGCGAAGCAGCAGCAGCACAGCCGAAGAATGTGAGTTGGAGGATGACACAGACAGTGCCAAGGGATCATTACCATTGCAGGACTCGAGCAGCGAATCGCCCACATACAACGAAAGAGCCAACATGTTCCAAAACGTCGAATACCACAAGAAAAAGAGAAACTCCCCACACAAAAGAATAATCGAAGATTATGAAAAGCCAAAGGTGAATGGCAAGAATGTCGAAACGATCTCGATCATTCACCAGAATGGGGAAAATGATGAAATTCGACAAGCTAGGAACTTAACAAGCTCTTGGGATCCGGTACGTAAGAAAAACAACGCACTTTTTAAAGTATAATATAATATAATATGATACGATATGATTTAAAGTATATAACTCATTTGCATTTCTAAAGGGATATGTCCAGAAACCTACATATTTGAGTTATTACCATGGTAAAAAGTCCTTTGTCAAACGTCAGAAGTTAAAAAATTAGTTTCAAATTCTGCTCGCTTGAGCTGACTTGTGTGCTATTTTATTCTTCAAAAGTTCCCACTGATGGATGCCTACTATGCTAATATTAAATAATAATATTAAATAAAGTAATTTATAATTTAATAATTCAACATTAACTATTATTGAATCGATTTCTATAAGGAATTTTCACTTCTGCCAATAAATTTTATAAAATTATTAGATATGAAATTGTTTCTATAACTCAATAGAATTTCTGCAATTTTTTCGACACATTCATTCACTAAAAGAAATATATAATAATGTAATGAATAATTATTAATTTCAAATCTGAATAACGCCTAGTCATTTCAAACTGAAAGATGATTAATATACAATTAGGTCTTAATTAGTGATTGCTTCTTAAATTAGGGTGGAAATTTTGGACTGAAGTTAGACTTACATGAAAAAAATAGTAAAGGAAATCGAAAGCAATCGATTAAAATTTTAACCTAAATCATATGGCGAAAATTTAAAAATTTCCTTTTCCCAATTAAAATTAATTAACAGGTTTAGTCTTTCATTATGCTTAAAGTATTGTAGCTACAATGTTTTACTGTAGCAGGAATGTAAACGCATTCTAAGAAAAACTTTCTTATTCCAATATTTTTCATTTATCTTTTATTGTCTGAATATCCGCTTCTGAGAAAACAACTTCACTTTAACACAATAACAATGATACCACTTGAAAAATGAAAATGAAAGTTTTCTAATAAAATGAAAATAGATAGCATTATATTTCTTACATGAAGGCAATTCACTTTTGAAACAAATGTAGTGAAAGAGTAAAAAATATTTCTGTAATACCTGATTTTCAATTTAAATGGATTCATAAGATGGCGGAAAGTTGGTGAATTTGAATTCCACTGTTAACATGATTGCTTGTAATCGTCCTGAATTGACTTTATAAGTGGTAGTTTGCTGCATAAAAACTTTATTACATGTCAACTCGTACATGATAAAAAAAGTAACAGATTTAGTTTACAATTCATTTTCCCGTGAAAGAATGTGCTGATTTCTCGTGCGATAGTAAAAGTTTTCAATCAATTTAAAGGCCTTGTAACACCTATTAACTTGAATTAAGATAAATCGGTTGAAAATATTTTGCTATCAGGAGAGAAATCTACGCATTCTTCATTGGAAAATGAATCGTAAACTGAAGCTGTTGCTTTTTCAACATATACAGGTTAATATGTAATAAGGCTTTAATGGTAACTCATGTGGCCAAAATATTAGCTAATCGAAACAAACTCTATTGATAACCAGCTGATGCTTTAAAAGATAAGGGCCAGTCTCACCAAAGTCGTTTAACGGCTAACCGCGATTAACCCATGACACCAACCAATGGTGGGATGCAATAAGGCGATTTCCCGCAGTAGGACATATTTCAACTTATAACAATTATGGCTTTAGCTTTAAACAGAAGGCCAATTTATTGTTTGTCTATTGGCTGTTGCAAACATGAAAATGAATGGAAAGGGCTTTACAGTAGTTCGTGACGTTGCAACAAATTGCTCTATACTCCGTTTAAACAGAGATTAATCGCGGTTAGCCGTTAAACGAATTTCCGAGACCTGCCATAAGACTATTGGGGTAAGGGGATTTCAAAGACTAGAATTCAATCTTGTCAGAAGGTGAAATGACAAATTTATATCGATTTATGTTGGCATGGTTATTCGTAGATGTACGGAATCGTCTTTATGCATGTCCCAATCCAATAAGCCTTCGTGCAGGAAAAAAAAAAAAGCTGTCTATATAGCACACCAAACCAAATCAAGTCATAGTCATTCGGTAACAGATTTAAGCAATAGGTCCAGTCTATTTATCCTTCATATTTAAAAAAAAAACTTGTACAAAATCTCCGTACTAAGTTGGATGTTTAAAACCGTTTGAGTTCAACTCCGAACAGTAGTAGGAGTTTAAAAAGGTTAACCGTATATCTTTCGACAAACCAACTACACATTGTATCATATTGAATCAACTTTTTACGTATCGGAGATATCTAGTTACTCGAATGAAAAATGTCAATGATTAATTTTAAAAGTTATCCAATATTCTCATTGTGTTGTCTTTCCTATTGTAGCAATTACAATTTTAAATCATAGATCTTGTAAATATGTCTCTATTCTAGCGTTTAGTGGGATAAATAAATATCCTTGTGTCGTAGATTTTGTGCTTTTTCTATTGTCATGTACCTCGACCGCCGTTAACTATCTGGACTCTCGTACATTGGCCTCAAAATAACAATAGACTGATATTCCGCTGTACCTTCCTTTAGCAACTAATTAAAGGATTACAAGAAAACTGTCTTGTTCCTTTCTTTTTTATATTTTTTGTTTTGGTAGAATTTAATAATGCAATCGGGATACTAATTAAATGATACAATCATATATTTAATAAACTACGTGACAAGATGGTTTTAGCGAAGCCTTGTAACACAAAAATGAAATTTAAAATGAGTTATTTCATGTCGTCATTTATATTTGAGTATGCTATCCGTTTTATCGATACATATTTTATGTTTCTATTATTAGTTTTATTTTGGCGTAATTTATAACGGATTCTATTAATCATAAAAGTTAATTACTAAAGACATTTCATTTCGTTATTTAATGTTTTGACAATTTAATTATACTTAAATATTTTCCAATATTTAATTTAAAAATATTAAATATTGAAGTTTATTGGAGATCATCAGTTGACACAGATAGTCACTTGTTATGCTTTTTGTCACTGGGTCTCAAACTTTCAATTTTCAATTCTATCCAAGTATTTCCGTCTAATATAAGTATCTTTTGTAAACTAGTTAATTGTTAAGTACTTCAATCATAAGTAATTTAAAAAACTATATCTCCCAGCAATAACTTTTACTTAGATTAGGTAGAAATTAAATAGAACGCCATTTAGGCCCCATAAAAATTCCATAAATTTTATCAAATGGGAAAATCGGCAGGATAGATGAACTTGTTAATCTCTACACAATTCCTCAAACCGAGGAATTAAACTAAACACAGCTACCCTTGTTTCGTTTTTCACATTAGTTATCGGTCGATACTTCATGTCAGTTTAATGTTACGTCCTATGGAACTGAATTAAAAATGTAAATAAAATGAGGAAAATTATGCAATAACAGTGTTTCTATAAGGAAATTGAGACTACCCAGGTCGCCGAAGCGTACACTTTGAGAACCACCCTATGTGCAACATAAATGTGACCTGGCTACCTATAAAAGTCCCGCAAGGAAATAAGACTCCCTTTTATCGGATTCAATATGGTTCTACCCTCTTTCAGAATGTACCTAGAGCGATGCCAAGTGTGTCGAAATAATCCCCAAAGTGGCTCTTTCCGGGGAAATAAATATAGGGGATTAAGTTCAATTATCCCCAGCCCTTTGATTGAGAAGGATTAACACAGCTACAATAGTTTTTGGACTCATTTTAAGATGGTTTGAGATTTCTTCTGAATTGTTTTTACTATCTCCAAACGGATTAAGTTGAAGAAAATGGATTTAATTGTATATTAACGCGAAGATCATTCTAATTAATTCATTTGTTTAGATTTTAATAACCAGTATTTTACGTTGCTGAGATTCATGCCTTTTTAACCTAGATAGACATCTCACGTGGGTATTTATTTGGGAATACACTGAATGTTATCTCCTCCGTTTCTCTCTCTCTGACACAGACACATATATACATACAGTGCAACTTGAATAACTCAAAGCTGAAGGGGGGGGGTTAAAAAAAATTTGAATTATTCAAAACTTCGAATTAAAAAGTTGCATCTTTTAGCTTTAATCTCAGGTCCACTGAATGTTTGAAAAGATTTATTCTGCTGATAACTAAATATTTGTTCAGGAAGTATATGGCATGAAAGACTTAAACACTTATATGTATGCAATAAAACTTACATTACGTAAATTATAATTTTAAAATCTACATGTATTTGAAAATTTATTAATTAAATCTTGTCATGAGTAAAATATTTACAAAGAAAACATGATTTTTTTAATTAAACTAGTACTTGGATATGACCGAATGATTAGGACGCTGAATTTAAAAAAAAAATAGTTCAAGTTCTACTGTACATATTTAATAAGACCTGAAAATGCCAAAAATTTTATCATTAAGACTATTCTTTCTAAACACTTTTGCTGCTGGCATATATATTCGTAACTGCTCAGAATTTGCATTAAGCAGTACATCCCGGTTTAATTAGCCCTCTAGTTCCGAAATAATTAACGTAGCTCTCTACACCGCACTAAACCTAAACTATCTATGTATTTATTGTTATTCTGTGACTTTCGTCTACAAAAAGTAGATAATTTTGGATCCAAAGGTTTAACTTATATACTTTTATATAGAACTAATATTCAGGTTTTAACTTGCAAATTGTGCGAAATCTCTCTATTTACGGAAAACTAAATCGTAACAGTTTTACTACTGTTGAATGGATTTGTTAAATATGTGTAGTAGACAGCATTACATTCTCAATACCGAATATTATTCCATTTATTCTGTGTGAATAATAGAAAAATTGAAAATTATACATTATTAAAAGACTTTATTAATGTTCATTCATAATCAACAATAAACAGTTAAAAATTAACTTACAAATTATGCGACATTTCTCTATGTACGGAAAACTAAATCGTAATCGTTTTACTACTGTTAAAAAGATTTGTCTTTTAATTTTACTGTTAGAGGAAACCTTTTTGTATAGTATTAAAAATATGTGTGGTAGACAATACTACATACTCATACTCAATACCACCTATTACCCCACTTATTCTGTGTGACACACACACACATACACACACACACATACACACATATATATATATATATATATATATATGTATGTATGTATGTATGTATAATATACAAAAAATGAAAATTATACATTATTAAAGACTTTATTAGTGTTCATAAATCAACAATAAACAGTTAAAAATTTACATAGATATTTTAAAACATAGATATTTTAAAAATAGTTAATAAACTATTCAAATGTTTATTATAACAAGTGCGATATATGTTTGAATTACGAATTACGTGAAGTCCGTCGCGAAGCACAAAATTATACGGACGGGTCGTATGTGGCACGCGGAACTTTATTTGCCCCCCCCCCTGCCATAAAGGCAAATTTTTGATATCGTAAAAAAGGTGTGTTTACTCGGAACGTTACTTTTCATTGTAAGTGGAAGAATACTATGTATGAAGGAGTAATATGCGTAGTTATAATATGAGTGTACTTTATGAAAAATTTAAATCCAACTCTTTATATTATGGGAAATTGAAATGAAGCTCTTTATATTGTGGAAAATCGAAATCCCGCTCTTTATATTATGGAAAATTGAAATGCAGCTCGTTACATCATGAAAAAAAATGGAATGCAGTTATCATTGACCTCATGTATAGCCATAATATGTAAATACTATAAAAGCTTATTATAACACAATTTAGAATACGTGTTTGGCTAAAGATTTTAGTATTTCTTTAAAATTTATATACAATGTATTACTTTGACATTTATAAATGAGTAACAGAATAATCATATGATGATTTGCTTTTTTCAGCAAGAACTGATGAAAGTACTATACAGGTTGGACTTCCCAACAGAGGTAGGATGATTTATTTTTGATTTCAAGATAATTAGATTTAATTTCTATCATGTTTGAATGAACATAACTTGTTCTATCATACATGTCAAGTAGTTCTTATATAAATCAATCTTTTAAAAATCAAGCTTTCCAAGTTTGTTTGAATTTATGACCCAATTTCACAAGGATGTATTCAGATAGTGTTTCTAATTATTCTAATCTTGCCTACGCAGGTAAAACTTAAATTACTAAGTATTTATGAAGATCCAAAAGGTATAAACTTAAATATATATGCATCATTACCTCTCGTTTAATATTTCGGCCTATTCAGATTGTGGCGTATGAATAGTGACTTTAAATTAACTTCCTTTATTCATTCGCTATCAACGAATTCAACGCAGTAAAATAAATGAGGAATTTTTGTATTATAATCAATATATGTCGCCACTTTTAAGAGATAAGTCTTTGCAACAATACTGAAGAGTACGGCATTTGACTTTTAAAGAAGTTATAATTCAAATGTTTCAGAAAAAAATGCATTAAAATTCTGTATGCGTTTAAAGACAAATGAATAACGTTACTTAATATTCTTCAGAAACTTGACATGACGTCATTCTCCAGGGGGAAACAGCGAGTTATACCTGATGCATTAAACAGCACAGAATTGCTACGCTAGTCGATGCCTTGTAATATGCATTGACAGACTTAAAACTAAAAAAAAACTATCTTGGATGGGTCATTAAACACTTCAACCTTATTCAAATAAAGCAAACTCTTGTTTTCTACTTTGAAAAATTTTAATTGTTTTTGGATTTTCTTTTCGATTAAAAAATGCATAGTTTTTGAAATGTTACTTATCGCATTAATGCGTAGCTAAAGAAAAGTTCGTACATTTTTTATGTTTCCTTGGGACAAGTTTGCTTTTTTGCGGAGGTAAATGCTAATCGTATGAAAAATCTACCAAATTTTCGAGTGTCGCCTATTTATTATTTTGTCATTTGGATCAGCATTTTATTATTTTTCGGGTCTGTGCATAAATTTACTTTTTTGACGAGTACATAGACCGAAATCATGACAAATGGCTTTAACTATTATAAATAAGCTTTACTTACTGTACATTGTTTATATGTGAAAAAATATAAGTCTGTAATCACAAAGTTTTTCTCTTTTATAAATACCGTCCTATATTGTTTAACGCATTGTATGTGGGACACGTACTAGTACGTTTTCTGACAATTAATACTTGAGCTCGGGACACGTACTAGTACGGGTTAGTGTAACAATATGGTTTGTTTGTGGGTACAAAAATAACGATACATACAGGAAAACGAAGCCGAATGTTCTTGTCTACTACATAGATTCTGGAAAAATTTAGACAAATAACTAGTTTTTGCATTATTAGTTTTGATTGCTCTTTTCATTTTTTATAATGTAAAAATGTTTATATACGACATAATTCGAAAAAATTAAAACCATATGTTACTCTTTCTATGTGATTTTTCATATTTACGATACTACTATAAAGTTATCCAATATATATTTTTGTTTAAAAAAATCTTATGGTTGTTATTTATATATTTCTATTTATATTTTTGTTTATGTATTTCAATATAAAATACGAAAAGGTTGTTAAAAAATTAAATAATTTTTGATCTATTGAGATTTAACTGAATAGCTAAATTTACGCGTAAAACGCCCTCTCCAGGAATGTACCCGCACACAATGTGTTAAAATGATCACTAGTAACTATAGGCGGCAACACTGTATGGGTAGGGCGCTGCTCTTCGGAACCGGAGCTCGAAGTTTCTAATCCTACTGCTGGCATGGATGTTCGTAGAATCTGTTCAGAAACGGCTTTAAGTAGTAGGCTCCGGTCTCGTTGGCCCACGTAAAGTAAAACAGTAGACCGTAGCACCCCAAGCCAATCAAATCAAACGAAAGCTCTTTCCTGCTTTGAAAAACTTTATTTATTTTATAAGTTTTTCTTTTTAATTTACAAAATGCACAGTTTTTGTAGTGTTGCTAAATATTCTTCAGAAGCTGCACATGACATCATCCTGGATAGGAAACATCGAGTTATACCTGATATCATAATAGCACAGAATTGCTATACTAGTCGTAGTCTTTTTTTTTTTTTTTTGTACTCTTATCTGTACGCATTAACTGGCAAAAAACTTTAAAAAATCTTAGAAGGTTCATTAAACATTTCAACACTATTCAAATACACCAAAATCTGGTTTTCTACTATGTAAAACTTTTTAATTGTGTTTGGATTTTCTTTTTAATTGTAAAATACTTAGTTTTTAAAAGCGTTACACATAATTAACTTTTGCATGTTCATTATCTGCGTATATTGGTTTTGTCACTGCCACGTTAAAATGTCATTATCATATTTCAAATTGATTTCCTCTTTCCAGCCGTTAAAGAAACAAACACGGTACATTAACAAAGAAGGCTATTTAGAAAAGTTACCCTCCGGCAGAAAAAAGGCCACGTACTGGAATCCTTGGAAAACGAAATACATTAAACTCAAAGACGGGTTTTTGTATTGTTATGATGTAAGTATAATTTTATATTTATTTTTGTTTGTATGTGTGTGAAGAAAAGAAGAAAAAAACTCTTAAATCTTTTTAGATAATCTTAAAAGTATCCATTTAAATCTTTCTAGCAATTCTCTAATCAGTATACGAGAGTGTAAATTATTATCATTATACACAGCGAAACTCACTTATACGAAGACCATGGGAAAGGGTTTAAATCTTCGTGCAAGTAAATACTTCGTATATGTGAATAGTGGTCTTTTTCACCTATGAAAAAATAAAAACTGTGTTGTTTTTCTGGTTATTTAATAAATCAACTTAATTTAAAGGTAAAAAAGATATTTTTAATATCTGTAAACAATAACAAAATTGATTTTTTTGTCTCTATTGAACACATGCATGTATACAAACGAGCACTTTTTATAAAACGTTTTTAATCTAATATATTAAATTTCAGGAGAATTATAAAACGACTTAAAAATTCCTCCCACTTTTTTGAAGAATAATACAAGTTAAAATTCTATAAGAAAAGAGGGAAAACCACATGGGGATATTAATATGCACAATGAAATACAGGGAAACTTAATTATGAGGGAAGGGGAATAAGTCTTCATGAAGTGAGTATTTTGTCTATATGAAGAGTAGTCGTATAGACAAAATACTCACTTCACGAAGACTTACACCTCTCATAATTAAGTTGCTGTATTGAATTTTTTGTTTTTATTAAATAGATGCCATTTAAAAATTAACACTTATTTATATTAAGATCTGTAAACTATAAGAAGAAAATTTATCTTTTTCGTCTACATTAAATACAGCAAGTTTCTGTATTCGTTAAACACATACACTAGTCCACACGAGTAAGAGTTTATAAAACACTTTTAAACTGAAATGATATTTAGTGTTAAGAGAAATAGGAAATATTAAATAAAAACTCCACTATTTGAAGAAAAATACAAAAATCCTGTAAGAAAAGTATAGGAGGGAGATGGTAATGCGCTGAATACAAGTTTGTTCGTGAACTGAACTATTCATCGTTTTAGGGAATGTTTCGTGTAACTGAATATTCGCATAAGTGAGTAATTTATTTCATAGATCTTAAGGGAGTTTCTGAGGAAAATTAGAAGTTCTATGTAAAAATAAATTTCTTATAAATGATTTGCGTATCAGTTTCTACTGTATGTATGTAATACTTTGAAGTGTAAAAAAAAAAAAATCTAGAAATATTCATATAAAATATATGGCAGCTCTACAGATACATGACATTGCCCACGTTACCAATTTACGGTTAGAGAATTCACCGAAGTTTAGCGTCTTGCCATGGCTACACAAATCATCCGACTACAACGTTTTCGAACGTATGCGGGATATGCAATGTAGTTCAAACCACTGAGACCCATAACAGATCACTTTGTGAGACTTAGTGTTCATTGCCCATAAATAACGTTTACAAGCTAGAAGAATCCCTGCCTTGTTGTTTCTGAAATTATGTGCTCCCGAGAAGGAATTATGAAGGACTAAGTTAGATGTTTCTCTTCTACTCCCGGCTTTTTACTTGTTTTCTTTGTTTCATTGTATATAATATGCATTTGCGTTACACATAAATCCACTACATATCCAAAACGTTTAAATAAAAAAAGTTTTTAAAAGCCTGTTTTCCCACTTATAAATATAAAATTGTTCTTTGACTTACATACCTACATATACATATATATGTATGTATATATATATATATATATATATATATATATATATATATATATATATATATGCACATCTGAATACTGCTGTTGACATAGTTGTTCGTAGCCATTTGGAATCTGTTTTAAGCAGAAGTTTTCTGTGTTATTAGCCTTCGTGTAGCAAAAAAAAAAGTACATTGTAGTGCTCTAAATCAAACCAAAACAAACCACTAAACAATTTTTGCCAATCATTTTTAATAGAAAAAGTGTAATTATTAAGAATAAATATTGTTCCAGGTTTGTCGAAAGTCTGAACAGAAAGTAAATGATAACTGTTTCTTTAATTAAAAGAATATTTCATCGCAATAACTCGCATATGACTGAGAGAGAAAATTTATTGCACAGTCAATTTATCACCCTGCTTCCAGCTGTTCACAATGAACGTATAAGCATTCTGTCAACCTCTTTGGAAAGCCAAGAATGGCATTACGACGTTGTTCCACAGAAATGCTTTCTATTCCATGACAGATCTAACAATTTCAGCTTTTAATATCTTAGGTTTGCCAGCATAAACTAGTATCTTAACGTGCCTCGAATGCCAGTAGTCGCAAAGCTTTAGGTACGGGGATCTTGCGATGATCAATGGCCGAATGTGTAGGACTCTACTCATTGGTACCGGAAGACATGGCCGAACGATGGCCGAATGGTTAAAGTGCTGGCCTTCGGAACCGGAGTTCATGGGTTCGAATCCCACTATGGCATGGATGTTCGTAGCCGTTCGGAATCAGCTTTAAGCAGTAGGTTCCGGTATCATTAGCCCTCGTGTTGCAAAAAGTAGACCGTAGCACTCCAAAACCGAACCGGAAAACATGCGTTCGAGTCCCGCTGCTGGCTTTGGATGTTCTAAGTCATTCGAAAATGGCTTTCAGCAATAAGCCCTTTCTAGTTAGTCTTTGTGTAGAAAAACAGTAGACCGTAGCTCTCCAAACTAAACCAACCAGAGATCTTGAAATCCACGATGTGGGCCCTCTACAGTCAATTCATATCATTAAAAACAACATCAAGGAACTCTAGCACGTGGCATGCGAGTTGTGCATGTATTTGCTAATTTTCCGGATGAAAATGCATTTCTTTTATTTTCCGATGCATAAACAATAATTGGCAATTTACTGGATGGAATTTATTCCTTCTTTAAAACTAATGCTTTCTTGTAGATTGAGACACTTGAAAATTCAGTGCGCAAGCGCAGTTTATTTATAATGAATTCTTGTAAAAAAATCTTTTAAATATTTTCTGCAAATAAATTTCAAATTTTCCCTCATCATTTACGCCTTACTGCATTAAAATATTTCCATAACCAAAAATTTTATTGACTTTTTTTTTCCAGTCTTTTGGGAAACTATATATATGAGCATAATGATACATAATAGAGAGGAATGTAAATAAATTGGTTTTACAACCTCTATTGAAACTGCATTAGTAACTTCTTTTATATTTATTACTGTCCCTTACGCTTTATATTCTTTTCCTTTTGGATTTTTCATCCCTATCGAGTACAAAGAATATGAATTTTTCTATTCGAGATTTAGACTCGTACCTCTGGGCAAAATTGAGCCGAACAATGGCCATATATTATGCCAGCATCCAATCCCAGATATGGTGGCGTCCATGGCCATGGATGGTCCAGTCCCCAGACCCAGGTTCGAATGCTGCTCATGGCATGTTTGTAGCGTTTCGGAATTTAACAATAGGTTCTTATCTAATTATCACGCGTGATGAAAAATATTGATTATAGCACTACAATACCGTAGACCGTAACGCTCCAAACCAAAACCAAAAAAAAATCAAATTTATACCAAAAAGAATATGTGGGAAGACACGTAACTCTAAAAATTTATTTGTGGAGAACTTGTAAGTTGAAATATACTGTATTTAGTTCTTTTTTAAAAGCTTCAATACCCATAACCTGAATGAATAAACTCATTTCCCTAAGCATTATTTATGCCTTTTAGCTATTTAAATTTCATTTAGATTTTCAAATAAATTTTAAAATCCGTTTTTTAACAAGAAACTTTTAAACATGAATATTATTCATCGAAATGTAAAACGTTTTATTTGTGCTTTGATTTGATTTAATTTGATTTGATGATATGTGTTCCTATATTGACAGTTTTATCTTTCTCCAAACAGAATAATCGATCGGAAAAACCCTCTATGACATTTCAGTTAATGGGAGGTCACATCGATTCTCTCGAAAGCAAAATGATTGGAGTAGATGATCAGGTAATTTATTACTGCTATATTAACATTTATTCCTTTCTAGCTTTTTAAATTAATTGAACTTGTTATTTTGACAGATATTAGTTTGTAGCTGCTATTTCAATGGGAGCTTATGTAAAAAATGCATTTGTCACTTTTGTTTCTCTTTGTAATGTCATAAATCTAGAAGTTTTTAATGATATTATAAAAAAATACACTCAATTTAATGAAATAGCGTTTACTCCATTATAAAATGTTTATATTCGTAGACGAAAGAGACTGTGAAATAGTGTATGGATTTAACAAAAATAAACTATAATTCAAAATTGTGTCAGCTCGTCAAGGAACAATTTAAACGTTACTTTTCCGCTATACCTTGAGTAAACATCTTTATCGTTTTAAAAATTTTGAATATTTAGAATTTTTTGATTTTTAATAAAATTGTTTTAAGGAAAATATTTCCCATTTTTGTAAATTATATATTTTACGCCATTTGCCTTCGTGAAAAGTAGTTTAGCACCATTTGTAGTTGGAGTTTCAAAAATTCTTGTTTGTTGTATTTTATATATATTCTTAAGATTTCTGGAATTCGAAGATTCGAATTCCATTGTGTGCATGGATATTCGTAGCCGTTTGGAATCTGCTTAAACCAGAACTTTCAGGCTTCATTAGCCCCCATGTAGCGAAATAGTAGACTGTAACGGCCCAAACCAACCACCATCTAAAGATTTCTACTCTCCATCATTTCGTATAAAGTTTGTAATATGCTTAAACCAGAACTTCCCGCTTCATTAGCCCCCATGTAGCGAAATAGTAGACTGTAACGGCTCAAACAAACCACCATTTACAGATTTCTACTTCCCATCATTTCGTATAAAGTTCGGAATCATCTTAGTCCAGAACTTCCCGGCTTCATTCGCCGTCATGTAGCAAAATAGTAGACTCTAACGACCCAAACCAACCACCATCTAATGATTTCTACTTTTTATCATTTCGCATAAAGTTTTTCATGCATTATACGTTTTTAGTAATACTATTTTCTTTGTGCCTGATAACTGAGATTCTGTTTTTATTTTGAAACTAAACATTTTTTCTAATCCATACAGACTGCAATTTATTTGTTTCAAAATTCCACGCGTGTTCGGATGCATCATTTAGTACCTTAATGGAAAAGTAAAGTTTAAAGAAATAAAGCAACTGAAACTAATGATATTTAGAATACAAACCGTTGTGCATAAATAAAAACGCGTGTCAATAATGCAAAGTAGCAAAGATAAGGAAAGCCGCTAAGATCGGAACATTGCTTGATGTACTGTTCTTCATACATTTGTACGTTACTGACATAGGTTCTTACCTAATTTATACATAGTTAATAATAGTCACAAAATCAGTAGACCATGATAACTTTCGAATTCAGAAGGAGACATCATTGTAATTCATTTTTATCATTCGTCGCATTTGTTATTCTTTCATATTAATGTAAACTTATACATAGAAGTATAGTACCTCTTAGTACTTTCATTTGTATTCTTTGGCGTATCATATTTTTCTTTTTCCTATAAGCCTCTTAAAAATGCAGGTTGGGATTCTATAGTATTGAGCACGTTTGTCAGTTATATAAACATGAGCAATTCATTTGGTTATAGAGGCCCATAGAATTTGAATTTACATTTAAATATTTCTTTCATACGTAGAAAATTTATGATTCAACTAGTTCTGATTTTGTCGGTTGTCTGTTTACCCTCTGGTGGACATAATCGTAAATCGTTGGCACGGAACTCTGGTTGAGTGATTTTTGCGACCCGTAAGGGATAGTTAAATTTAGTGATATAGCATAATTGAACCATACCTTACGGTAAATTTGTGGAATAGCATTTAATTCTTCCAATTTGAACTCTAATACATTAAAAACCATTCCATTAAAAATAATATTAATCCTATCACATTAAATCTTTGCTAATTTCTTTGACCCAAGTAAGCATATCAATGACGAATTTAAGGGCTACTATGGAGTTGCAACTCCTCCCCTCTTCAAAGCTAAGCCATAATTCATGATTTATTTATTTTTAATCGAGTAACCTGTTAGTTGTAATGTTGTGAAGTGCTCAAAAAGTCAGGTCAAAAGAGCCATAGTATGAATATTTTAATTTGCTGTACCTTTATAACTTGTTTGGTTTAATGTAAATGTATATTGATGTAACATTTAAAAACAAAATATATTTGATCTTATAAACCTTATCTATATTACCATCATCAGGACTTGGAAATATCACTTTGACTTTTGTTTCTGTTCGCTTAAGCACCTGGTTTACGAATTTTTGGTAAGAGAGTTCTGATAACATTAATTAAAGAAACCTTTTCATTTGCTCCAGTAAAATTTGGAGCCGAAGGATGAAAGAATGAGTAGAAAGTTGCTTTGTGGTACCAGAATCCGTAGGTTCAAATATCACTGTTAGTATGAATGTTCGTAGCCACTTTGGAATTGACTTTAAACAGTAAGTTCCGGTCTCAGTAGCCCTCATGTAGCAAAAAATAGACCATATCGTTCCAAACCAAACCCAAAACAATAAAATTTGGAGAATTTATGATGGTACAATATTTTTATGACCTTAACCCCTCCCTCTGACGAAAATTCTGGATTCACCTGTGATGAAAATGGTTAAAATGTCAAGACCCTTGAATATGACTTTCTCTCATAGATCACATTTTTCTTGAGTTCATGCAGCTTATTAAAAATTGCTATTTTTAAAATGCTTGGTTTTTTTACCCGCTACATGCAGTTTTTTTCTTTTTACAAGAGCAGAAATATTGGAAATAAAAAGCAAAAACTATGCCAAAATGGGAAATGAATGCATCGAATCATAGGGGCTAAAAGAACTATGCACATAATTTGTAATTGAGCTTGAGCAAAATAATTTTTTTTTTCTGTTACCATAATTTGTAGTCAATTATGTAAAGCAACTTACATAAAAATTTTCTTTAAATATCTTTAAAGATATTGAAGATATCAAATTTTAGATGTCTTTTAGCTACTTCTTGAAAGTCTCTAGATGGAAAGAGATTTTTCAATATTTGTATTTTGTCCACTCCTTTGCTGTAAGCCAATTTTTCTAGTATTAGCAACATCTACGGTGGGATTTAGTCTTTGAACTGCTCTGTGTAAAAGTAAAAAGTTGCGCTCCTATGCAACTACAATGTACGCATTCTTAAAAGCAGTGTAACTTATGACAGTTACAAATATTATGTTTAATACTGTTGTATTTACCCGAAATATCTTATAACTAACAGAGTCATTTTAAGTATTTTTTAAATTATTGGCTCATATATTGACCGAAGTTTTACCTATTTTGAATCATTCGAATTTTTTAAACTTTATAAAGTCCAATGTTTCTTGCGGAATTTATTTACATATTAGTGGAATGGCTTCTTGAAAGTAATTAAATATTAGATTCTTTAATAAAATTTCTTTCATAAAATTAGATTCTTTTATTGTATTTTAGAATTTTTGGGGCGAATTTTCTAATTAAGAAACTCCGTTGCTTCGTTTTGTTTTATTATTTTGTTTTGTAAGTTTTGAGCCCATTTACTCCATTATTCCGTGGCGAGACACGGGTCAACGAAGTGTTCGTCCAGTCCTGCAACCGTATATCAGAATACAGCCAATTATAATTATATATGTGTCTGTAATATATAGGTATACAAAAATGTATGTGTATAATGTGTTTACAATGAGATACGCATGTACAAGTGTTTTTCTTTTTATTCCTTTAAACAACTGGTTATAGTACTCATAATTCAAACTCTATTGTAATTCATAACTGGCATTCTGTTACTTGAAAACTGTTTCATTTTTACCCGATAACAGAAAGGACATTACGTTGTCTTGCGCTGCGCCAATGAAGAAGATACAGACTCCTGGGAAAACGCTCTTCGTAGTCATTGTGCTGAAGATTTCGTCAATGCTTATACTAGTCCAAGCTTATACCCACTCAAGACGAGCAAAGTAAGTGCAATTAATACTTGAGCGTTCTTCTAAGTAAACTAAACCCCGGTGTCTCTGGATCAACTTATAAATTTCCGGCCAACTGTAAAATTTCCGTTAATGTATGTTTGTGTTTGTTCTATTATTATCTATAAATCTTCTATATTAAAAAAAAATACACCTCAGAAGAAAACTGAAGAATCACAAAGGTTCGTAGCCCGGAATAAAAAGCATAAACGTGAAAAAGACTGAGAAATCTTGCGATGTTACTCTTGTACAAAATCGTAACTTAACATATTGACGGACAATAGGAACAAGTGAAGTTCAAAAATTAACACTGTATGTTTTTGTAATTTTTAGAATATTAGAAGTATAGTTTTACTCTTTCTGCTTAAATAAACTTAATTTTGATTAATTCAGCACCTTTAATTAGGTTGCGGCTATAACCGTCATGGCGCCAGCGGACTCTAGACACTAAGTAATGGGACGATGACGGCTATAACAGCAAAAATTTAAAAACGTAAATGACAGGTTTAATGACTCAAATAAGCAATTTTTTGTGTGCAACAAAGTATTTTTGGGAGTTTTACACGAAATGTTAGTTTATAATCAAACAAAAATAAATAAATGACAAAAAAAATAAATTCAAGAGAAAACACGATCGCACTACTCCCTGCATACTGAAGCTGCAAGTCGTGTAACAGGTGGAAAACGAAATTTAACCTAAAAAATTGTTTCCAAAACATGACACTAGGCTTCTACTTGTAGGCTGGTAAATGCACATTTGTGCCGCTATAGCCGTAGTGTGTAAAAACGACCGTTTCGTTTTGGACAGCTATTACCGTCGTGCCACATAGTGAACTTCGCTTTGACGGCTATAGATGCATGTGTCCGGCAACGTGTTAAAATGCACCCTATAGAAGCAAATTTAACTAAATAAGGTTATTTGCAAATAAAAGCTATTTTTAGATATTTGCAAGCCATTTGGGTATGTTTTTATTTGAATTTATTTAAAATTTTCTGTTCAAAATAATTGTCTACTTATGCGTAGCTTTTTTATTTTAGAGCTTTTTATCAATAATAGATCATTAATTGTTAATTCATAAGAAATTTAAATAGCTTCTGAATTATAAATAAAATGTTTGAAATTTCAATTTAAGATATATATCTTTAGAGTTTTCATTTAAAAAGATTTTTTAAAAATGTACCATTAGTTTACAGGGAGACATATAGTTGAAATGGCAAAGACCTTAAAGGCTTCAATTACACAGAAAATAATTATAACTTTTTATAACATGCATTCAGAGATGTACTCAAACAACAATGACAGAATCGGTTGGATGCTTCCATTCAATAGGGGAGTTAACGGGTTCGAATCACGCTACAGGCATGGTTGTTCGTAGCCGTGCGGAATCAGCTTCAATGTATAGGTCCCGGTATCATCATACTTTGTGTTGCAAAAAATGTAGATCGTAGTAAACCAAATTCGACTGGTGGTCTCCATTTGTGTATAACAATTTTGCTATTAAAGTTAAAAAATAATGGAAGGGTGGCTGGAATAGGTTTTGTGACGTAAAATCAACCAAATGTAATGCTCTTATCCATATGTGGGTACGTTTTAGATGAATAAGTAAATAGCTGCTGTAATTTTTTATAACCGTCTTGTAGTATTGTGAGAATGGCTAGTTTTCATACAAATATTACAAAATGAATTAAAAACTTGGATTATCGGTAACACTGGTTTGTTAATGTTCCGAAAAGGATAAATATAACTTTAAAATATTATTCTTTGTAAAGTGTCATAAATATGGAAATGAAATAAGTATTTTATTTTCATAAAATACTTATTTCTAATCCTCTTATTCAGTATTGAGTATCCCTCTGTAAGGAGTTTTGCTTCAGGGTTCATACAGACAGATGGTAATTAAAATCTCATTCGATATAAATCACAGCCGTCTGAACGATGACCGATAAGTAGGGCGTTGCTCCTCGGTACCGGAGTTCGTGGGTTCGAATCCTACTGTAGGTATGGATGTGCGTTGGTGTTCGTAATCGGCTTTAAGATATAGGTCCCAGTCTCATTAGCCCTTCTGTAGCTACACAATAGACCGTGGCACTTCAAATCAATCAAATTATAGTTTAAATTCGATATAATTTAATTCGATTAAAGCTTAAAGATAACTTAACCACTATATAATTAAGAGCCTATTAGCTCGTATGTGGCATGAGACGAAAATTAAGACTCTTGGTCTTATTGTATTTTTGTCTCCTATTGAGTCTCTGTAGAGAAAAGACTATTTTATACTGTTGAGTTTTAAACATATCTCAATAATTCTACTTGAGAAAAAGAATTATTAACACGTGTATCATTATCCGTTATAAATTTCATTTTTATACTGCACCCACATACAAACCGTTAACCAAAAAGATAAACAGTAGTAAACTCACGATCCGAGGCAAAATGTCATGCCCTTTTTATGAACTCAGTTTCAAAACAAGGCATAATGTTGAATCAAGGACCAATGAGTAATGCTGATAAGATGTTGTAACTAGTATTTCTCTGCCAATTAATATATTAAATGCTTATTTTCTCATATACAACGTTTAATTTTAGTGCATTTAATGCCAGTGGGAATTGTGATCAAACACGTCATTTTGTTTACGACTTCAAAAGACTATTATAAAAATATGCAACTTGAGCCAGATAGTTAATCCTTAATTTGACAAGATGTTTTTTTAAATATTTTTTTAATTTTAATTTTTGTTATTTTCCCATGTCTGTATAGACATTAGGATCTCTGTAAAATAAACAAAAAAATATATCATTTTCCATTTTTGAGATAATTAATGTCCGCTGTGGCGAACACTGACAATTATGTTATATAGTAGTTATAAATATACATGTCCGGTGTAGCAGACTTAGCCAAATTAAGGGTTAATAGTCCGTTTGCTAACTTTTTTAACTATGTTTTTGCTGAATAAAGACAACTAAAGCTTTCTATATCAAATGCATTTTTCTAGTTATAATAAAAAGACCTTAATTTAAATTATTTTAAATTTTCATTAATATTTCTGTTTCAGAACATCATCGTTATTGACCTTGGAAGTTGTTCTGTCAGAGCTGGTATTTTGATGTCAACCCGTAAGTATTTCATATACTCTATTGTTTTGGCTTAAATAATCTACATAGATATCGCAATTTATGTATACATTTTGAGGGTAGTGAAATATGTAATATAAACTTTATATAGTATTAAAGTAGATATAAATAAATAGTAACATAACTACCATTAAAGAAATTATATAATAGCTTTTGCGACTATTTTCAGAACCTTAAAGATAATAGCAAAAAAAAAGTTAGTTTCTTCATATAGTACACATACTGCAAAACTTTAAATATTTTGTGCAATGATACTTCAGTTTTTCTCTAATTTTCCAAGTAGATGAGGAAACCAAAAGAACATTTATTTACCCAAACCATTAGATATAAAGATTATCTATTATATTTTTTTTTTCAAACGACTGTTCTCTTTAACCATCAAAAATCGATATTTCATAGTGTTTCAAATAGACCTTGTAAACCTTTTAAAAGGTCCATTTCGCTCATGACCTTCTTTGGGTTGTATATCACTACACCTAATAAATGAACTCCCAAACTAACTGTAGAAATTATTCATTTATTCTTAGTGCACATTATAATATTCAAAACGAGGAAGCAAAAATTTAGATAAAAAAAATTACTACATAGTATAAGCCCAACTTCATTCTTCACTGGTTAAACTAGATTATTCTAGAAACATTTATCATTTATCTGTTTTTATAATTTTTATAATAATCTAATACCCAATAATTTTATTTACAGCTTCCTTGCCACAGTTGTTTTTCCCTACAGTTTGTGCTACAAACAAGCTCAGGTAAATTAATATATTGGGTTTTAAATAACAGGAGTAAGAAAATTGTTTGTTTTGTTTTCGTATTTCTGTACTTCATGTACATACTATTTTGTCATCTTTCTAAAAATGAAGTTTTTAGCCTCATTTTTTTACTATAGACTTCTGAATTTATTTTCTTTATAGATGTTTATATACTTTTGATGGATTATTTGTTTAAGAGTGAACCTTCTTAATTGATGCTGTTTCATATAATCTAAAAGGAATTAGTTTCCTATTTTTATCATGTAGATTGTTAGAGTATATAAATGAATATATTTTCCTTTGAACAAAAACTCATAATTCTACTGAAGGATAATTTTGCTTTTCAACTAAACTTATTCTATAACAAGAATTAATTCTTATGACTTATTTTTCTATATGCTATAGTAACTATATAAACAAGCTATTTTAAGACTTTTGCCTATCTTCCTGAGAATTAAATGTATTTGATTGTGTCAACTGTAACATAGCATTTTCAAACTTTTCCTTCAATGATTTGACAGACTTTAAATTGAACAAATTTGAGAAATGCATCTGGAAAATATTTAGACATGCAATTGATTTCATTAGATGTCTATATTATAAAATAATTCACATATATTTTTCACATATTTCGTGTTATATAAATATTTTCTGTAATCAGTAGACCTTCAATAGCTGTTACTGTTTCTTATGATTTTCAATTTTACAGCAGCATTCTGTTTTCCTGTGAAAATTTCTTATAAATTTTGATTTCAGTGTATAACTAAAATATAATTTTATGTATGTATAATGATGCCCATTTAGTTTATTTTAATTACCGATTGTATTTCCGTATTATATATCAAAAGCTTTAAGACGATTATGGGCTTATAGTATTATATCCATTAAATTCTATAAGAGTGCAAAATGTTTAACATTTTCAAAATAATTAGACTATATGCTTGAGTAGTTTTAAAAAAATTGAGTTTCTAGATCACATATTTCAAAAAGTGTTATTAATATCTCTAAGTGCATTACTGCAAAAGAGATGGCTAACTATCAAAAATACTTGTTTCTTGTTATATTCATTAGATTTAGTAACATGTGTTGTTTAGCACTTTGGAGATATTTTACCTCACACCACTTTTAAAATGCACTTTCCATAGCATTGATGTCATAGATAATAATGTAAATATTTTGTGACATGTTAAGAGACATTAGATCTTATGAAACAATATCAGAGGATTTTAATGATTTATTTAGAAATAAGAGGATATAAATGAAGATGTAGATTTAAAAATGTTTATTTCGAGTAATTGATTCCAGTAAATGAGGTAAGTGCTAAATAACAATTTCATTACAAGTTAACCAAAGGCATTGGACTGTTATACAAAAATTATATGCAAGGTAGGTGTACTTTATATTTTCTTTTTCAAGATATACTTTCAGTCTATAAACATAGGTAAGTCTGCAAAATCAAGAAAAAGCAATCCAAAATTTACGGTGTATGGAAAAAAAACGTAATGGAATTAAATTCAGATTTTAAAATATGTGCTTGGTATTACACTTTTCATGCTGATTTGGGAATATTATTTCTATGATTGCATGATTTCTTTTCTTTATAGCCAAAAGAAAATATTTGGAAATGAAGCTCTCAAACCAAGTATTCGAAAAGATTGTCATTTATCATTTCCTCTTCATCCTTCTGCAAAAGTTACCAAGGTATTAAATTTTATAGTTGAAAATGTAATGCATAAGGTAAAACTATTAGTAAATTTGATTTTAAAAAAATGCTTGTTTTCTCTAAAAGATTTCTCTAAAACCTGGGTTTCTCTTTTTTTCTTAAAAAAAATAATAAAATAAATTAAAAACTTTAAACGTCCTTTTTCTTTTTCTTTGTACTTCTTTGAAACACATGTATTAAAAATAAAAAAGATAATGGTTTGTTTGTATTTGAGATGCAAATATTGAATTTTTTACACAGGCTTTCTATGATGTATAGAATAAAACTGTGCATGGAATTAGCAAAAGTTGCTTATTTTTTATCGAAGTACAAATATAACAAGAAACTGTCAAACTTCATATATTTCCACTGTGCCAGTAGTTTTATATTAAATGTACTTTGAGAGATATTTGAAAATAGTTGAAGATCTATGTATATCTCATACGTAAAAGGCTTCAATATACCTAAAAAAGCTTTGGAGCAAAAAGTATTAATATTTGAGAGGTTATAAGGATTTTTATAAACTTATAAAAAGTTTTATACGTATAATTTTAATTAAATGAACTGTTCTGACTTTATTATCCTAAATATGGTTTAAATAAGATTTTAAAATACAAAATCATTACAGTGTTTACAATAATACTTAGTATTATAAAATGGAAAAGGTACATGAACCCTGAAGACTATACGCCCAATCCATCCTTAGTTGTATTATTTTTATGGCCTTTATTATAGGCTTTACATAGATATTTATTTTCATTTATTAAAAATCTAACAAACATTTAAAAATCTTTTAAATAAGTTATTGAACATACTTATAAGGGATTGTTCAAGTTTTAATGTTTTTTTAAACTTGTGATGCTAGCAAGTGCCAATGGTGACATGCTAAGCTGACATGTTATTTTACCTTTTACTTTACTAATATTTTAGTATTTCTGTATGCATGTTCATGGTGTGAAAATTGTCTTATTCTTAAAAAGTAGGTATTTAAATATTTCTAATAAAAAAAAATTGACAGTATGTACTTTATTGCATAAAAAAATATTTGGATAGAAATTGTTTTCAGAAGAGATCCAACTATTATTTTTATTATTAATGAATGGGAATTAACTCAATGTATAAATTTTGATTGTGATTCATTACACATTTGGAGATTTCATGGAGCTGATAAAGATTTTGGGGTGGCTATAACCATAATTTTTGTGAGGGGAAGGGAGCTAATATCCTTTCTTCTTTTAGGTGACAACTTTTCAACTTGATCACGTGATTGAAAGATTTTCAATTATTAGAATAAAGGATATAGCAAAAATTTAAAAATTTCAATCACAAGTAGAATACAATCAATTTGAGTCCATTTTTTATGCACTTTTTATTTTTTGCATTTTATGAACTCCTTAACCACCTAAAAGTGGAGTACGATTTTGAAAGCGATAGAAATAATTAATTACAATGCTATAATAATATTTCAAAGTTCGAAGAATTGTTGTTTTCCTTCTTCTCTGAAAAATTATAGACTTTAACACTTCAAATTAAATCAAACCAAACCAATAAAATTAAACCCTTCTTCTCTATCTGTATCATGTTTCTGTAAATTCTAGAATCCATGAAGGCTGAGGGAATATTTCACAGAACTGTATTAAGTTTCTCTGATCTTTTAGAAGTATTTTTGTTACCTTAATGTATTTTAAATCTTACCATACATTCATGTATATTTACACTTTGGTATATTTGTTTTCAAAGAATAAGCTCATCTTTTGTAACATACCTTTATTTTATTTTTTATTTCAGTATAGCATAGATATCTCAATTCTGCCAGATTTACTAAAACACATATTTCGTGAACTCAACGTCTATCCAGAAGACTACAAAGTAAGTTTGAGGAATAAATTATTATGTAATAAATAATAAACTTTGTGTCATTGTTTCTGATTGATTTAGTATTGAAAAATTTAACGTAGATTTACTTTTCTTCAAAGAATGTTTTCTTATATTTTAGATTCAACTAAGTATGCCAAGAAATCTTAGCCTTCAAACAAAACTGAAAATAGCCTGCATGTTACTAGATGACTTCAAAGTGAAAGGCATCAATTTAACGCATCAAGCTATCCTGTCTTTACACGCTTATAATTCAAAGTCTGGAATAATTGTAGATATTGGAGACAGGCTCGACGTAATTCCTATTATCGAAGGTACTAAATAATCTTAAACATCTCTAAACTTTGCCTAGCATTGAGTACCGTATATACCTTTCATCATTTTGAGACTACTAGTTCTTTTAAAGTGAAATGGGAAAATACGTCATTGTAATATTCTCATAAAAACATGACAAACATCAGTACTTATAATTATACGCTTTTATTTAACTTGCACTATATATCTGTTTAGGTCAAAATCGTAATTTTTTAAAATGGTCTAATAGAGCCTCACGGGTAGGCGTTAACCTGCAAGGGGTACATGTTAATGAAAGAAAAAAATTCGAAATCTATGAAATGGGAGGGGGGGCTCTTAGATCCTATTTAAGCAGAATTTTTTAGTTCTGTTAATTGTAAAATGCACCTTATAAAGATAATTTACACACGCACATATATATATTTAAACTTGTAAACCCTAGCACTGTATGTTGAATTATTAAAAATGCATTATTAGGGTAGTATACAAAACCACTTACCCAGGGTAAAATTCCACCTGACAACTATCCCTGTAAGGTAGATTTTTATCCTGTCGGGTAAATTTTGAACTTTCCATGCAACATTTCCTTGCATTTTGTTCTCACCTGATATTTCCAGTCGTTTTGACAGAAGCATTAACCTGGGTTCCATTTTCTTTTAGAACTCACGAGTATAAGTGTCTGTCTCCCCAAAGTCATTTAATGGCTAATCGCGATTAACTCATAGCGCCAACCAATGGTGGGACGCATTACTACGTTTAAATAGAAATTAATCGTGGTTAGCCTGTAAACGACTTTAGTGAGACCGGCCCTAAATATTGAACTTCATGATGGTTTCAGGAAAACCACTGAGAAAAGTGTCTATGAAAATCCTTAAAAAGCATGTCAATAGTGGAAAGGATAAAGAAACTTGGGAACCTGTAGTGTAAAGTTAGCAGTCAATTTTTCGCCAACTTCCTGATATTTATTTGAGCTAAAACTTGGCAATTTTTATATTTGATGGCAATACATAAACTAATGATAAAAGGACCTCATTACATATAAATTAATTCATTTTAATAAGTTTTCTAACCATTATTTGTTTTATTTACCTCTTCACATACCCAATGATGGCTCGGAGGTTAAATGCTCGGCTTTCAAGCTGATGGACTGGATTCTATTCCAGCTCGGATTATAGACTAGCAGGGCCGTAACGCCCGTAACTAGGCTTGGCAAAGGTGGTATTTGCCACGGGTGCATCAGTCATAGAGGCGCCGCACAGTGATGAAAATGGATCCGGAAGAGGTCGATTCGATCCAAGTAGAAATAAGAAGTCGAAAAATATTTTTTTTATCATAAAATCCGATTTTATTTATAAAGTCCAGAGTATTTAGAAATTTATTTTTTCGTGAATTTTCTTATTTTTTAAAATGCTCCTAGAGACTAAACTTGTTATAGATTCTTATAAAATGTTTACCAAAGACTCCTAAAATGCCTTAATATACTGAAATATTAACCATAAATCATGGTATTCGTTTTAAATTTTAAATTTATTAAAGTTATTAAAACTAAATTTAAATTTAGAAATTCGTCAATATTTTATGAAAATTTAACTAACTAATAAAAAAATTCCCCTCAAATAATTTATTTCGTTTATCAGCAAAATAATCCCTCCAAAGTGTTAAAAAATATTTAAAGTATTAGTAAGGTAAAAATAGAAAAAAATTAAAAATTAATATGCTTAATTGAATGAACATTTTAAGAATTAACAGAATATTTTGCGAGTTCATTCTGAATATATGATACAGAAAAAGAAAAAAAGACAGGTGTTGATATATTTTCTCACTATATTTGGCGGTACGGGTGTAGGCCAAAGAACCTAGTTACGGTCCTGTAGAGTAGATCTAGGTTATTAAGTTTCCCAAATAAAGTTTTAGAACCACTAAAATAGATAAATATGTACTGATAAAAATATTAAATAAATTTCGTATGTTGCAAATTGTCAACGAACTTGAGAACTTATTAACAGTACATAATCCCAATTATAATACGTACTTGTACAGTATTGCCCATGAACCACTGTGGA